>OY744612.1:13193802-13388123 GCA_963556255.1 Allolobophora icterica
ATTTTTTACTCAGTTAACTGATTTCTTGAAGGTTAGTTACGTCAAACGATTTACATTTTATAGATTTTGAAGTGACTGCTGTTATTGCTACTCCTTATCGTCGTCCATCGAATCCGTTCGCAAGGTCTTCGTCATAGTTCATCTCAGAAAGGTCTACTGCTTATGGCTGAACAGCACCTCCTACCGCAACAAGCGGCTGTCATGGAGTTCTTCAGCAAGGCGAAAACCTTCTTCCAAGACATCAAAGCAAAGTTTTCGTGAGATCAATATTATTGTCGTTGTCGTTTTTATCATTATCATCGTTATCAGTATTGCTATTATCACGGTGGTAGTTTAACAAACAGTAATGTGAAAATGTTATTATTACTACTACTACTACTGTTGTTGTTGTTGTTGTTGTTGTTGTTGTTGTTGTTGTTGTTGTTGTTGTTGTTGTTGTTGTTGTTGTTATCAGTAACTCATTTTTGCGAAAGTGCCGTGATCTAATGGTCAAACTTAAATTGAAGGCGCTGAGCAATTGTGAGTGTAGGACTTGCTCAAGGTCTCTATATGCACAGCAACCGTATCAGAGGAGGATCGAATAACGTATTCGCGCGTTACAAGGCGAACGCTACCATGTCCGACATGGCAATGAGTGCTAATAATGTGTTAATATTAGTGTTCACGGCAAAACAACCGAAATGACACATACAAGCAACGGAAACAAAGCGTTAATACTTCCAAATTTATTAGGAAAATTAGAAAGGGATAGATGAATGGTAATACTCTTCCACAGTGGCGTAGCTAGGATATTTTGCGCCCGGGGACGAACTATGAATTTGGCGCCCCCTCCCCCCCCCGTTTTACTATTTCACATTTTCCACATAATCGAATGGCAATTTTAATTCTTTTTAATGAAATAAAATATGAAAAATACAGACAGTACATGCATGTTTCCCCTTAGTGCTCAATGGGGCGCCAAAATCATACCTAAGAACTTATTTGTAAGTAATGAGGATATAATTGGATATATTTGGGGCGCTAAAATTAAATCTTATGCATTCATTTGTGATAAATTAGTTAAAACTGCATCAAAATTAAGAGTAAAATATTATTTATCTTAACCCTCATTTTGGCGCCCCCTTCCCTTGGCGCCCGGGGACACATGTCCCCCTCTGCCCCCCCAGCTACGCCACTGCTCTTCCATGAAGAACATGAGATCTTGAAAGACGCGGTCCGAAATTTGCAAGCCGCCTCTAGGTCGACTCAGCCTTCCACTCCCTAGGCGGCAGCAGTAAAATGAACGGGCACCTAACAGCTCAATAAGATCTTGACAATTGTACCGTCGTGTTTCAATGTTTCAATGTAACTTACTGCGGTTTGTCAGTGAGCTAATGAATAAGCACGAATATATTTTTTTTTTACACACTATAGAAATTTCTTCACTTTGACAGAGACTCAGAGTCAAATAATGTTAAATCACACCAGCACAACTGAAGACCCTGGAAACGACCCCCTAAGGCAGGCACGGGCAACTTCTTTTAACAGAGGGCCGCTCTAAGATTTTAAGGGTAGCTCAGAGGCCGCATGCCAATCGCGGGCTAATTTTTGCAGATTCATTTGCCCAAGAAAATAAGACAATATTAATTTTATTCAAACTAACTTTGCGATATAGCCTAACCGTTACGGTTAAATTTATGTTAAACTAAATGAAGATAATTTTTATGATGAAAACATAATTATCCTAATTACCTGCAGTACTACACTACAGTAAAATACTAAATATGCTTTTAGATTTTTCAGTTTAAAAAGTATACAACTGTTAGTGTACAATGTATCCACTTGCTTGGTGTGCTATATTTAATGATTTTTGTTAAATCTGACACTTCTCACGGCACAATTTATCCAGTATGGTTGCTTTAATGTTCGAAGTGGCAATTCAAATTTCATTGGACAGATTAATTGTCATTTGTTAGTCTGCATCTGCTTCTGCATTTTGTTAGTTTCATCTTTGAGAAGAACTGTTCACAGATATAGGTGCTTGGAAACAGTGCAACCATTTTCAGGGCATGAAATATAAGTGAAGGTAGCTTCCAAAGTTTCGAACCTACCCACTCTGTGGTATTGTGTCATGCACAGAGTAATTACATTGATTAATGAGTAGTGAATTAGTTGACTAGACCAGAGGCCGGATTCTTAATAAATAAGAAACAGATGTTTTAATGTCGGCCTACGTACAGAGATCCAGACATTCATGTAGGGCCGGATAAATGGGTCCCAAGTGCCAGACACAATGCAAATATTAAAGACATGCCAAGGGCCGGTTGAAAAGTCCCGAGGGCCGGATCCGGATCCGGCCCGCGGGCCGTATGTTGCCCACCCCTGCCCTAAGGTGTGCAATGAAGACTTAACTGTGGTGGTCCCAAGAAAGACTAATTCATTGAACGTACTACGGAATGCGATTATTACTTTTTTTGCCCCGACGTAAAGCTAGTTATTATTATTATTATTATTATTTTTTTTACCCGAGGTATATAGGATCGCTCAGGTGTCAGATACTAATTAAATATGTTGACTCTGGAGTGGCCGTCCTGGTCAAGATCTGGAACAACGAAAGTGCTGTGGAAGGCAACTGCGTTGAAACGCTGAATAGCTATGGATATACGTTGAAACAAATAACTGGTTTCTCTTGGGTCTCCCGAAGTCTGGTGCAGGAGACGCCCTAGGTCGGTGAGAAATGCCAGTCCCTTGGAGTTGACTGGTCCCAGGGTCTTATTATTATTATTATTATTATTATTATTATTATTATTATTATTATTATTATTATTATTATTATTATTATTATTATTATTATTATTATTATTATTACTGTTGAACAGATGGTCCATTTAGCCTCACAGCACCCGTAATGAAACTATTGTAACTGTTGGTTGACGTGTGCAGCGGGGAGCAATACATCAGCTTTGACGAGGCGATTGGAATCCTGCGTCAGGAGTTGCACTATCCAGAGGACAGGGCTCTGCACTTCGTCAAGAGATTCGACCATAACAAGGACGGACGTCTTTCGATCGGCGAATTCACCCAGTTCAAGACGAAGATCGAAGAGACGTAAGACCACCAATTGTTCTCCCTGAATAGGCGCTACATAAAACTTCGGTTGCACTACGCTACACTAAGTAACGCTACATAGCACATAATGAAGAACTACACCATATTTATCTGCATTTGTTTTATTCATGCTATGCGATTGTGTAGTCAGAATTTATCCGTTGCAGCGTGCATAAATACCTCATTCTTACGATCTTCGACCCGTGGCCTAATGGACGTCCCTCGTATACACTCTTCCAAGGCACAATCCAGGAGCTTCGCCTACGTGGGTCCCTCCGCTTGGAATTGTCTACCGTTGTCTCTCCGCTAAGAGCTTCTTGCCCTCTCTCCTCTCCAGTTCCTTAAACGCCTGAAAACCTTCCTATCTTGAGAGCGCCGCCGATCTGAGTGGCGTTATATAAGTGTTCGGTTACAATTACAGTTATAACTGTCACTAACTGTCATTAATTATGGCTTCAGTATATATAGAGAGCTGGAGACAAAGAGACTAATACACAGACAAAGACAATAGAGAGCTGGAGACAAAGAGACTAATACATAGACAAAGACAATAGAGAGCTGGAGACAAAGAGACTAAGACACAGACAAAGATAATAGAAAGCTGGAGACAAAGAGACTAAGACACAAAGACTATAGAGAGCTGGAGACAAAGAGACTAAGGCACAGACAAAGACAATAGAGAGCTGGAGACAAAGAGACTAATACACAGACAAAGACAATAGAGAGCTGGAGACAAAGAGACTAGGACACTGACAAAGACAGAGAATGATGCTATAGAACTTTCAAGAATTATTTTAAGAATAATTCTGATGGGAAGTTTTCCTGCCATGGCGTCTGTATTATCTCAAATGATTGTTCTGGATGTCTTTTTCAGCAAATGTCAGCTTGTACCGAAGTTCAAAGAATACGATAAAGATGGAAATGGTTTCATAACTCTGGAAGAAGCGTCTACCATTCTCCAGAATCGACCATTCAACTTTCCCGCTTCCAAAGTCGTCTTCCTTCTGAAGCGATTCGATAAAGACGGAAATGGAAAGCTGGACATTGAGGAATTTGCTGGATTCTACGCCGAGACAAAGGCAACGTAGGAAACCCGCTTAGACGCTTATTACATACTAGAGTATTTGCCCGTCATATATGACGGGTTGAGGGGTTGAAATGACGCTCACAATTTAAACGTAATCGTCGGTCTAAGGCAGGTCGGCCAGAGAGACAAACCATTTGACCGACCCCGTATTCCCTCCAGTCGTTTTTATCTGTTTTCTGAGAGAGGTGGATTGTAGCTCTCAGATCAGAACCAAAAGCCGCAACAATGCTTATTGTTAGAAACTTCTCTGGCGCCGACGTCTAATGCACAAGGCATCAACCGATGGTACACCAATACCAAGCTGTAATGAGGTCAGTGTCATACGGAAACTGCCAGTCAACTATGAAACAACACCTTAATGCCGGCGATTTTTGGAGTAGGCCTACAGTTCTTGAGGGCGCCGAAGAAGGAATGTCTAGATGTTTATGAAGTTGACGTTGACGAAGAAGAAGATGATGAAGGTGAATGTAATGAAGAAACGATTAAGAAGAACAAGATGATGATATTGATAACGATAATGACGACGACGACGATGGTGATGATGAAGTCAATGATCATTTTAATGATGATGATGATGATGATGATGATGATGATGATGATGATGATGATGATGATGATGATGATGATGATGATGATGATGATGATGATGATGATGATGATGATGATGATGATGATGATGATGATGATGATGATGATGATGATGATGATGATGATGATGATGATGATGATGATGATGATGATGATGATGATGATGATGATGATGATGATGATGATGATGATGATGATGATGATGATGATGATGATGATGATGATGATGATGATATTGATTACAATAATGATGACGACGACGATGGTGATGATGATGAAGTCAATTATGATTTTAATGATGATGATGATTTTGATGATGATGATGATGATGATGATGGTGGTGGTGGTGGTGGTGGTGGTGATGATGATGATGATGATGATGATGATGATGATGATGATGATGATGATGATGATGATGATGATGATGATGATGATGATGATGATGATGATGATGACAATGAATATTGTAAGATGTTAATGGCGGATGTGTTCTGGTTTAGCCATGAAGAGATAACGACCTGCTTCGATCAGTTGGACCGAGATGGCAACGGGGTTCTGAGTCCGGACGAGATCGCCTTCGTCATCCAGGACAAAATGGGATTCGACGAGACGATGTCACGACACCTCGTCCAGATGTTTGACCAGAACAAAGACGGAAACCTCGATAAGAGCGAATTCATGCAGCTCTGGACGGGAATGTTTGGCCAGTGAGGCGGAACTACAGCCACTGGCAAGCCAATGGAAACGCCGCATTCAGCCAAGAGAGACGGACGCATGGAGAGAATCTGAGGACCGAGCTGAGCACATAGAGGCGTCTTATTAACTAACAATCGATTGATCCAAGAGTTTTTAACGCCTCTAAGGCCTGGTTAAAGAGACGTGGTTAAACCTCTTTTCTTACAGTATAACGATGCGTGTTTTAAGTATCTTCATCCGTATTATAGACAATTCATTCCAAAGAATTTTGATTCCAAAGACAATCTTGTTATTCGAATTTTGATAGAATTCATTCTACGACTATAGGCAAGTTCTTCAAATCCATCTTGTTAGCCATGTCTGCTTCTGGTTACTTTGATTTGTCGGATTTCAACCTGCATCGCTTCTCCAAAGGATTAAGATATTTGATTGCTATTTCATTTGAAGCGATCATCGAATGTTTATACGGCGCTATAGAAGTCATTAGATTAGATTAGATTAGGTAATCCTGATCTCCTGAAATCTCTGCTCAGATACATTTTACTTTAATCCGCTAAGACTGTGTCAAAAGATATCTGACACTCATTCTTCCTCCACTAGTAAATAGGTGGTGGTGGTGGTGGTGGTGGTGGTGGTGGTGGTGGTGGTGGTGGTGGTGGTGGTGGTGGTGGTGGTGGTGGTGGTGGTGGTGGTGGTGGTGGTGGTGGTGGTGGTGGTGGTGGTGGTGGTGGTGGTGGTGGTATGGTGGAGGTGGTGGTGATGGTGGTGATGTGGTGGTGGTGGTGGTGATGGTGGTGGTGATGGTGGTGGTGTGGTGGTGGTGGTAGTGGTGGTGGTGGTGGTAGTGGTGCCGTAACGTCACAGCAGCCGCCACAGCAACATTCCATTTATGCATCCTGATCTGGAACTACACTTCACCCAGTTTTTGTCTTAACATTTTACGCAACTCGAGTTATCTTCTTTCACATTTTTAAACAAAGAGAATGCGTTTATTTGATCTAAGTGTGTGTGTGGGGGGGGGGGGGTGAGAATGGGTGTGTGTGGGAAATTCTTGGGTGTGGGCTGCGACATGTTGTCGCAATCGGAGGTCGCCCTGTCGTGTGTTTGCCGTGTGTTGATGTCGACCCTCGATTGCTTGTTCTTTTACTTGCACTTTTATTTAACGTGCCTAACTTTTCTATAGAAGATTCACGACGCACTTTGTTTAATTAATAAATGAATTTAATAAAAGAAACAAATATATATACACTAACTCTACGGGAACTTCCACGTAGTATTAAAGCGTTTAGATATTAAATCGGACTATCTCAAATGTTGCTTCGTACAGCCTAACTACAGATCGTTCTTTCGCGTCAGTCTCTGAATCTGACGGACTATACTCTGCCGCCCCGCTGGTCGTTCCTCCCGATGTTTCTCGCTCGACCGATGTTCACACGTCGCGTTCGTCAGCAGTACAAGTCCCGTGTTCTCCTTTTCCTTCCGTTAAGTAGGAACTTCAGCGTGCATCGGTCAGCCCCCTCCCCACGTCAAGCTATCGTCAATTAGTGTCAGATTGCTCCTCGCGACGCGGGTCGTCGCTCGCCTGCAGCGCGGGCGGTGTCTGATTACACCATAGCCGCGAGGTGTCCTATTACACCTTGGCTGTGTGGTGTCCGATTACACCTCGGCCTCGCTGCCTTCATTGTTGACCCAGTGGAGACTGGCTTTCGTCCGTCATCGTCCTATCTCGACCGGCAACGACGATTACATCATGATGATAATGACATCTCGTCGTTGTCGCCGATCTCCTCACGCGACACCTCCCTTCCCGGGGGAGGACAAAGCCAGTCATTGGTTCGCCTCCCGGCTGAGAATGATGTCGTTCCCTCCATCGATTTCCTCCAGACCATGTCCTCGTCGTTCCCATGAAAATACAAAATATCAGCACAGTTAGAAATATATTTACAGTTGTCGCGGTGCCTTACATGGTAGTCCGCCTTCTTCCTCAATCATAGTCTGGACAAAAGATCAGCGGGAATATTCAGCGCCCCAGGTCGATATTCAAAAGACATATCGAAGTCCTGGAGTGCCAGAGCCCCTCTCGCAAGTTTAGCACTTGTGGGCGTAGAAGCAGTTAGGAAAGTCAAGGGGTGGTGGTCGGAGTAGAGGGTGGTCCTTGACATACAAATCAAATTCCTAAACTTCTTCAACGCAAAGATTACAGCATACGCTTCGCGCTCCACAGTGGACCAACGCGCTTGCGTAGCCTCTAATTTAGAACTGGCGAAACATATTGGCCGTTCTGTTCCATCGTCTTGAATTTGGAATAAGCAGCAACCGACTGCTTTGTCTGAAGCGTCAGTCGATAGACCAAACTCTCTGCCGTAGTCAATTGTCTGCAAACATACAGCGTTATTCAAATCGTGCGTAAGTTTATCTAGCGCATTTTGATGTTCAATTCGCCAGGGTATCTTAGCAGGCACCGATTTCTGGGTCAAGTCAGTGAGAATTCTGGCTGTCTCAGCCAGGTTAGGGATGAAGTTCCTAAAATAACTGAAGAAGCCAATTAATCTCCGTATGTCCTTTTTGGACTCGGGTTGAGGGATTTTCCCTAGCCCTGCGATTTTCATAGGATCCGGTTCAATGCTCCCTGATCCGATCAGGTGACCTACAAACGTTGTTTGTCGCCTAGCAAACGAACTCTTCTTAATGTTAAGGGTCAGACCCGACTGTTGAATAGTCATTAAGTATTTCTCTAGGTGTTTCATGTGATCCGGCCACGTCATCGAGTGTACTGCCATGTCACTATGTGAGGGAGTGATGATACCTAGGGCCAAAAGTTCGCGGGTCTGCTTCTCCATCTCCGGTTTGAGCAGTTCCGGCACCTTATAGGCTCGCAAACTCTTCGGCCTGAACTCCGCGCTAACAGTGATTGTGTGTTCTAGGACGGGACAGAAACCTGGTTTGTCCGAGAACACATCTGGAAACCTGTCTAACAGACTAAACAGCTGTTTCCGCTCGGGTACCGTTAAGTGTGCAACGGCAATAGGGTCTACTTGTGCACTGGGCCTTGTCTGCCTCGTGACGAAGCTACCCACCCCTTCCCCGTGACCGAAGTCTTCGTCCTTCTCGAACAGAATGGAGCAATTGTTAATCAATGCTTGCTGTATTCTTTCGTTATATTTGCGAATCCGATTTGCGTGTAGTAAGCGGCTTTTGCCCCCTATTTCCACGATGTATGTGTAGGGCGATTTCACCTGAGCGATGATGGCCGGGCCTTGCCATTGGCCCTCCTTCTTTGCTCCTCGCGCTTCCGGTGATTGGATGATGACTTTGTCTATTCTCTTTTTAGGCAAGCACAGTTGTTTTACAGAATGCCCAGCTATTTTGTCTTTATGAAAGAGCAAATTGTCTTCAATGAAGAAGTTCTTCGCCCCAATTTTCCCGTGGGCCAAGAATGGTGCTAGTGTCGAACATTGTGCTTGTTCGGCCGCCATCTTGCTTCTGCCTACTATTGTGTCTTCCTTGGGTGGGGGTGGTATCTCAGGATTGAAGAATAGCTCTTCATTATCCGTTTCTTCGGGGCTGATTTCTCCTGCACTCCCACTGTCTGCTTGAGCGACCGTGAAGTAATCCTCGCCTATCAGCGTCCTAAGCCCCTCTACCTCCTCCCCTCTCTCCTCTTCCTCACTCGTCTCAGTCCTTGCGACCGCCTGCGCTTCTGAAATTTGATCTATTTCAGGAGCGCTGGCCGCGTGACACGAGTACAACGCTGTCTCGCGCAGCAGGTCGGCTGTAGTGGGCGTGATAATTAACGGTTCATTAAGGTCTTTAATGAGTGCCGCCCATATCCGAACATCAGGGGCGTAATTTACCTCCCCCTCGCTGTCCTTGCCGGCCTGAGACCCCTTTAGTCTCAGCCGCACCACGTCCACAATCATTGATTGACCGTTCAGCCCCTTCACCTCTATCTGCTTGACCACAGGTAGGTTGAGCGGCCTGATTAGTTCTGCTCGCGCACAATTGTATTCGGCCCCGCTATCTATTAGAGACGATGTCACAGGGAGCCCTGTAATATACACTTTCATGTACTCTCTTACATAAGTCTCCTCCACGTCAATGCAATCCGGGTTTGTCGGCCGTGCATGTTGGTCTATCTCTTGTATCAATGGCGGTCCGTCTTGTCGCGTCTCGCTTTGTCTGTCTGCCTGTCTGTCTTGAGCTCTGGTCACGGTTGGCTGGACCGCACATGCGCTCACCTGCTTGCTTTTAGTTTGTTTGTTCTTCGAACACAGTTTAGCTCTGTGGTCTGGAGAAAAGCATAGGAAACAAAGGCCACGCTTTCTAATCTCGTCGGGGGTTGGACGTCCGTCTGTCCTGTTACTTGTCTGTGTCCCTCCCGGTCGGTCAGTCCACGTGTCCGTCTGTTTAGCTGTCGTCTGAGGAGGTGCTGGCGCTTTCGCGTAGCGTGCCTCCGTCTTACCCGTGCCTAGACTATGCTTCGTATAGTCATTTTCCCAAGGGTGTGTAGCAGCGTAAGTGTCAGCCGCTGCAGCTAACTCTTTGTGCCCTAACCAATTCTGTTGCTCTTGACTGAGGATGAAATTCAAACATCCTCTGGGCAACATTTCTTTCATTTTATCTGCAATCAAGAGGCTTGTAACCTCATCAAACATCATTGCCTTGCGATCTTGCAGATAGTAAGAAAGTAAATTATGCAGTCTCGAAGCTAATGTTGTGTATGATTCATCTACCGCCTTTTTTGCGTTCATGAATCGCTCTCGTAAAGAGACTGCGCTCACTTTGAACTCTTTCAACAAGAAGGTTTTTAGCTTCCCGTAATTATCAAGCTCCTCTTGTGTGAGTCTGGCCGTCAGTGCTCTGGCCTGATTATCTAGACAGGTCAAGAGTAATCTGCTTCGAAGGTCGTCCGGGACAGCGCAAGAGTCGAATAACCTTTCGCAATGCACAAAGAAACCAGGGATTTGCGCATGGTCGCTGGGGAATCTCGGTAAGAGTCCTCGCAAGCTTTCACTATACGTTTTCATTCGTCCTACGACCGAATGCCTCAAGTTATAGTCCCTTTCGTCTCTGAGTCTCCTCTCTGCGTCCCTTTCCTCTCGGACCTCCTTCTCTCTCTTCTCTGCCTCCTCCTTTTCTTCTCTCCTCCGCTTCTCCTCCTGAAGCCTGAGCTTCTCAGCTTCCTCTCTCTCTTCCCTTCTCCGCTTCTCCTCCTGAAGCCTGAGCTTCTCAGCTCCCTCTCTCTCTTCCCTTCTCTGCTTCTCCTCACGAAGCCTTACTCCTTCTGCTTCCTCTCTTGCTTCTCTTCTCAGCCTCTCGGCTTCCTCTCTCTCTTCCCTTCTCTGCTTCTCCTCACGAAGCCTTACTCCTTCTGCTTCCTCTCTCGCTTCTCTTCTCAGCCTCTCAGCTTCCTCCTTTTGTTCTTTCCTCAATCTTTTCGCTTCCTCTTTCTCTTCTCTTCGCTGCTTCTCAGCCCGCTTCTCCTCAAGCAGTCTGAGCTTCTCTGCTTCCTCTTTCTCTTCTCTTCGCTGCTTCTCAGCCCGCTTCTCCTCAAGCAGTCTGAGCTTCTCTGCTTCCTCTTTCTCTTCTCTTCGCTGCTTCTCCGCTTCCTCTTTTTCTTCTCTCCTCAGTCTTTCTTCTTTCTCTTCTCTTCTCCTCTCTTTCTCTTCCTCTCTTCTCTCTCTTCTCTCCGCTTCCTCTCTCAGCCTTGCGGCTTCCTCTCTCTCGTATTTTAAGCGTTTTAATTCGTATACCTGCGTTTGCGCTGCCGAATCGATACTGCTTTCTATGCTACCCGTGCTTACTTCCTCACTTACTTCTGGCGGGGTTTCCCGTCCAGACACAATTATTTCAGCACTCGCCTCTTGGAGTTGGCCCGTACTCATGGAACCCAATTCCTCCTCTCCTAGTCCCATCTTTATCAGATATGCGACTAGTCTGTGACGGGGCATGTTCTGCACCCTCACTCTTTTCCCTACCGACAACTTATCCATCTTCCAACAGTCCGCTCACTAATAGAAAAAGATAAGTAAGTTAGAGGAGAGTCACCGCTGGTCAGAAATCAAAGAAAACAACGTCCTAAAATTCTACCACAAATACAACAAGAACAGAACTGAGCAAAAGGAGCTACGCAAAAGCCTCGGCTATTCGCACACCAATCCTCATCCAGACCTCAACCGCAACCTCACAGATTACCACGACTACCAGTAAGGACTTACCCTCTGATACGTCGAGCGTGTTCCGTCTTTTGGTATCTTGGCTGATCCGCTGTCCTCCGTTGCCACTCCCGTCCGTCGTTGCTAGCGATGGTCGGTCGTCCGTTGGCGCTCTTGTTCCTCGTCCTTGCCTGCTGCTGTCGGTTCCTTCGAGTCCTTCGTCTTCGGAGTCCGGCACTCGATTTCTCCAGTTGCGGAGGGTTGTATTCGCCGCTGGTCCCGATCTGTTGAGATTCCTCTTTCCGTTTCCGGTTCCGCTCTTCGTCGTGACGTCTTCAGTTGAAAATCCTGTCGACTGCGCCAATGTCGCAATCGGAGGTCGCCCTGTCGTGTGTTTGCCGTGTGTTGATGTCGACCCTCGATTGCTTGTTCTTTTACTTGCACTTTTATTTAACGTGCCTAACTTTTCTATAGAAGATTCACGACGCACTTTGTTTAATTAATAAATGAATTTAATAAAAGAAACAAATATATATACACTAACTCTACGGGAACTTCCACGTAGTATTAAAGCGTTTAGATATTAAATCGGACTATCTCAAATGTTGCTTCGTACAGCCTAACTACAGATCGTTCTTTCGCGTCAGTCTCTGAATCTGACGGACTATACTCTGCCGCCCCGCTGGTCGTTCCTCCCGATGTTTCTCGCTCGACCGATGTTCACACGTCGCGTTCGTCAGCAGTACAAGTCCCGTGTTCTCCTTTTCCTTCCGTTAAGTAGGAACTTCAGCGTGCATCGGTCAGCCCCCTCCCCACGTCAAGCTATCGTCAATTAGTGTCAGATTGCTCCTCGCGACGCGGGTCGTCGCTCGCCTGCAGCGCGGGCGGTGTCTGATTACACCATAGCCGCGAGGTGTCCTATTACACCTTGGCTGTGTGGTGTCCGATTACACCTCGGCCTCGCTGCCTTCATTGTTGACCCAGTGGAGACTGGCTTTCGTCCGTCATCGTCCTATCTCGACCGGCAACGACGATTACATCATGATGATAATGACATCTCGTCGTTGTCGCCGATCTCCTCACGCGACACATGTCACCAAACACTCTGGGTGTTGGAGACTGTATTTGAAACAGCGTGGGCGCTTACTGGTCCTTCTGAAACGACTGTTGTGTGGCGCTGAAAAATTTCGGAGATTTACATTTGCTGCTACGAATAAAAACCTGCCGTATAATTCCATAGTTAACTGCCTTCTTGATTTCCTCTTATTGTAACTGCATAAGTAGTATGAGGGAGCAGTTACTTTAATCTATTATAATATCATATTTTACTCAGTTTCTTACCATACCTTATCTAGTAAGGCGTTGAGCGCACACTGCTAACAGAAGACAATAGCGTTAAGTGGAGGTTGATATATATAAATGACGGCGTGATTTTGGTGTGCCATCGGTTGATGCTTTCTGCATTAGACATCGGCTCGACTGAAGTTACTAATTAGCCTAATAGAGGTAGAGATGAGGTCTTTATCGTCCTTTGTGCTTCTGTCATTTCATTGTCAAGATCGAGGACCCTGCATATCTCACCAGTGTTCACGTTATGCATAATAAATGCACGGTTGTTGATGTATAAATCACCAGTGTTGCTGAATCTGTTCATTTTCCCCGGTGCATAATACGAAAGCACACATGGAAATTGCTCCAAGGGAATCGCACAACCAATCAGACGATGAGCGTGACTTTACCTAATGAATATTCATGCCGCATCGATCTCTAGCCAGGCGTAGGCCTAAGATAGTTCGAAGGGTAACGTGGCAGAAGGTAGAATTCACATTCGATCTTAGACCATTTTCGAACGATGGCTTGTACAGTTTTCATTCACCTGTAGAGTACAATTTGAAGTTAAAATAATACAAGCAAATCAATAATTACCTAAGATCGAAGGTGAAATCTAACGTGTGCCCAGGGGCGTCTATCCCCCTAAGTGATTGGAGCAACGTTCCTTTTCCCCCTCTTCTCCCCCTTCCCGTTCCTCCCCCCCCCCAAAAAAAATGGTGGCACACACTGACAGATCTCTCCCCTATTTCTTGGATGGAGCATTTGCTCCAAGGTTTCTATGGTGTAGAGTGTAGACGCCTCTGCGTGTGCCACTTGGGGAACGGACATTATCCCCCCCGGACAAAAGCCCCCCCGGACAAAAGCCCCCCCGGACAAAAGCCCCCCCGGACAAAACCCCCCCCCCCCGATTTTAGCTAGGACAAAAGCCCCCCCGGACAAAATCCCCCCTCTGTGTGATAAGCCTATATCTACATTTAATTGAGAAACTTTAATAGCCCTGTTGCCCTCGTGTCAGCTTGTTAATGATGTAAACGTATAGACTAAAGACTTGTTAGTGTCATTCAGGTGTAAAAATAAGACTTGTTAGTCGCCTAGTTCTTAACTTAAGGCTTGTTAATGTCAGGATTCGCGAGGTCCGCTCCCCAAAAAGCGGGTCAGGCACAGCGCCAAGCAGTTACAAGCCGTCTCCCGCACCCTTGTTAGCGTCATGTTAACGAATGAAAGGAACTTAACTGAACGAATTTAAGTTTGTGATGTGTTAATGTAATTGATAAAACTTAATAGCCCTGTTGCCCTAGTGTTGAGGTGTATGTATGTATTTATGTATGTATATATGCATATATATGTAGGTATATATGTATATTATGCATGTATGTATATATGTTTGTATGTATATATGTATTTTATGCGTGTATGTATATATGTATGTTTGATATATATGTGTGAAATATAGGTTATTATTTCCTAGCCGGGGGGGCTTTTGTCCTACCCCGGGGGGGTTTCTGTCCGGGGGGGCTTTTGTCCGGGGGGCTTTTGTCCGGGGGGCTTTTGTCCGGGGGGGTTAATGTCCTACACTCGTGCCACTTTAACCTTGCATGCTCAGACCAGTCTAATAATAATAATTATCACGATCGAGACAATACGCTGCATTACAGTGTTGATAATAATGGAACACGAGAACGCCATTTAATGTCCTTGTCCATCTGACTTAGCATTTGGAACACCAGCTTCAATGTTACGTGCCAGATCTCTTGAAAAGTTATGGCATGGAAATTCACATTGCTTCCATTTTCGTAAGCTCGAGATTTGAAGATTTCTACAGCGCCCAAAGTGCCTATTCACAGGCGCTCAGTCAAACCAAAACCGATAGGCAGGTATAGGGTCAAAATTCGTTCCAGGTCAAAAGGACCAGAAAGTCAGACGGCTACAAGGGAAAAGACCTGTGATATTTTCGGATGTATGTTTATGTGTTAGAGCGTATTTTATGAATCTCTGAAAAGCTCTATGAATATAGCTTTTTAATGGATTTGCACGTAAAGAGGAAATAATCACAGAGCAGACGCTTATCTCAGTCTCAAGATCGGAGCATCCCTGCTTCTCTTGCTGCTGCTGCTGCTGCTGCTGCTGCTGCTGCTGCTGCTGCTGCTGCTGCTGCTGCTGCTGCTGCTGCTGCTGCTGCTGCTGCTGCTGCTGCTGCTGCTGTATTCTCACACAACATCGTCCTCTGCGTTCCCTCCTCTGGGGTCCTGCTTCTACCCAGAGCTCTTTGACCTGAGTTGAAAGCACTCTGCAATGATGCAACGTCGTTCAATTATTCATCGTCTCTCAATAACGCAAATAAAACCAAACGCCAGAATTATAACAGAGGCTGAGCATCGGCTCAACTGATGCCAGAAATATCCGACTGTGTGGACACACCATTCGCCATAATATGGCGAATGGAGTGTCCACATAGTCGGATATGTGTCCACATAGTCGGATATGTGTCCACATAGTCGGATGTGTCCACGTAGTCGGATATTAGTCGGATATATTATATGGCTACATGAGTTCTCTTTCACACATAGACAGATGGATGGTTCGTATATACTTGGACGGACATGCAGACAGACCGAAGGACAGACAGACAGGCAGACAGACCGAAGGACAGACGGACAGGCAGACAGACCGAAGGACAGACGGACAGGCAGACAGACCGAAGGACAGACGGACAGACGGACATACAGAGGCAGACAGACAGACTGACTTACTGATATGCATGTTTATACACACATACAGAGAGACATACAGACAGACAGACTGACTGATATGCATATATATATATATATATATATATATATATATATATATATATATATATATATATATATATATATATATATATATATACAGACATACAGAGAGGCATACAGACAGACAGACTTATTGATATGCATACAGTATATATATATACAGACATACAGAGAGGCAGACAGACAGACTGACTTACTGATATGCATGTATATACAGACATACAGAGAGGCAGACAGACATACTGACTTACTGACATGCATGTATATACAGACATACAGAGAGGCATACAGACATACAGAGAGGCATACAAAAAGACTGACTTACTGATAGACAGACTGACACTGATTGACAGAAAGGAGGATGCGAATGGGTGATATATAAGTCAATAGGATAAAACGTTTATCAAGAAATTTGCCAAGCTGCTTAATGTGAAGTGAGCCTATTTGTATCCTGGCAATTAAGTGACTTATTCAGGAACAAGGAACCTGCCATCCGTCTTTCTCAATGTCAAGCTGGTGAAGACATAGAATAAGCGTTTGTTGATCTATTTGACCCCTTGAGAATAGGAACTTAGCCTTTTGAAAAGAGGAACTATAATGTGGCTATGTCGGGACATAACGGGCGGAGCAATAGGACGTTAAGGACACGGCTCTGGAGAGATAGGCCTACCAAGGTAGCTGCATGCAAAGGTTAATGCGCTAAGGGGCTTAAATACATTAAGCAAACATATCTGCAAGCGAAATTTTGCAATCATTGCACAGTATACTTGCCTTTATAATAGAACTGTATTTCACATTGTCCTCTTTTCAAAATCCAGAAGTGCATACACGGCCGTACGAAAGAACATCAATTCTGCGTGAAGGACTTGCTCAAGGTCCTACAATGCGACCGCTTCAGTGGAGGTTCGAAATAGCAGTGCAAGCCATAAAAGCCACGCTATATATACCCAGCGCTTTAAAGATTGAACTTCTAGATGCAAATCTCAGGAGTTTCAAGTAAGACGATTAAATGCGTTTCAAAAGAGAATCTTATCAGATTATATGGCAAGTGATGTGTAAGCATGGTATCTGAAAAATTTTAATTTAGAAATTTGGATTCACTTCAGAAGCTAAGGTTTAAACAACACAGAAGATTATATGCCTTCTTCTTTTTTTCACATAACCTCGTGAACAACTCAAATCACCGATTTTATTTTTTTAGGAGAAAAAGTGAGACCAATAATTTCAGCTTATGAGTTTCATAAACAACCATCATAAGGATGACTATCCAGCGTAAATATCGCCACAATCATTTTACGCCTTGGTTTGCATCGTGTGCGTATTTTCGAGCAGCCATAAGATAAATCATTCCAAGGGAGGTGACTGTATGCACATCTAATATCAGTTAACGAATATAATCACTTGAGGTTTTTGATAATATAAATTTTCTGGTGCGCTATGTATCAACAATTAAGGCAAATCGTATCTACCCCAGCAATCCGCTACGGTTGGTACTGCGCAGGTAGATCTTAAATGGCGCCCATTCAAAAACGGTAGCGACGGAGAAGGATCTCACCCGATGAATTTGTGCAGGGTCCAGTCCGTGAATACGGTCGCTATGGGAAAACCTGTACATTTGCATTGATATATTTAAATTAAAGAGCCTTTGTCTTCTAGTCATATGAACTTCATTAGTAAATTTGTTGTTTATCAAGGATGTTAATAATGCAGATGCGTCCATCAACGTATCCTGCAACCCTCATCACGAGCTCAAATTTAAGACAAAGACTTTTAACAGAGACGTGCAATTACCAATAACTAATTAGTCTGTAGAAGTTAATCAGATTATCAAACTTAACGTAGTGCACTTTGGGCTTACTTACAACGTCCGCATTTGGTCATGATGTTCGAATTATATACTACTAGCACTTGTCCATTACTTTGATTCGCATCTGTTTTTATTCTTATATCTAGGCCTATGTTTATTCGATAGATCCTAAAAACCAGGACCTCGGCTCACACAGAAGAGAACTATTTACACACACACCGATGTACCTATTACAAACAGCAGTTGTAGGTCTATCAATCAAATCCAATTTTCTGATGTCGTTTATACTTGGACGATATTAAAACGCTAATCATTGATGCTCGTTTAAAACTATATTTAGAAGTATAACCATCATCTGTAAAATTACAACTTCGTTGCTTGGACTCTACGTGTTTGATAGAGCCTGTTAGTCGAAACTTTCTCCAGCTGCATTGTATAAAGATGAACCTACACTTTAACATAAGTTCGAACGAATTCGAGCGCTGTTGCGACATTCTTACATGGCATAAGAGAAATACACATATATGCAAACACACATACATTCCTACGTTCATGCATTATATACATGCATACACAGACCACATGCAACAGCAGGTCTAGTGTAGAGGTAGTTTATCACAAGTAAAATTCATTATAATTGATCTTCCCAACTCGTCTCGTTTCCTTCATTTAATTCTTTTTGCAGACGGCGTAAGTGTCTTTCTATCTCATAAATCATTGGATATATTACTCGAGTACCGTATGTCAACGCTGAACTCCTGAATGTAGCAGACTGGTTTAAGAGGAATCACCTTCAACTCGTCATTGTACGTTTTCATTAAGCTAAAGGCAGCTCCGTCAAGCGTGACTTTGTCCTTTTGGGTTCTACCCTTTGTAACCCAAGGCAGAGATATTGTATACTGTTCTTGATATGTTAGAATTGGTTTCAATAAACAAAGTGAAATGAAAGATAAATACATGCTTGCATATCAATCAATCAATCAATCAATCAATCAATCAATATCTTTTAATTGCCATCAATGACAGTAACACAATACCAGCCTAATTTAGACAACTAAACTATCTTAAACAGATAGCATACAGAAGTTCATGTTAATCTAAATCAACAAGAGAAAAGAATCTGAAATGCAAAATATATACAACGATATACGAATATACGTTCATACACCTATACAAACATAAATACATACACACATACTTACCTAATAATATTACATACATGCATACATGCATGCTTACATACATGCGTGCTTACATACATACATGGCTTACATGTATACATACATGCATGCAAACATAAATAAATAAGTACATACATACATACATACATACACGCATGCATGCATTCATAGATATATGCATAATACATATGTACATACATATGCATATCATTATCAATTGAATGCCGACGAGATCTTTATTATGTCAATTATGAATACTTCGCACGTGATGTGTGCAGAAGTAGCGAATCTCAATATTTTACCAGTTACAGTAAATGGTTCATATGGTCGAATGTATCAACACTTAACAGTGTTTACTCTTTCATCGAATGGGATGAGCGATAGAAAACGAACCAACGTTTATGATCCAGGTTATCAATTAGGAAGACAACGAGACAGTATGGCCCAGGTATATAACAGTCATGGGTATACGATCAGGAGAGACAGAGACAGATACAGAGAAACAGAGAGACAGAGACAGAGAAACAGAGAGACAGAGACAGAGACAGAGAAACAGAGAGACAGAGACAGATACAGAGAAACAGAGAGACAGAGACAGAGACAGATACAGAGACACAGAGAGACAGAGACAGAGACTGAGAGACACAGAGAAATACCAGACGCAGTGAGAAAGAGAGCGAGTCACAGAAAAATAAAGATTAATATGCGTATCTTTATAGAGAGAGAGACACTTGCAGGCAGACAGACAGAGAAGGAAATAGAGAGGAAGCCAGACAGAGACAGAGAGAGACAGAGACAGAGACAGAGACAAAGACAGAGACAGCTACAACGCCATTTCAAGAGAGATTAATCACAGTTCTCTTAGGCACTTGAGAATTGTAATGTAATGTAACTATAAGTCTCTGAATATACCAGCGCCAAATAAAATCCGCGTCAAGGAGACCAGCTTTTTAAGATGCTGGTGCAATGCTTCAGAATTCGTTACCCAGTTAATATCTTCCTGTCGACTCCTTGATGTCATTCAGGTTTGAGTGCAAGTCTTGTCTCTTTGACTTGCTTACCCGTCGTAGCCTCGATGTCAGATTTCAGCATGGCTTTCCAAAGGATTATGCGATTTCACTCTCAGCAACCAATGATCGATGTCTTGGAGCATTGTGATAACAGCGCTATAAAAGTCATTAGATTAGATTAGATTAGATTAGATTAGAAGGAGTTGCATTAGTTGTTGATTTAGTTGAGGCAGCTAATCCCGTGACGTGCAACCAGAGACCACGTGTCTTCAATGACAAAAAACACAAGCTTTTGCGAAAATCCGACACCATCGTGGTGTTACCCAATTACTATGATCATGCCTCACACCACAAGTCAGCTATCAGCGATCATTTTATTTAATTAATGTTGCCAATTACTAGTATTTAGTAGAATCCGCCTAATTATGCGTCTACAGGATAAGAAACGGTATCCTGAATAAGTAATTCTCTCAAATGTAAGTCATGTGATGTTAAGCAAAAGCCACTTCCCTCTGTTTAAAATCACCAATTCAGGAACAAAGAAACGAACGTGCATCACATATAGCCGGGTGGGGAAATTTACGGATGCTTCTGAATTTGCTATAAATGAAGTCCAACCTCCTGCCTGAATTGTCAAGTTGACGCTTACTGCATCTGGTTGAGAACAAGAAGTCTGCTGTCTGTTCCGAGATATCGACTCAAAATCGTTTAGCTCGACAGTAAGGCGTAAGTATGATAGCAGAAGATTTTATTTGTATTTCTTCTACATTCTAAGTCATTTGATATAGAAGTTAGAAGATTTTATTTGTATTTCTTTTACATTCTAAGTCATTTGATATAGAAGTTAGAAGATTTTATTTGTATTGCTTTTACATTCTAAGTCATTTGATATAGAAGTTGCTAAATAAAATAATAGCACTAAATTCCATCACGTTTACTTCCTTCATTTTAATTTCAATAGCTCTGCTTTAAGTCACCAGTTACTTAGGGAAAAACGGACCAATGACCTTTGCCTTTCTAAACTTCAATGCAGTTATCTTAAATTTCTTCTTGCTATTTTTTACCTTAATTCACGTTGCTAAATCTAAATTATCAACGCTTCTTTCCATAGCTGAAATTTACAGAGCACCATTGTTTTGTTTGTGTTGAAGGACGATGTTGTTTCTTCTATTGACGCTGACCTTGGGAGTGGCAGAGGGTGCGAATCTTTTCTACGAAGTCCAGCAACAGGAGCGGCAGCCTCCTGCTGAGGGTTTCTTGTGTCCAGACCAGGCTTCAAGATGCCCATACACGGCCACCTGTTGTAAGATGTCCTCTGGCGCATGGGGATGTTGTCCTTTTGCTCAGGTAGATCGATTAATTGTAATCGATTGTATACGTAAAACGGGGCTTTTACACTGAGCTGTTTGGATCTCTTAGAAAAGGCGCAAATTTCAATTAGTTTTCACATAAAGATGTTAGTTTATTAATGAGTAATAAATTCTATTACACCAATGTCTAATGCACAAAGCAAATATCGATGGCATACCAAATAATGCAACAATCAGGGTCAATATTCATAAAATTAGTCGAATGTCCATTGATTAGGTAAATACGAGAAATATATCAGGTCTGACCTTAATACAAACATTCATGAACAGTCAGCATTAAACATATTTAAAATTAGAATAATTTCGCATTGTTTTTGTGCAAAGGCAACCTGTTGTGGTGACAACGTCCACTGTTGTCCGAGTGGCTACACGTGCAACAATGGTAAAGAACAATGCGTGAGAGCCATCAACAACGACACAATGCCTTGGGCGAAGAAAGAGGAGGCGGCTGCAGCGTCTTCATCTTCAGTGGAAGCAGTTGGCCCGAGCAACGACCTCACTTGTCCCGATCGGTCGTTCTGTACCGGAACCGCGTCTTGCTGCCGTACCCTCACCGGGACTTACCGATGCTGCGCATTCCCGAACGTAAGTACACTAATCTCGGGGTTGTAAACGTGTGGGAAACAAAACTATATTGCAGTGTAGACTAAATGTTTCCTCCAGTAGTAGTAGCATTTCTGGATTTATTACGCGTCACTGTCCAATGACTATAAAGCATCAACCGATGGCGCTGAAGAATTGCGAGTGAAGGACTTGGTTTAAGGTATCCAACGCAGCAACGTCTCAGAGTGAGCTAGAATTCGTGCTCAGCGTTACAAGACGAGTGTTGTAACCAATCGGCAAACGTGGCCCACAGGGCCGCATTAAGGGGGTGCTAAGGGTGCTGCAGCACCCTGGCCCGCAATATTGAGGGGCCCGCATTTTCGGAAGTACATTAAAACATTTTACTGTACATGTAATTGGGACCCGTGCTGATGGCTATAGCCTACATATAGGTAATCACAGCACCCGGGTCCACACTAGCCTTAATGCGGCACTGCTCTATGTCGAGCTAATAATTATACCATTGATGCTGCATTCTGAAAGGTTGAATATTGGCAAAGTAATTGACTAATGTCAAGACACAAGATCGTTGCTAACCAAGCACATCTGCGAAATCCTCGCTTCATTTAAGCGCGCTTTGTATTTACTAAGTAAAGAGACTACTAAATTATCTTCATACGATTCTGTAACGGAATGCTAAATATCTCATCGAATTTGTCGCTTACTGAAATAAATTCAAGTAATAAGGGCAGGTGAAAAATTATTATATTAACAAATGTGTGCTTTTAAAATCGACCTGAAAAAACCTGGACAGTAATTTTATCAAACTTGTAAATAAAAATGAAAGATCCCCAAACTCTGATTTCTTTGCAATTAATGGCGTTTGTATAATACTTTCTGTACAAAATTCTACGATTTTTATTTTTTTATTGAAACAGGACTTCAATTAGCCACCGAAGTTGGTACAAGTAAATATGCCTTCAAATATTTCTTTAAAAAGCCATCTCTGAGATCCATGGGAGTGAGTTAACTTCACCAATGGAAATAAGATCTAATAGAAAATAATTTATCACATATAGTAATCACTTCTGCAAACCAGCAAACTTAGCAAACTGTTTTGTTCGGTGTGGTGTGCCTCGTGGTTCAATAGTAGGTCCGTTGTCATTTTTGATTTATATTAATAATGATATATCATACTCTTCCCCAGCGCCACAATGTTTGTTGACGACACCAATGTATTTATGTACGACAAATCAATTGAAACTTCTGCGTTACTTGCTTGATTCAGAATGCACGTAGAGTCCTAGAATCATTTTGCACCAGCACTAGTTTACTAAATTGAGTCTTAATGCAGTGTTTAATGTATACCTGCTGATTATTGACGTCATAACATTGACCCTGTGACAATCTATGGAAGCTGGGTTCTCTACTTGTTAATACCTGTTCATCGATGAATCTTGCTACACGTAATTACACTTGGTATCAATAAAAGGTTTTGAATATGAATCTAAATTTCTTACATCGATCTCTGGACAACCCCTCTGATTCAACGCAGCGCTCGTGAATAAGCTGGTGCCATGCGCTCAGCTACAGAAATTACGCCAATGGGGCACCACAAATATCTCTCCATAAAATTCCAGATACATGCATACATACCTGCATGGTCGTATCTATGTAAATTTGACAGTCTTTTAAATATCTCAGACTATTCCGGTGGAAAACGTTAAGAAGATGTCTATATTCGTAATCTAAAGAGCAACAACGACTCTCTGGTTCTGATTAACCAGAAGAGAGTTTCGGAATCTGAGGCTAACGCAGCCTTTCTTGTTATCACTGCTGTCACGGTTGAGGCTAGTGCGGCACGGTCAAATTTATTATACGTATTTGCCAAGTTTGGAATGTTCTTTCCTGTTAACGCATCACATATTACAACCAAAGGCGTTACGTGCTATCCTGATACTTCCTCATCATTGTATCTCTCTCACTCCGTTCCGATTCCATACAGTGTACACCATCAACCGTATCTGTCTACCTATCCATCTATAATTATATCCCCTCGATTTTAGGGCTGGAATTGGAACCAAATCTGGTGTAACCATACCTGTCTCTCTGATGCATGCATTACGTATTATGACTGCCCACGGCCTGCGGGGCCCCTCAGTGTACGATGTGGTGACAGCGACCATAGTGGCGAGGATAACACATGCTGGCCCGCTTGGTGGGGCTTTGTGGGGCAGTGGGCGTGAGAGACTGCAGGCTATACTTAGGTGAAAGCAGGTCCAGAGTTCCTGATGCATGTAGAAGCAAGGATGTCTCTTTGTTTTAGACTGTCTGTTGTTCGAACGGGTACAGTTGCTGCCCACGTTGCTCGATCTGCGACCAGCTGAACAACAAGTGTATCAGTGGATTTGAAACTAAGAAATGGGAGACGATGAGCGCATCCACTCCGGCTGCCCTTCCTTCCGAAATGACTGAAGCAGGCGAGAAATTGCCGGCCAGTGTCGTTGGTGAAGGTGTTGAAGAGAAGACTAAGCAGGACGTAGTCTGGTGTGACACCACCCGCTACTGTGCAAATGGACAGAGCTGTTGCAGACAGCCCGATTTCAGCTGGGGCTGCTGTCCATACCGTCTTGTAAGTAGGAATACTGCAATCATTCGGCGATTTATTTCTTTGTTGGATATGCTAGTCAGACGACTTCATGACATTCCTATACAGTTGAATATGTCCACAATACAAAGCCTTTGTAAATTTCTGTAAATAACTTGAAGCCATAAAAATCAGCTGGGTCTCAATTATTTCTTAGAGCTTCCAGATAAATAATCTTCCTAAGACAACCTATGGATTTTGAAATTACCTTAGCATAGAAATTAATGGAACAATTCAAGGCTATGACTTAACTCATCCGATTCGCTTGTTACTATTTTAATAACAATTTTATAATTTTATAATATTTTTCACGATTTTAGGCTATTATCCTTTTAGTTGTAGTGCTGAGAATCTTTCTCTGTTGCATCTGGTTATCCCATTTAATTAATGGTCGCATAATAGTGACAGAGATCCGAATCATACCTGATTGGCATACATACGCGCACACATCTTGTTACTAAAGTGGGTCTGGACTCTGGATGCCTTTTATGCATGTACCACTGGTGTAGTGGGGCGGGAACGCGGGGGAACGCCGTTCCCGCACTTTTTTCCAGGGAGGGAACGCGATCCCTCACTATTTTGCAGCATTTCTGCTGAAATAAATGAACAAAGAAGACTTCAATACTCACAGTTTCAACTGCTTACTTACTGGAGCCTTTCGCAGTTTCGCAGATATATTTATATATGTGTTGGCTTTATACTAAATAACAAATTCCTATGTATAAATTTACATAATTACATTTATTAATTTTTTTGTTATTTTTTTACATTCAACAGTTTCAAAAATAGCAGCGCTCACACTATGCAAAATTCTTGCAAGATTGCACTTTTTGCTACAGTTGCTACTTCAATTTCCAGGCGTTCCCCCACTTCATTTTTTAGGACTACACCACTGGCATGTACACGTGAACACCCAAGACACACACGCACGCACGCACACATTTATATAGGCAAATGTAGGCCTATAGATATATTTACATACATGCAGCATATACATAAATATATACAGACCCATATAATTATATAAACATGAATATAATGCATAGGCATACGCACATATCTACATATTTCTGCAACGTCTCTTTGATCTCAACTCTGTCGAATATATCTATTTTATTTGTCTATTTAGGCAACCTGTTGCTCGGGAAGCAAGTATTGCTGCCCCTTCCTCAAAAGATGTTCTTATCCGGCAGGCCGATGCTTCTGATCGCTTGCGGCCAAATTCGGAGAGAGACGAAGATTTGAAGAAGTTGCGATATATGAACATTATTTCCATGAATTATAATCGGTCTGCAAACAATGTACACCGAAAATTATATTCTTATATGCTTGGTTGCTTTTTGCTAACTGTTCCTAATAGTTCTGTCTTGTAGTCCTCATGTAGGCTGATCGCAGAGAATTTTCTTCACTGGCGGATCCAGATTTTGTGGACTTTGTTTGGGAGTGGGTAAATAAGCAAGGTCGCGATGAGCTTTGCTGAAACAATTTTGGAAACCTTGTGTATCTTGTTGACGACCCTGACGGCAACGGACGACCTTTTCTTGGTCTCTTTTTTCTAGTTTCTTTGATCTCTGCGGCGAAATTCGACAGAGGATTACAAAGAAAATTTTATAAATTTGGAAGTGAATGATGTAGGCCCTATATCCAAGGAAATTAAACAGGAAGCCATGACCAGATTAGCGTCTGAATCCGCCACTGAAGTTGCCAAATAGACCAATATCTAGCTAAAACATTTTTCGCTTATTCAATGCAGCACTATGTTGCTTCCAGTAGGGTAGAACTGAATACAATCGAAGTTTCTATGTACTAGGTACTGACGTTTGCATTGGAAACCAAATTTATGCAAAACTCTCTCACTGACGTGATATTGACAGGCATTTTTAGAGAACTATCAGACGTCGAATGCATGAAATGTAGGCCCTATTTAATTTTATTATAATTTTCTTCTGGTATTTCCTTCTACAGCACAGTTACTAGTTTGTTTCTGACTGTTTCGTTATTTCGAAAGTGACTCACGTAGTTTGCTTTTGTAATCGGAGCTTGATTTCACCTGAACTTTATTTCAACAAGTTTTAATAAATTGCTTGCATTTTAATTGTTGGTGCTTATGAATGGTAAATCATTACGATCAGGCAATGTCAAAATTGAGCCGGATCCAAGCGTTTAGATTTGCATTTGCTTTACGTTCAAACAGCGACACGGATTTATAGCATAAGCTGTGTTCTGAGATCCTGTACCTCTGATTTAAGGATTAAGATCCATCATAATTATGATCCACGAGCTCCATCGCCCTGAAAGAGGATATATCTGTCACCTAAAAGGGGAGATCAGCCTGTAAGGCTTATGACTCATTTAATGCTATTCCCCATTGTGCAGACCCGACAAAAAGTTAAGGAGACACACAAAACCAGTAAATGTGGTTTTTGGTCACAATCATCGACTATGAATTGTGTTTGAAGCATTTTAAAATACTGTGCCTCTGTCCTCGTTCCTGTAATCACCAAAATTATCAATCTCTCACTCTCTACCAGCGACTTCCCAATGGCTTTTAAGCACTCTTTAGTCACTTTCCATTTTGAAAAAGCAAACCATGACAAGGAAAACCTATCTAACTACCGTCCCATCTCCGATCTTTCTTTTCCATCTAAGTTAACTGAACGAACTGTCCTTGCTCGGCCAAACGACTACCTCTCTTCTAATTAACTCCTTAACCCCCACTAATATGGCTTCACTAAACACCACTCCACAGAATCTCCACTTGTATCTCTGTACAATAAACTCGTCTCTGGCGTCAGCTATCAACAAGTCTCCTGCCTCTGACTTCTCGACATCTCCGCCACATTCGACACCATTCATCACAGCCTCCTTCTTCAACGACTATCTTCTTGGTTTGGCGTCTCTGGCACTGCTCTACTCTAGTTCCAGTCACACTTGTCTTCCCGATCCTTCTAGGTTAAAGCCTCTCGACCACCGATCGCAACTCCTCCCTCTATCTTGTGGTGTCCCTCAAGGCTCCTTCATGGGTCCACTTCTCTTCATTCTTTATACCACACCTTCAAGCCATCTCAAGAAAGCCTCCTCTGTTGAACAACATCTTTACGCAGACGACACCCAACTCTACATATCCTTCTCCCAAAGTTATTTTTCCATCTCCATTACACAATTACTTAACGTGGTTAACCTAATCTCACAGTGGATGTCATCCAATCTCCTCTACCTTAACCCTTCCAAAACAGAATTCATCATCCTAGGCCTCCCTGATCAAATGAAAAATCCCTGACCCTTCTATAAACCTTTAGACTAACTCTTCGTCTCTTATCGTCGCCTCGGATCACCGGTCCGCAATCTTGGAATTACTTTTGATCCACACCTCTCCTTCTCTAACCACATCGCCAGTCTCTCGCGCTCCTGCTTCATGCACATTCTTTAAAATTTATCAAATCTTGAGATCGACTGCCTTTCGATGAGCAACTGCGATTAAGACGTTGCCAGCAATATGAAAAATATCGCCAATGTCATAACTTTTCAATAAAAAGCGCTCGCCATGACTTCACAAGCATCGCCTGATCAAGTATTTCTGGTCGCAGGCCCGCTAGCATGGAACTATCTTCCGTTACCTAGCTTTAAAACTGGTTCCACTGTCGCTAACTTCAGTTTTGTTTAATATTCTGTTTCGGTGTTAATTTTCACCCAGGTAAAGGCAAAGAAATTCAAAGAATTTCTTTTGCGCATATGTTTCACACATTAGTTGTTAGTCGGCAGTGGAATCATCTTTTAAGGGAGCGAAGTTAATGTTGGGTAGGAACTCATAGACATGCAAAGTAAGCTTGATATTTACTAGCTTCAAACAAATGGGCGATAGAATTCCCCGCAAAGTGAATGAAATGAAGTAACTCAGAAAAGGATAAGGCTGTTAATGCAAATCGATCTTTTAATGTCTATCCTAACCTGGTTCCGCTCCTGTACCATACTATGACCAGTGACCACTAAGACAGAACCATGCTGTGACCACAAAACAGCACCATACTGTCTTCTCGTCTATATATCCAGATTCTTATCTGGCACGGAAAACAACCAACAACCAATAACGAAAATGTTCGTTGACGAAAAAAAAAATGATTTCGTTAACGATAACTATAACTGTAACTAAAAATATCATTAACTATAACTATAACTATAACGAAAATAACACTAACGAAAATTCATCTTTATTTTTGTTAATGAAATAAAAAGTGCAAAATCGTTTGACATAATTTTGTTAGGAGATCCTTGATTGTTTGACAGTTGTTGACAAGGGGGAGGAGATCAAAAACTGCCTAAAATTTGTTGACATAATTAATCGATGACCCCTTAGGGAACAGGCGGAGCTTCATTGGGGCCAGTTGTAACTATGTAGGGGCCTACTAACTAAAATAAACTAAAATAAAAGTCCAGTAACTATAACTATGACCATAACTGAAAAATAATACTAACTATATAACTGTAACTATAGCTAATATGAAAAACTATTAGCTATAACTGTAACTATAACTAATATAAAATCTGTAAGGAGAATCACACTGCACTATATAAACTTCCAGACGCGACATTTGGGTGGCACAGAAAAATTTCGGAGATTTACAGTAGGCCCCTATATCTACATTTACATAAGAAGTGGGGAAGGTTATTTTCGAACGAAGAATTAACAGTTGGCCAAGACTAGACCCTATAGACGCATTGTGACTATTATTATTATACCGGAAGTGGTCTTTCCTGACGACGCAAGCAACCTAACGGAACCGGATATACCGGTTCTGTTGTCGGAGGAAGTGACGTCACGCGAGGAAAAGCCGCCTGGTGGAGACTATTATTATTATTATTTTTCGCTCCGTCACTTTGATTAGACAACACTCAGTTATTAGGCCTACTAATTTAAATTTAGAGAATAAAGGTCTATTGTTACGTCACTTCAATTATGAAACAAGCGCATTATTAATAATCTATATATATAGTTTCCTTATATGTAAATTTGTCCGTCGTAGGACGCTACGTCACAAACGGCTTCTGTTCTATTGTGAAACCGTTTGTGACGTCAGTAGGCCCTACTGCCGTCTTGAAACAAGCACATCATTAATCTATTAATATAGTTTCCTTATATGCAAATTTGTCTGTCGAAGGACGCTACGTCACAAACGCTTTCTGTTCTATTGTGAAACAGAAGCCGTTTGTACTGCCGTCTTGACGACGGTCGTCTTGACGACGGCGATCAGAGCATTTTAGCCAACGATACATATAGGCCTATAATGATAATTATACAGTCGTCACGTCATAATTTATGACGGGTTAATACACTAGTTTTAGAAATAAAGGCCTATTGATGCGTCACTTCACGTAGGCCTAATATTAAAAATTAAATTTTAGAGAATAAAGTCCAATTGTTACGTCACTTCAAATATGAAACAAGTCTATTAATAACTTTAACTTAGAGACTAAGTGCCCATTGTTACGTCACCTCATTTAAGAAACGCGTTTGTTATTAGCAATTTTAAATTTAGAGAATAAAGACCTATTGTTACGTCACTTCAATTATGAAACAGATCTATTATTAACAGTTTAAAATTTAAAGATTAAAGGCCCATTGTTACGTCACTTTAATTATATGAAGCACTTCTATTATAATTATCAAAATAAAACAAATTATCAAAATGAAACAATTAACATTTGTAAATTTTTACAGAATTATTTCAAGTCCAACAACATGCATTGCATAACTGCAGACAAGAACAACAAATAGAATAGCACTGATTACTGAAACAAGATAAATGTTAAAAAAAACTTTTAAAAAGACCAGCTTCTCTGGTGGGACTAAAAAAGGCGAAATTCACTGGTAGGAAAAGGGCACGGACTGGCGGGGAATTTGAGAGGGCTGGTGGGGAATTTCAGTTAGCATGTTAAACATCCTCTGGCCCTTTGAGTCAATGGCCCATGAGCTTGGAACTGCCTTCATGAATTCACAAAACGAGCTCGTTGTAGCGAGGAACTTGGGTCCATGTGCTCTATCGCGTCATTTAAAATGCCACGTTATACAAACTGAGTTGTATAATGTATATACTTGTAGGTTTTAGGGATGTGAAGGTAGGCCTACACGCGGTGGTCTATCTGTGCAGTAAAAAAAATCGCACGATGGCAGAATTGTTTTGTCATATACATGTACCGTCCTATTGATCTGATTGCAATAGGGATAGGCCCACGAACGCATGGCATGCGCAACTGATTCTATAGTTGCAAATGAAATGATTCTCGGGCTTCTTTATTTAGCTACAGAATTTCAAGTAAACTAGATTAGAGATCAAAGCGTGGACACGGTTTATGATATATGCAGTGCCCCAACTGCAGGGCATATTTTAAGCAAAATTCATACAGCGCATAAAAATCATAACTAATTATGAAATTATAATTATTTTCATGCACAAAGAGCGGGTAACAGCCTTTCATCACTGCACATTTTGTGTATCATTGCACGTTAAAACAATCCCTGCCCAACTGTACGCCTCTTATGGCTCTCTGCTAAGTATTGTCTCGGCATAGGCGTTTATCTAGCAGAATATAATGATATAATGGCTTAACACCTCTCAGCAATTTTTTTATTCTACTTATTAAATGTAGCTTTCAATTTCGTTTCCTTGTACACCCTGTCATTTAGAAACTGTAACATTTCTAACATGAAAAAATTGATTTAACCAACCTAACGATTTTGGCGCATCTCCTATTGTATCAGTCGAGATTCTTGGGCGGCTGTCAGTCGTCTTGCAAGTTTATTAATTACTAGTGTATTAACCCGTCATAAATTATGACGTGACGACAGTATAATTATCATTATAGGCCTATGTGTATCGTTGGCTAAAATGCTCTGATCGCCGTCGTCAAGACGACCGTCGTCAAGACGGCAGTACAAACGGCTTCACAATAGAACAGAAGCCGTTTGTGACGTAGCGTCCTGCGACAGACAAATTTGCATATAAGGAAACTATATGTATAGATGCCGTCTGCAAATTGTAGCTAAATAGCTAATGGTGTTTGATCGACACATTCGTCTTGACATAAAGGAGTTTTCATTCAATTCTTAAAAGATCGATATTTAAAAACTAAGCATAAGAAAATTGAGCTTTTTAAAAAAAGGGACAACTGCACTAAGTAGAGGCAGTCTTGTTGTCAAGACCTTAAACCTCAAGACTAAGACCAAGACCAAGACCTTGAACCTCAAGACCAAGACCAAGACCAAGACCAAGACCAAGACTGAACCTCAAGACCAACACCAAGACCTTCATGCTCAAGACCAAGACCAAGACTTTGAAACTCAAGACCAAGACTGAGACCAAGACTTTGAACCTCAAGACCAAGACCAAGACTTTGAACCTCAAAACCAAGACCAAGACCAAAACTTTTAAAAACGAACTCGAGTGCACTCGAGACCAAGACCTTGGTCTCGAGGACAACAAGACTGAGTAGAGGTCGTTAATAGAAGACGATCTGGATTTGATGCGTCTTCGTACGTTAGAACGGTTAGACATCAACGCTACAGAAGCAGAAATAAGGGTCATCTCGCAGCATTGCGTCCCTTGCGCTTCTGTCATTACATTCCAAAGGTCGAAGGACCTTGTGTATATCACCGGTGGTCTCGGATGTACGCAAATTTAAAGGAATTGACCATGGACGTCCGCAGGAATTTAGCTAGGGGCAAAAAATTTCTAGGAGGTCAAAATTTTCTAAGGGGGCAAAATTTTTATAGAGGGGAGCAAAATGACGTTTTTGCATAGCTGATTTAGGCCTACCTAAATAATCAAGATAGTGTTTTTAGCATTGAAAATCGTGTTGGGACTGTTGGAATAATCATAATAATCAAAAGATTTTATTTTGTAAAATATTTTCAAAATCCAGGAAGCAAATGCCCCCTTCCCCTTTCCGGACACACGTGGAATTGACCGTTTCGCTGCTTTTAGTGTCAAAATGGGTCACATGAGATCTCTGACATCTGGACGTATGGATGCATCTATGGCTGAAGAAATGGCTGGGAAAATTGTTGAAAGTTGGACCGACCGACACAGAGACAGATATGCAGACATACATACACATACACATACAGGCAAGCAGACTGATTGACCGACCAACCGACTAACAGACTGAATGCCAGACTGACTGACTGACTGACTGACTGACTGACTGACTGACTGACTGACTGACTGACTGACTGACTGACTGACTGACTGACTGACTGACTGACTGACTGACTGACTGACTGACTGACTGACTGGTAGGTTCATTGAAAATAGGATACTCGTGTGTGATATGAGTTAGTAAGATAAAACTTTAATCATGAAACTTCTCAAGTTGTTTTATCTGATGCGGGTATGTTATGTGTCCAGGCAAGTGAGCAGCTTACGGGCGATGAACTTGATATAAGCTACTGGTGACAGCTAGATTCCGTGTTGGTTGACCTATCTTGACCTGTTGAGAATAGGAAGTTAAGAACTCAGTATTTTGAGAATAGGAAGTATACTGCTGATTTTAAAATTAGAGAGTGAAGCTTTAGGATGTTATGACGTCTATGGAGAGATACTCCTACCAAGATAGTTGTGTGCATAAGTTAAGGCGCTTAAGAAGCTGAATTGCATTAAAGCAAACAGATCTTCCAGCGAAATTTTGCAATCATTGTGCAATTTAGTTCAATCAATCAATCAATCAATCAATCAATCAATCAATCAATCTCTTTATTGCTTTCGATGACAGTTAACAATAACGATAACATCAGTAGAGAAGCTACTAATTTGACAACATATAACGATATCATTATTGAAGAAACTATAATCAAGATCAGGATCATGTACATGAGTCCAAATGAGAGAAATTAAAATAATGCATATAGTAGCTAGATGAACCATCAGTACATGCAAAATTACATCAAAACTACATCGAAATTACATCAAAAGTACATCAAAATTTTTAATGTAATATAAACTAATTTATTTGATTGAATAGTATAGTTTCATTTTGTTGGGTTATTTTATGTATATTTTTCTGTCATCTACGGCAAAGGGCGTCCCTAAGGGATATGAATCCCGCTAAACAGGGGTACCGGGTACCCAATTTGGTAATTACAAATTATATGATGGCTTCAGATTATTTTCTCTCCAAGGTTAGAAGGAGGTTAGAAATAAAGAACTGAGGGTAAATTAGGAGAGAATTTACAATTTAGTAAACGACTTAATTATACTTAATTAAAAAATATGTTCCGGGGCCAGGTCCCAGCAGTGACATTCAGTAGGTACGATAAGCGGGTGCCTGATTAGTTATGAGATTATTTCTGGGATATAAGAAAGAGCTTTAATGATTTTTTTAACTCGTATTTATTTGTTGCGGACTTGATCTCGAGCGGCAAAGTATTCCAGATTGTCGGACCTGTTGATTTTATGCAGTTTAATCTTAGGTTAGTTCGTGCTAGATTTTAATAGCCGGAAGTTGTAGTTAGAGGCCCATATTAAGTTGCAATAGTTTAAATATGGGAAGATCAGGAAATAGTAAAGACTTAGTCTGATTTTTGTGGGAGTAATTCTGCTTATATATAACATAAAACTGACTTAATTTTCCACAAATCCTAACATTTTCCATCTCTTCCCTTTCCATCATTTTCTCACCGTTTCAATTCTAAACACCACCCGCCGTGGCCTTCTGACTACGGTGGAAGGCTCTGTGTGCCTTTCTGTCCCTTTCGACTCTGGAAATGATTTTGATCTTACTTGCTTATCGATTTTGTTTTGCCTAAGTGAATGTGAATATGCTGGTTCCCGCTACTTGGCATTTTGGCAGCCATAGAAATCTTGATGTCAGGATTACGATTGCGATCACGAGGGGCAACAGCGAGCAGTATTTTTTACTCATAGGCCTACTTAGAGGACAGAGGGCGTGACACACAGGGGGTCCAGGAAACAGTAATACAATTTATCGGAAAATGTGCAGGGTTGAGTCCATACGGTCGCTATAGAATTACGTGTATATTTGCATTTATATTTACATTAAGGAACTTTGTGTTCTATAGTCACGTGAGTCTCATTTCTTATAAAATTTTTTGTTTTAGTTATCAATTATGTTGACAATGTTGATGTGTCTGTCAAAACATCCTTCAACCCTCACCATAAGCTCAGATTTTTAGACTAAGATTAATAACAGAGGCGTGCAATTACGACTGTATGTATGTATGTATGTATGTATGTATGTATGTATGTATGTATGTATGTATGTATGTATGTATGTATGTATGTATGTATGTATGTATGTATGTATGTATGTATGTATGTATGTATGTATGTATGTATGTATGTATGTATGTATGTATGTATGTATGTATGTATGTATGCATGCATGCATGTATGTATGCATGTATGTATGTATGTGTGTATGTATGTATGTATGCATGTATGTATGTATGTATGTATGTATGCATGCATGTATGTATGTATGCATGTATGTATGTATGTGTCTGGATACTTAATATGGCGTCTTTTAAGTACCTCACTACCTCACAAAAGCGTTGAACACATGGATATCTAAACAAATGAGCTAGAATGTTTGCTGTACAGGGCCGAGTGCAACGGAGCGTAAATGCAATGGAAGACTGTTCCGCGAAGATGGTCCAATACATGGGAAGGCACGATGAGCTCGAGTTGAAGTACGCAAGCGCGCGCGGCACCTGCATATCTCCACAGCTAGCAGAGCGCAACGATCGTCGACCAGTTTGACTTGAAACTGGAACACAGAGCTCCCGATGTATGCTGGGGCAGAGCCAACAATAATTGTTGTATACTGTATTGTATACTGTTCTTGAGATGTAAGAATTGGTTTCAATAAACGAATTAAATAAAAGATACATGCATTCTTGTATATATATACAAAATAATATACATGTAACATGAACATTGAACATACATGCATACATACACATATAATTACGTACATACGCGTATTATGTGATCCATTATCACAGGAATGCCAACGAGATCTTCATTATGTCAATTATGAACATAGGCGTAGACTCTGGGGGGAGTGGCAGCCGGGACACGTGCCCCCAATAATTGAGATGGACTGTACATCCAATGCAGCAAGCGTAGAAAGAATAACCAAATTCCCCCAAATATTTTGGACAAGTTTACGCCAGTGATTATGAATACTTCGCAAGTGATGTGTGCAGAAGCAGCGAATCTCTATTATTAATCAATTAATATAGTTAATGTTCAGTTGGTCGCCTGTGTCTACACTTGACAGTGGGAAGAGTGGTAGAAAACGAAGCAGCGTCTTTGATCTAGGCTATGAATCAGGAAGAAAACGAGATAGTATGGTCCAGATCACTGTCGAAAACTTGCCCAAAATATTGGGGGGAGGGGCATTTGGTTATTTTTTCTATACTTGTTGCACTAGATGCACAGTCCATCTCAATTATTGGGGGGCACACGTGCCCCGGCTGCCCCCACCCAGAGTCTACGCCTATGGTCCAGATTCATAATAGTCGTGGTCAGGATGAGGAGAGACAGAGACAGATGCAGAGAGAGAGAAAGACACACACACACACACACAGAGAGAAAGCCAGACACGGAGAGATAGGAAAAGAAAGAGTGAGAAAGAGAGCGAGTCACAGAAAGAGAAAGATTTAATGTATTATATATATATATATTATATATATAATATATATATATATATAAAGAGAGAGAGAGACATGCAGACAGACAGAGAAAGAAGCAGAGAGCAAGCCAGAGAGAAAACATATAGCGCCATTTCATTTGATTTTAGATTGCGATTTCATTCTGAGCAACCAATGATCGATGTCTTGGACATTATGAAAACGGCGCTATAGAAGTCATCAGAGTAGATCAGATGCGCATCCAGGGAACATTATGTTTCTTAAATGACAACAAACAGAAACGTTTACGAAAATCGGACACCATCATGGTGTTACAGAAAAACTACAAAATGTGCCTCAGCCCACAAGTCAGCCATCAGCGATCAAATTTACTAGGCCTATGGGTCCATAACAAATAAATGAAAATTATATGTAAGTCCGGGCTGAGCTTCGAAAACGCTGTAAATATTGAAATTCTGATGCGGAGATGTTAAGGGCGTGCTCTAAACTGGGGGTTAGAGGATTGGGCTACGTAAATATGTTCTTAGCCAGCCCTATTGCCCTGGTAGGCTTATGTCAGACTGTACTATAGTCTCAAATCTTGACAACGGTCTTGTGATGTAAAGCAAAAGCCACTTCCACCCTGTTTATAATCACCAATTCAGGAACAAAGAAATGAACGCGCATCATGTGTAGCTGGGTGTCGTCATTTCCGGATGCTTCCGAATTTGCTATAAATGAACTCAAACCTTCTGCTTGGCTCGTCAAGTTGCCGTTTTCTGCATGTGGTTACGAACAAGAAGTCTGTCTGTTCTGAAATATCGACTCAAACTCGTTTGGCTCGGCCGTAAGGCGTAAGTGTGATAGCAGAAGATTTCATTTGTATTTCTTTTACACTCTAAGTCATTTGTCGAAGCGGATCTTCGATTGTCAGCATTAGCGCATTTAATTTAATTCAATTTAATCTAATTTAGTTTAGTTTAGTTTGATTTAATTTAATTTTCTCTTTTCACATTCTCTTTCTTTCTAGGCAGTTTCTGCCTGTACTTGTCTTGTTTTGTTTCTTGCACTTGTATAACGCGTTTCAGCGGCGTTTGTAAGCCGCAATGCGTTTGCAGGCGGAGCATTAAAGTCCATATTTACTTACTTACTTACTTTATTGTGCGCAGTCAAATTGCTGCTGCGATAAAACATTTTGGTTCCTATAGGCATGAATTTTAATTTGGTGCTGGTGTCTATAGATAATCCATGAGACATTAATCAATGGCCAAGTTAACTCCATTGATATATTAGGCCTATTTGCTATATAAAGTTTCACCGCAGTTGACATTAGGCCTATTCTTTTCTACGAAACACGCACTACGGCCAAGATCGTCTTTCAAATCGTAAGAGTCATGGTAAACATATATACCATTCGACTGCTTGAGCGTATTGTTTTTTTTTCTTTGAATATTCTATTTATTCTATTATTCGATATCGTCACTAAAGATTTACATCGGGTAAATTTGTTTCTAAAATTTATTGCCTTGGCGAACTGATCCGCGAAATGTCGATCTTGGCTTTCGGGCGATTTCGGTCGACGTCTTGGAACACATTGGCAGGTGGTGTAGGCGACGACTCGTCCACTGACACCGGCGATATAGAAGTTGCTAAAATAATAACACTGAATTCTGCCATGTTTACTTCCTTCATTTTAATTTCAATAGCTCTGCTTTAAATCACCATTCTTGAAGGGGAAATAATGAACACGATCACCGATGTCCATAATTCTTTGTCTTTCTAAACTTCAATATTGTTACCTTAAATTTCTTGTAACCAATTTCACCTTAATTCACGCTGCTTGATCTAAACTAGTAACGGTTCTTTCCTGTGCTCAAATTTATATGGCGCCAGTATTTCGTTTGTCTTGAAGGACGATGTTTCTTCTTCTGTTGACGCTGACTTTGGGAGTGGCTGAGGCTGGGAATCTTTTCTACGAAGTCCAGCAACAGGAGCAGCTGCCTCCGGCTGACGGTCTCTTGTGTCCAGACCAGGCGTCAAAGTGTCCGAACACAGCCACCTGTTGTCAACTGTCTTCTGGTGAATGGGGATGTTGTCCCTTTGCTCAGGTAATCGATTGTAATCGATTGTAAACGTAAAACGGAACATTTGCATAATGCTGATTGGAACCCTTAGAACAGGCGTAACTCTCAATCACTTTTCACAAAAATTCGTTAATTATTTAATGAGTAGTAAATTTATCACGCCAATGTCTGATGCGCGAAGCATCAGCCGATGGCGCACCAAAACCAAGCTGCGATCAGGGCTAATATTCAGAACAATTTTCATTGTCTCGAAACATATTGCAAAATTTAATATGTAAGTTTTATACTTTTATTATAAACATCGATGAACAATCATCATTATACGTCTTTAATATTAAAAAAAATCCACGTTGTTTATTTTTGCGCAGGCAACCTGTTGTGGTGACAACGTCCACTGTTGTCCGAGTGGCTACTCGTGCAACAAGGCTAAAGAACAATGCGTGAGAGCCATCAACAATGATACGATGCCTTGGGCCAAGAAAGAGGAAGCGGGTGTAGCCAGTGTGTCTTCATCTTCAGAAGAAGCAGTTGGCCCGATCAACGGCCTCACTTGCGCCGATGGCAAGTCGGTCTGTGCAGGAACCGCGTCTTGCTGCCGTACCCTCACTGGGTCTTACCGGTGCTGCAAGTACCCGAACGTAAGAACAATTATCTCAGGGTTGTAAACGTGTGGGAAACAAAATCTGTATTCCAGTAGTCATAGGCGTAGACTGGTGGGGGACAGCCGGGGCACGTGCCCCCGCCCCCCAATAATTGAGATTGACTGTAATCCCAATGCAACAAGTGTAGAATGAATGACCAAATGCCCCCCAATATTTTGAACAAGTTTATGCCAGTGCTAGTAGTAGTAACATTTCTGGATCTATTAAACGTCACTATCTAATGACTATAAAGCATCAATAGTTGGCGCTGAAGAATTGCGCCTTTGCGAGTGTAGGACTTGCTTTAAGTGACCCAGAGCATCAACGTTTTTTTTCAGACGGAGCTAGAATTCGTAGTCTCAGCGTTTAATACTAGAGGAATATTGTAACCAATCGGCTAACCTGCCCCACACAATGTCGACTGAGTACTTGTCCAACAGATATAGCATAGTGGAAAGTTGAAGATTCGAAAGTAATTGACTAATGCCAAAACACAAGATCATTGCTAAGCAAACAAAACAGGAAAATCCTAGCTTCATTAAGCGCGCTTTGTATTTAAAAAAGAAAACGTACTCAATGACCTTCATACCAAAATGGTTCTGTTACGAAAATGGTAAATATCACATCAACTTTGTCACAAACGGAAACGAATTCAAGTAATAAGAAGGGCTGATGGACAAATTATTCTTTTAACAAATTTGTGCTTGTGAAAACGACCTGAAAAAACCTGGACTCTAATTTTTTTAAACTCGTAAATAAACAAGAAAGATCCTCAAACCCTGGTTGTTTTACAATTAAAGAGAACACATTTTTGGCCACAAAATTCTTTTTTTACTGAGATAGGATCTGAATTAGCCACCTAAATTGGTACAAGTAAATATGCCTTCAAAGATTTCTTTAAAAGCCATCTCAGATCCATCCATGGGAGTGAGTTAACTTCACCAATGGAGATAATGCTTGTTGCCATCACAATCAAACCCAAGCCCTCTAGTGGCGCTGAAGAAATAAATCCATAGGTTGCAATATCAATACCTATCGCAGAGATCATTAACTGCTCCATCGCAGCTGGAAAAGTCCCAAACAACATAAAATTGCTAAAGTGATACCTATTTTGAAATCCTGAGAAACAAGCAAACTGGTTGATTATAGAGATCATATATCAATTCTGCCCTATTTTTGAGGTATTGTGAAAATGTAGGTACATAGGGCTAGCAACGTACCTCATATCTAAGAACATCATAACAAAAGCCAACAAGGCATAGGCCTACGTTCTGGTCACTCGGCTTTCAAGGCACTGTTGGAAATGCACACAAGAAATCACCGAGGCCATGGATAAAACCTATTTTTGATTGTCTTATTTTTTCGACCTATCTGAAGTTTTTGACACAGTTGATCGTGCAATTCTTGTAAAAATGCAATCAATGCGGCATCCGAGAGAAGGGTTTTGCGTGGTTGTGAGATAATCTCTGCAATAGAAAATAATTTATCTCATATAGTAATCGCTTCTCGGAACAAACTATTGTTCGTTTTGGTGAGCCTCGAGTCTCAATACTATAGGTCCGGTGTCATTTTTGATTTATTTAAACGATATCTCAGTCTCTCCCCAAAGCTCCATTGCAATTCTTTAGCTCCACTCTTATAATCTGAAAATGCGCTCCATAGAAAGATATATATATATATATATATATATATATATATATACGTGTGTGTATACATACATGGTTGCATCTGTGTATAATTGCATGTTTGTGAAAATGCCGGTGGAAGACTTGAATGACGTGGTTCGCGTTTACCACCGTAATCGATGCGAAGATGTCTATATTCTTAAAAGCCACATACGTGTATATTATACATACATAAGCCACATACGTGTATATTATACATACATAGGGTCGCGTCTATGTAAAATTGACATGCTTTTAAAAATCCCGGTTATTCCGGTGGAAATTCGAGATGTCTATATTCGTAATCTAAAGACCAGCGACGAATATTCTGGGTCATATTAACCAGAAGATAGCTTCAAAATCTTAGGCTAACTCTGGACGGACACCGCCTTTCTTGTTATCACTGCTGTCACTATTGAGGCTATTGCTGACAATTTGCTGTGTGGTCAAATTTATTCATTCATTCATTCATTCTGAAGATTTATATAGCGCTCCTTCAAGATACCTACTCAGGTGCGCTCCCAGCTCAGCCACGGCTAAAAAAGAAAGATTTGAGCGATTTATGAAATGCAGGCAAATTATTCAGAGGTAGTAATCGCAGTTCCAGCGGGAGCCCATTCCAAGTGGAGGGACCCACAACTGAGAAAGCCCGGCGCTGCCCAATAGAAGAACGAGCACGCGGGACCAAGAGCTCCCCTCTGGCCGAGGAGCGTAGTGCCCGACGCGCTACGACGTCGGACACCGGGCGGCAAAGGTCACGAAGGTAAGATGGAGCGCAGCCTAGAAGACAACGAGAGACTAAGGCAGCGATCCGATAGGAAATACGCTGCGCGATAGGGAGCCAGTGCAACACATCGCGCATGTAGGCAGATACAGGAGCGAACTTGGGGATACGCCCAACAAGTCGAGCGGCTGAGCGTAGAACGCGATCCAGACGCCCTAAGACTCCGAGTGGGAGACCAGCTAGAATCGAGCAACAATGGTCAATTCGACTGGTAACAAAAGCATGGACGAGAACCACAGCAGCATCGTGTGAAAGAGAACGAGAGACCACTCGAAGCTGACGAAGCTGATAGTAACAGCTTCGGGTAAGCAGATTCACGTGCTGCGAAAGAGTAAGTTCTTGGTCAAGGGTGATACCGAGGTCTCGGACAGTGAGTGAAAAAGTAATATTAGGGAAGATCCGGGTTAGCAGGTGCAAATCAACGCCCGCTAGCTGTCTACGGCTGCCCAGCCATATAAATTGGGTCTTCGTAGGATTTAAGAGAAGCCGATTGGAGGCCATCCATAAGGAAAGGGCATCAATGGCTTGGCACATCAGCCGAACAGAGGCCACCGCGTCAGAGGCATGGGAAGGGATGTAGGCCTGCACATCATCCGCATAGAGTTGGTGTAGGAGCCCCTGAAACGACAAAACAGAACTGATGTCAGCCGTGTACAGAAGATATAGCAAGGGGCCTAGGACAGAGCCTTGAGGCACGCCAAATGGAGCAGGTACCCAAAGGGACCTAGAGGAGCCAAGGACAACGCAATTAGTGCGTTCAGATAAGAAGGAACGGAGCCATTGCAAAGGCTGACTGACCAACCCAAAGGAGGTGGAGAGGCGCTGAAGAAGAATGGGATGGTCCACAGAGTCAAAAGCAGAACTCACATCAAATAGGGCTAAGAGAGTTATCTGACCACGATCCATGGCGCCATAGAAGTCAGATAGAAGGCGAAGCAGAAGGGTCTCCGTAGAGTGATTTCTACGGAAGCCCGACTGCTGAACAGGAATCAATTCGTTTAAGTCTAGATATGCAATTAACTGATTAGCTACAATGCGTTCTAGAATTTTAGATAGAAAAGTAACATTAGCGATAGGCCGGTAATTGGTTGGATCGCCTGGGTCCAAGCCATCTCGCTTCAAGGCAGGTAGAAGAATGGACTGTTTCTGAGAGGCTGGTAGGCAGGCCTCACGGATCGAGCAGTTGCACAGCACCGTGAGGAACGGAAGAAGGTCGTCGATAAAGTCCTGAACCAGAAACGTTGGCGCAGGGTCCAATTCGCACGTCTTCGGCGCGCAGGCAAGAATGAGTTCACGTAACTCCATGCTCGTGATCTCATTAAGAGTAGGAAGCCGACATTCCGTAGTGGAGTAGACGGGAGGAGAGGAACCAGCAGTAGCGTCGCGGATTGATGATATTTATGATACATTTGCCAAGTTTTGAATGTTATTTACTGTTAACACATCACATATTTTATTATGTAACATCAATAACGGAATAAGCAAACTCAATGAGTTACTCTACCAACACCTTATCCCGATACTTTCTCATTATTATCTCTTTCACTCCGTTCCAATTCCAAGGACCGTCCACCGTAGCTATCTACCTATCTTCCTATGCTCGACTTTTAGAGCTGATATTGGAATCAAATCTCTTGTAACCATACCTGTCTTTCCGATGCTGTTATTGATTAAGCGCTCGTGAATAATTTGGTTCCCAAGACTTATCTAATTGGACGGTGAAGAATTTTGAGAGTACGATAAAGAGCTTGATCTCATTTATATGCAGAGGTCTTGTTTATTTTTTTATTATCGAAACTTATATACCGCCACTCCCGAAAACTAATCAGAGGCACCTCTGCGCATGCCTGAATATTTTTAAAAATCTTAAAGAACAAAACATTCATCAGTTAGCAGACACTGATCGGATTACTTGAAGAGTCACAAGTAACATGCTGGCTGGCGTATACATGCAGAGCCCAACGAACAGATTCCCAAATCCAGTTGACAGATGAAAGCAAGTTCAGAGATCGTGATGCATGTAGAATCGAGAATGCCTCTTTGTTTCAGACTGTCTGTTGTTCAAACGGGGACCACTGTTGCCCACGTTGCTCAATCTGCGACCAGCTGAGCAACAGGTGTATCAATGGATTTGAAACCGAGAAATGGGAGACGATGAGCGCTTCCACCCCGGCTTCCCTTCCCTCCGAAATGACTGAAGCAGCCGAGAAATTGCCAGCCAACGTCTTTGATGCAAGTGTTGACGAGAAGACGATGCAGAACGTAGTCTGGTGTGACAGGAAATACTACTGCTGGAATGGATATAGTTGTTGCAGGCATCGCCACTGGACATGGAGCTGCTGTCCATACAGATGTGTAAGTAAGCCAACGACAATCATTCGGCGACTTATCCTTGTGTTGGAGATGCTAGTTAGACGAGGTCGTGACTTTCTTATATATTTGAATATGTTCACAATTATACAAAGCCTTTGTTATAACTTGAAGCCTTAGAAATCAGCTTGATCTCAATTATTTCTGAGGACATCCCACGCAGGTAAATTATCTTCCTAAGACAACCTATAGATTTTCAACGTTCCTTGGCAAGTTAGCATAAAAATATATGGAACAATTCAAGATTGTGAACGATCTCATCATATTCGCTTGTTACGATTTTAATAAGTTTAATAATTTTTTATAATATTCTTGGCGATTTTCAATTTAGCGATTTTCAATTTAGCGATTTCTTTAGAGAATTCTTCGCTGTTGCATCTGCTTTTCCCGTTTAATTAATGGTCATTGGTCGTATACTAGTAACAGAGATCCGAATCTTAGCTGATTGGCTAACATTATCTTGATGCTACAGTGGATATATAGGCCTATGTGTAGGTGCGCACAGGAATGTACACACACACCACACGCGCGCGCATGGTAACACACAGCCATAATACCGACATAGATAGATATATTTACATATAGACCTATATACCTATTTAAAAATGCATATATATATATACATATGTAACTGTGCATAATAATATATATATATATATATAGGCCTATACGCACACGTGTGCATGTTTCTTTAACGTTTCTTTGATTTCAAATCTGTCGAATGTATTTACTTGATTTTGTTTCAGGGAAGCTGTTGCCGGGGAGGCTATTATTGTTGTCCTTACGGCAAACGATGTGTGGGACGCTATTGCTACTGATGGTTTGCGGCCAAAGTCGAGGAGAGAGAGAAAGATTTGAAGAAGATACACAGAAATGAATATTAATTCCATGAATTGTAATCGGTCTGCAAACACAAAGTTTCCTGGCCAAAAAAATTAATCATTATTGTTGTATAAATTATGCTTAGTTACTTTTTTCTAACTGTTATAATAGTTCTGTCTTGTTGGGCCTAGTCCTCGTGCAGCCTAATGCATGGCAGAAACTTTTCTTCATGCATGGGCGGATTCGGAATTTGCGTGGTTTGTTTGAAAGATGGCATAATATTGCATATTATGCAATCTTTCAGCTCGACCAAGTAAGGTCGAGCTGAGCTTTGCTGAAACAATTTTGCCAACCTTATCTTGTTGTCGGGACAATTTTTCTCTTTTCCAGGATATCCATTTTCTAGTTTCTTTTATCTCTGCGGCAAAATTCTACAGCGAGATTTTTAAAACCTCTTTGTAACAGAGATCCGAGATTACAAAGAGATTTTTATAAATTTTTAAGTGAATGGTGTATTTCCAAGGAAATTAAGTAGGAACCCATCATGGCCGTAGCCAGGATTTTGTTTCGGGGGGTGTTTTCTGTTTCGGGGGGCGTTTTCTCGTCCTTAAGCAAGCCGACATGCAACCGAGTTAACTGACTAAGGGGTTTGTAGTTAGTAAATGCATTATTTCATTTCTACATTATTTAATTTCGGGGGGTGTTTAAACACCAAAAACACCCCCCTAGCTACGGCCTTGGAACCCATGACCAGATTAGCGCCTGAATCCGCCACTGAAGTTATCAAATAGACCAATATCGAGCTAATTTTTTTTCGTTTATTCACTGCAGCGCTGACATGTTGCTCCCAGTAGGTTACGTCTGCATGCAATCGAAGCGTATATATATATATACATATATATACACATATATATACATACATATATATATATACACACACATATAATATATAGGTGTGTGTGTATATATATATATACACATATATATATATACACACACACATATAATATATGTGTGTGTATATATATATATATGTATGTATATATGTCATATATATATGTATATATATATGTACTAGGTCCTGAGATTTGCACTGGAAACCAAATTTATGGAAATCTCTGTCCTTGACCTGAAGCACACTGAGAGGCTTTTCTAAAGAACTTTCAGACGTCGACTGCTTGAAAAGCAATTAATTTCATTATAATTTTCTTCTGGCAATTCCTTCTACACGACAGTTATTACTTTGTTTCAGGCAGTTTCGTTAATTCGTTAGTGACTCAATCAATCAATCAATATTCGTTTATTGCAATAATTTCCGTTGACACAAACGCAACAGTATTAGTTGTTTGCTTTTATAATCGGAGCCAGATTTCATCTGAACTTTATTTCAATAAGTTCTAATAAATGGCTTGCATTAATTGTTGATTCTTATAAATTGTAAATCATTACGATTAGGCAATGGTAGAATTCAGCCGCATCCCAGTGTTTAGATTTGCATTTGCTTTACGCTCAAACAGCGACACTGATTGCACAAGTTGTGTTCTGAGAACCTATACCTCTGATTTAAGAATTAAGATCCATCATATGATCCACGAGCTCCACAACCTGAAAGAGGACACCTGCCACCTAAAAGAGAGATCCGCCTGTGGGCTCATTTAATGCTTTTCCCCATTGTGCAGAGCCCTGAATAAGTTAAAGAGATACATTAAACCATTAAATGGCTGCTTCCACCCTTGTCCATGCGTTTGTGGTTTCCCGTCTGGACTACTGTAGCGCCCTTTACGCTGGTCTCCCAGCTGCCCGTCTTGGGTGCTTGGACCGGGTTTTGCGTGCAGCCGCACGTCTTATTGGTCGCATACCCAGATTTGGCCAGGTTTCTCTTTATATGCGGGATGTTCTGCACTGGCTCCCTTTCCCGCTGCGGATCGCCTACAGGGTCTCTTCACTAGTTAGGCGTTGTCTGAAGGGACTTGCTCCTCCATACCTGCGGGAATTGTGTTGCCCTACCTCGGGGTCTTGCGGCGATCTGCTCTTCGCTCGGCTGACCAGGCCGAGCTCTTGGTCCCCCGTACGCGGACATCCATTATGCAGCGCCGTTCTTTCTCGGTCGCTGGCCCCGCAACCTGGAATGGCCTTCCTGTTGCACTCCCCCTGGTCCCAATGACTCACTATAGAGAGTATCGCTTATAGATTCAACAGATAGGTTTAGGTTTTGAAATGTCAAAATCTCGAGATCAACACCTTTCGATGAGCAACTGCTATTAAGACGTTGCGAACAATATGGAATGATGGCCAATTTTATTTTTCAGCTAAAACGCGCTCGCTTTGAGTTCACAAGTATCGCATAATCGAGTCTTTCCGGTCGCTACCCCGCGAGCATAGAACTTGACTTTAAAACTGCTCTTACTTTCGCTATCTCCCTTGTGTACTTCGAGCTTAAGAACTGTAATGCCATTTTCTCAGGGCATATTTTAACTGCATAACTAGTGGGACAAATGTCCCAGTAGTCTTAAGATTTGTCCCAGCAGTTAGGGTGATTTGTCCCTGGCAATGTATATCGAAACTGTATAACTAGTGGGACAAATGTTGCAGGAGTTTTAAGATTTGTCCCAGTAGTAAAACGCATTCATTCATTCATTCAAAAATATAATATAGCGCACCTTCAAGAAACCTACTCAGAAGCGCTCTCAGCCCAGCCACGGCAATAGAGATTAAACTTGAGCAGCTTGTAAAAAGCAGATGTGTTACCCCTAGGGAGAAGGCGAATCTCTAACGGAAGACCATTCCAAATGGAGGGCCCAGCTATTGAGAAAGCCCGGCGTTGCCTAATTGTGGAGCGAGCCCGAGGGACTAAAAGTTCTCCCCCAGATGAAGACCGAAGAGCACGTCGACCAACTGAATCAGAGACCGGGCGGCAGAGCTCGCACAGATAGGCCGGGGCACAGTTTAAGAGACAGCGCCAAACCAGTACAGCAACCCTATAGCAGATACGCTGCGGGACAGGGAGCCAATGCAGCACATCACGCATGTATGCAGAAATAGGGGCATATTTAGGGATGCGTCCAATGAGCCGAGCAGCTGACCGAAGTACCCGGTCGAGGGGGCCAATCAATCCAAGCGGCAGACCAACCAAGCTCGCACTGCAGTGATCCAGCCTGCTTGTTACAAAAGCATGTATAAGGATCATAGTGCGACCGTACGTTACTTACCGAATAACGTACGCGTACCGTACGTACGTTATCGAAAAAATAACGTACGCGTACGTTAAAAATGCCACACGTTTATCTGATCATTCACAAAGTACCGTACCTCATTATAAAAGTCTTATAACGTACGCGTACCGTACGCGTACGTCAAAAATGATCAGTTTACCTCTACCGTATTAATCTCCCCGTAAGCATGCCTAGCTAATTACGAACGGTACCGAAATTTAGTATCACCAATAAAATGACCACTGGCACTGACCATCCTATAAAGTGTGCCGTAAAATCTTAATATTCTTCCCACTAGGGGGCCTATACATTCAGGGCTGTAGTGGTAAAATTAGAGGCGAGTATACGCTACCGGTTAGTTTTCCGAAACAAATTAGAGGTGAGTATACGCTACAGTATTTTGTGAGTATATGCTACAGTATTGTAATATAAATAAATATAAATATTTTGTGAGGTGAGTATACGGTCTCTAGAGATGAGTATCAGGGACGTATCTAGCGTTGGGCTTGGGGGGGGGCTTGCCCCCCCAAACGAAGTTGAAGCCCCCCCCAAACAAGTCAAGCCGTTGTATGCTTACGGCTAAAATTCGTATGAACACTGTATAAATGTTGCCATGTTCAAGGCTTAAGCCCCCCAAACGAAAAATCCTAGTTACGTGCCTGTTGAGTATACGCTGTATACCCGCGTATACCCTCGACTACAGCCCTGTATACATTACACAGAATATTAGCAATTTGGAATTTAAAAGTTTGAAAATAGAGATCTTTGAACAGCCTGATGTAATGGTTAAAATTGTTTACGATCGTCAATCACCAACTATTATTGACTTTTCTTGTGCATAACGTTATGTATTTTATTTTCGCCATGAACTGATGTGAACGTACGGTAACGTACGACATAATAACGTACGCGTACCGTACGTACGTCATAGAAAAAAATGTACCGTACGTACGGTCGCACCTTGATAAGGATGACAGTATAGCATCATGAGACAGAGAACGAGAAATAACCCGCAACTGCCGCAGTTGATAATAACAGCTACGGGTAAGCTGGTTAACATTTTGGGAGAAGCTAAGAGTAGGCCTACTACTATCCATTGTCGCTTCCCATGGCCAAAACCCAGAAAAAAATTTTTGAGATGAATTCCCAAAAAAGTCATCACATTTTTCAGAGATGAATTCCTAGAAAAAGGTCATCAACCAGACCCATGGCCGACTTTGTCCCAGTAGTATAAATTTGTTAAAATATGCACTGCATTTTCTTCAACTTCGAATCTACCCAACTTAAGCGTCTGCAACTCATCCCAAATTCACTCGCCAGAGCTGTCATCAGGAGACCCAATCATCACCATAACACTCCCGTCCTGAAATCACTCCACTACTGGAAAAAACTTCAGCACATCCACTTCAATTCTCTACAATACTCCCAGCGAAAGAGGCTTCGGGAACTCTTCCGCTAAGGAGATTATGAATTTTTAAAAATAACACTGAATAATCATCAGAAGTGTCGTTCTCTTTTAGGAAGTAAAAGAACCACGCAAGAAAGAAACTCCGAAGAGTAGAACAAGTAGAACCGCTACCACCAAGAAGAATGTTTGTTGGATGATTGACGTGTTCGGCATCACGTCAATCATCTTTAAAAACATCACACCGATCATTCTCCTCTCTCACGGTCTCCCATCTCCCATGCAGTCACTATTCGTCTCAAGTTCTCCAACCGATCCATATCCCACGCTGTACTCCAACTTTAGGACGATCTTCCCTCTGAATTCCGAAAATTTTCAGTTTCCCACCAATCCCCACGCTAACTTAATGTCATATGCTTCAGACTCCTCTGGTCCCTCTTATTATTATCCCACAGGCTTTCCGCTCCAAATTGAAGTCCCATCGTTTCAAGATTCGGAATTCCTATCCTAATCGATCCAATAGCCCTACTCCGCCTTCCAAACTTTCTCGTCCTCAACAAGATCCGCCTTGCTCTCTCTGTAGTCTATCTGACAAGCGAACTCAGATCTTGGATCATTTATATATATATATATACACATATATACATATACATATATACATATATACATATATATACCTATTTACATCTCTGGACAACATGAATCTGACGTGACGCAACGTTCGTGAATAAGGGAGTTCCTTACGGTTAGCTTAAGAGTAGCGCTTTAGAAATTCGGAGTTAACGATTAGCCTACGATCCCTACAGCCTTGCACCCGTTGGAGGCCCCGAACTAAGGCCTGTATGCATTGCGTACCGCGTCACTTAGAATAGGCCACGTAGACCTTAAATGTGGCACCCATTCAAATGGGCAATGGTGATGAAGGATCTCACTGATCAGTTCATTGAAAAAATTAGCAACGTCGAGATTATACGTACAGTAGTGATAGAAAACTGCGTAGGCTACATTTACATTTAGACTTTCAACAAAGGCTTAAATTCTTTCTAAACCAAAAGGTGGATTATGAACACAGAATAGCCAATTTCAGAGTAGTCGCTAGAAAACTGTTCAGATATAGGGTATAGGCCTACTTACATCACACAATTCCAGGGCTGTTAACAATATTGAAAAAATCTATTGCCAATGCCACTGCTTCCTATTAAATATATTGCCAATACCAATGCCAATACTTTTTAAGCATTGCAATTTACAAACCAATACTCTTCGATAGGTAGGCCTTAAGTTTACGGTTATTGCCACAAAATACGTGCAAACATATTAGGCCTACCAAGCACTAACCTAATGCAGTGTTATATACCTATATACAAAAGGCTTACATTTCTCGAAGAAGCCATAGTCTACCTCAATACCATTTCGCAAGAAGTCAAAATACCATAGTTTCAATATGCATGGCATAGGCGACGTATGCAGAAGATAAAAAAATACTGTAACTCCTAAAGTCTTTCTACTGTAAAAAAGTTTTGGTTTCAAGTGGGCCTATCGGTAAGTACAGAGCAGTCTAAATTAAAAAGGTATCGGCGATAGGCTACACATGCGATAGGCCCCTAACAACAAAATAAAACTATCGCGGTACGCGCTGCAATAATGAAAAAAATATGATACCAAATTACAGCGATACTGTTGTAATCGAGAGAGAATTTATATAGCACGTATGCCTACCACTCAAAATCAGAGGCGCTTCAGTACTAGCTGTAACCCGTCAAAAATGAGAGAGAGAGAAAGAGAAAGAGAAAGAGAAAGACAGACAGACAGACAGACAGACAGACAGACAGACAGACAGACAGACAGACAGACAGACACAGACACAGACACAGACACAGACACAGACACAGACACAGAGACACAGAGACACAGACACAGACAGAGACACAGAGACACAGAGACACACAGAGACACACAGAGACACAGAGACAGAAACAGAGAGACAGAGACAGAGAGACAGAGACAGAGAGACAGAGAGACAGAGAGAGACAGAGAGAGACAGAGAGAGTGGTCAACCGTGTAGGTGAATGCAGGCATGGCTTGCCAGGGAGGAGGCCGGCGTCACCGGCTAATGCCGATACACCAAATCACACGACAATCAGACAGACAGATGTACAACGGTTATTTTATTGTTTTATTACGATACTTACATAACAATACAGTAGCTTACAACTAAAGATTTATAGCGCGCTTTAAAAAGACAAGTCTTGCACGACAGCGCGTTGCGCAGCATTCCTAGTCATAGTACAATTAAACGTGTATATGAGTTTTTAATTTTGTTTTAAATTGGTCAACAGGTGTGCATCGACGGACTGTAGCTGGAAGACTGTTCCATTCTATGGACCTGAGACCGAGAAGGCACGTCTACCAAACTTCCGGTTGGTGGCAAGTATGGTAGGCTATCGGAGTTCCATGGAATTTGTAGCAGAACATGGCGTGACCACAGATGTCATGTACAAGGGAGAAGTTTAAGAGTAAATATGTTACACGAGGAGGGAGATTTTCAAGGCGATACGGGCACGGATGGGAATCCAGTGTAGTTGTTGCAGGGATGATGTGATGTGATCTCTAGGACGATGACCTTTTATTAGACCAGCGGCCGTGTGAAGAAACAGCCAACTCAAATTTTAAAGCAGCACTCCACAATTTTTAACTAGCCTATAACCGTAATTGCTCATGTATTCTGCGGCGTTAATCGCCAATATTATTGCAACGACGATGGGGCTTGCATCAACGAAAACGAAGACTAGGCCTGCTTGCAAGTTTACTCTGTGCTTGATTTCTTGCCCAGTTCACCTGGCGAGCGCTTTGTGAATTAGGCAAAAGAAACGGATTAATGTAACGTCTTAAATAAACCAATCATTTCTAAAGTCCGACACTATTTGGTCTTGTTTATCAAAGTAATAAACTTATTAATATTATAAGTCACAATTATTTAGGTATTAATATATTATTCCAAAGCTAAATTGAAATTCTATGACGACTCAAATATGTAGGACATTGGACACCCGTTTTATATGAACAAATAAGGTACAAGAATCTTTTGTAGCGAAAATACTTCACTAAAATTACCTTACCTTACCTTACAAAATTTATGCAGGGAAGTGAGTAAATCGCTTCTCAAATTAAAAAATAAGTAAAAAATAACCCCAAAATTAACCTGGTGATTATAATGTATATTATGTATATTAAGCTACCTTAGTCAAACACCGTGTGCAAGGAAAACTGTTAGGCCTAGGCTACATCTGTAAGTAAGTTGACTACTGCAAACACAATACCATAGGCCTACCATACACCTGTCAATGGGTATTATAAGTGCCCCATCCCCATACGGGTTCTATATGGGTCCCATGTAGGAATATAGGTCCTTTAAGGGCTCAGTGTCGGCAAGCTAGCAAGGCTATTGTATCAATTGTAGGCCTACTCAAGTTAGGGAGGCCTATGTTGTGCTAAGAGAGAGCTGCACAAATATTATACCTGATTGGTGGGTGTACAATAAACACATTATACAGCAGAAATACAGCAGAAATACAGCTTATACATGTGTCAGGAATTCACCCGAATCAACTTAGTTCAATTCATTTTGTTTGAAGAGGTCTTTTCTACGCATCGTCTCTTTCGAATCAATATAAATAGGGTATGTACTCCAATTCGAAATAGGCCTAGGCCTACAGCCTTACAGATTTCCAAACAGCTGTTGACGCATTTTCCTTCTAGAGTTAACTATTCTTGACTACAACTCGTTTGACCAAAGACTTCAAATAATCGCATTTTAGGCCTACATGGGTGCGATCAACGACCTTTTGGTATCTACCAAGCATTATTTTGGTATCTATCGCACAGGGTGCGATAGATACCAAAATATAGAATTGCTTTATTTTCTTTGTTGATATTTAAGCTATGCGCTTTGCAACTGGACTATTTAGCTTGGGCTTACAGTAGCTAAGATCTTAAGACCGCTGTATAACCAGACTGTCAACAGTGTGCTGCATTCCTTTGCCTTGCACTTTAGCGTTGAGTAGCGCTATCATAGTCTCACATTTCTAGGCAGCGCTCGTGAATAGGCTGGTGCCATGCGCTTGACCTTCGAGTGGCGCTTTAACGTTTGGAAATGTGAGATTACGATTACGAACTGCAAATCAAATAATTAAGTCAGTCGTCTCTAAAGTTCGACACAAGCTATCTAGGCAGTGGCGGCGATCTTATCTGAATTTTCCCAGTGGTTATAAATCCGCCAAAAATTTACATCTCATCTTCCAAAAAAGTTGATGACCTTTTTTTAGTCCTCCACCTACTTTCGTCACTTTTCCATGCCTTCAAAATAACTCACGACTTTTTTTTAGCTATTTGTCATCACACAATTTTTTGGCCTTTTTTCCTTCTCTTCCTTTTTTCCTTCTCTTACACAATTTCATTACTTTTTTCTTCAAATTTTGGGGGGACACTTCTGCTCAAAACAACTTTTCTGGTCAAAAGGCACTCAAAACTCATTTTCGCCCTCACACACAATTGCATTTCTTGACCTTTTTTGGTGTATCTTCAAAATTTGGGGGGTCCGATGTATGGCGTGACCCCCCACTCTTAAAGGTGGGGGGTCTTGTCCCCCTCGACCCCCCCCCACATCGCCGCCCATGTATCTAGGTAATCTAAGTAGCAAAATCATTTAAATAGGTTTTATTTAAAATTTATATAATCAAGTTCTTCGGATGCTGATTTAGGTCAGAACTAGATCAAGCGAACACGTAGGGCGAAGACAGGATAACTTGGATAAGTGATCAAGTTCAGAGAATGTCACTGATCTGAAACCATCCAGACGATGGTAACTCTCAATAGAGAGTAGGCATTTAGTATGTGAGTGCTCTGCTTAAATTATCTGAACGAATGAACATTATTGGGGCTGCTAATAGTTAGCGGCTAGGTTAGACTGCGAGCCGCTGATTACGCGGACACGCCCTGGTTATTGCTCAAGGACTCGAAATCTTGGCAAAACAAACACCAAACACCCGATTTTCGCGAATCCTGTGGTGCATTTGACATCCGGCAACGACCGACGTTCATTTAAGAAGTTTACTGAAGGTACAGATATATTTCTATAGTAAGTAAATGAATTAAACGTAGACATTAACCGGTTCGAAATTTGTAAATACGGGTTGTGGCTTCACTTACGATGTTATCTGGCGTCACTATTGGTTATGTTGCCGTTCAGGTTTACGTTCCAGTTTTCGCTTTAAGTTGATATGATGCAATATTATGTAGCGTAATGTAAAGCAAACTTTTAGCTGGTAGCGTTTCGCGCATTGTTGCCATCTTGGGTTCTCGTAAAGCCATCTCAATGTTCTCGTAAAGCTGTTTTAAAATTTACGTTTTACCTCAACATCGGGATATGGCAATCAAACGATCGTCTTCTAATTGCGGGGCGGCCCGACGGATCTAGAGTAAGACTTGGTAAATTTTGAATAGTTGGAAGTCATGCGAGACGCAGGTGAGATCACTTAGATGTGATCAGACTAGGGTTAGCGGTTGAAGAGAGGCGAGGTCGTGTGAAACACAGGTTGTGCTGGGTGGAGCGCAGGTTAGGCTGCGTGAGCACAGATGAGAACAGGTAATGCAGAGATTAAGCCATGCCAAACAAGATTTAAGCCGAGTGGAGAGAAGGTGTGGTGTGGTGGAGGTTAATCCATCTAGTGGAGCAGACTTTAGTCCCAAGCAAAGTGCGTAGTGCATTGTGAATAGTTGGAAGTCATGTGAGTCTTGGCAGGGCAGTTTTGGTCTTGTGGAGCAGAAGAGAGACCGGATAAAGCAGATGTGAGGCATGGCAAAGCTGCATATTTTGTGTAGGAAAGTAAGTGAGCAACCATTCAGCTGCTGTTGCATCCTCAATAAAAGAACTGATGAGATTTGGAAAGCAATGCTCATTCTATCGTGGGTGCATTTGAGCCTACAACTTAGATGAGATTCTTAATCTCACTTTACAGGAAAGCTACTGTTTACCTGCTCTGATGTACTGTGTTTCTGCTTTGACCTTGTCAGCCAGGCCACTCAATGAATTGAATGTATACCGGAACTCTTGTATTCAGTTTTAAGAAATGAAAAATTTGGAACCTTTCATTAATGGGCTCAGCAGTCTTGAGTATAAATTCATGTCAAAAACATGTTATATTAAGTTTTAAGTCCACTTGCATTTTTTGTCAAAAGTTGCTGTGCATAATCTATTGGACACCTATTTAATCACTCATCAATCACTTAAAGCTGTTCAAGTGTAATTTATAAAATATGAAGCCATCATCGAGCTGTATAGAGAATATAAAACTATTCTACAGTGATCTACACAGTGATCTCGGTGGAATACTCAGTGCTCGAAATGGAAAATTTTACGAAACGGAACGCTAGTCAAAGATATGGGAGCATTGACGTTAATTTCATAGTATTTTCCACAATAATTCATTTGACGAACCGGAACGGAACGCTAATTTATCTTGACGAACCGGAACGGCGTTCCGGTGCGTTCCGGTCCATTTCGAGCACTGGGAATACTGAGTACTGCCTATCTCTAGTTTATGTTCTTGCTATGTTCTTTTTTACTTTCTGCCATTGTGGTAAAAATATATTTAAACATATCTAATTGATCGATAAGGGTAGCTGCGTAATGTGTATGTTAGCTGTAAATAATTTTCAGTTTGGAATTGTGTTTAATTAAGCACGTCTAACATGTTAGTAATATTCTGCTATTGTTCTGTGACAGCTTGCCAGCCAATATGTACGAATGCATCGAGGCGGTTGGGGATCAATGCATCAAGGCAGTGAAGAACACCTACAGAAAGAAGAAACCAGACTTTGCACGGTCTCAGCCTCACTTTAATCCGCGTGACAATCGGCACCAGTCCAATGGCTTTCGCAAAATGCGTCGCATCGCAAATCTTAATGAGCTGACCAATGAGGGCGAGAAAGAGGAAGATGATTCCTGCCAGGTTGAGTACATTGATCTGATCAACAGAACGGCCGAGTCAGCCTTCACGCAGCTGTTCACAAACTCGGAAAACATGTCCCTCTGGAACAGTTACATAAATGGTTCAGAAGAAGAGCAGCAAAACATCTTGGAACAGAGGGCAAGGGGCAACTTGTCTCACGATAACCGTGATTATGGTGCAGATTTTGCTGAGGAGGTTCCATCATGTCCGAGCAATATTGTCTTCAGCGCAAGCCAGTGCTTTCTAAGAATTCACCATAACCTGCGCCAGTTCTTGCGGAAGAACCAGTTTCCAAAGGGCGAACTACAGCGCCAGGAGGACGAGCTGGTTACATTCTTTCAGGAATGTCCGGATGCGGTCTACGTGGCGCAGATTGGTGATGGCTTCCGTCGTATGCTGCTGCACATCGTGAGCCAGTATCTTGACCTGCGCTCACACAGTTTCGACAATCCTCCCGGTGTCCGGAAGACTGTTGTAGAGAGCAGAGCGAGCAGTTTCGTGCCACCAGCCACATCCCTGGCAAAGTTTCTGAAGCGTAGCAGCAGCGCGTCCGCAATAGTTGCCGAGTCATGACCTGGGCACTGCTTCAGATTTGCAGCTTTCCTGTCCTCCCTCCATCAGATAAATCGGGCAGCTGTATTTTAAGTTGTTAGACCTGTATTGTTTCATCTGAGCCTCACCAGATATTTAGATTGGTTATTTCCAATTTCTAGTAGTTCTAGTGTTCGGAAATATTATGGTTTCTTTGGATTGTGCAACCTTTTCTTATTCATTTGCCATATTTTAGGACTGGTAACAACTGCTTGAACCTATTAGAAGTCAGAATTGTTACCAGTTTTGGTCGTGCTTGGTGAGTGCTAATTGCTATTGTGCATATTTTACTTTAGTATCCCAATATGCACTTATTTTAGCTGTTTTATATAGTAGTATGTTTCATTTTCAGTAAAGCATTGTGTACAGTGTTCATTATTTTATATAGGTACTAGACAATGGAATTTGAAGGAAATAACCTGTCTATAACTCTCTCTCTCTCTCTCTCTCTCTCTCTCTCTCTCTCTCTCTCTCTCTCTCTCTCTCTCTCTCTCTCTCTCTCTCTCTCTCTCTCTCTCTCTCTCTCTCTCTCTCTCTCTCTATATATATATATATATATATATATATATATATATATATATATATACTATATATATAATATAAATATATAAATATATATACTTTAAGTGTGAGGTCTTCATACCTGTCACTTGTATTCTTTTTGGGGTTTTCAGTTAACTGATAAAATACATGTATAAATGAAGTTGTGCATAAGTGTAACTTATTTTCAGTTTTTTAAATCGGGGCTTGTGTGGTTATTGGCAAGTTCATAGTATTTAATTTTTGTCTCATGATATCTGTAGTTTGTTCACAGTTCATATTTTGATCTAGCTATTTAGTTTGTGTGTTGTCATGATGGCATTGTGTCAATGAATTGCTTAGGTGCTTTGTATTACAAAGCGCTGATTCAATGCCTTGTATGAGGTGCAGTTGTTGAATCTCAGCAACTGAAACCTTCGCGTAATATTGGAATGGCAAATATAAGAAAATATGAAATTCTATTGATATGGTGTAAATTTTCACTTTGATTTCAGGTACATGGCATTTTCAAAGGTTTTTATTGATGTAAATTTTCATGTTGGCTTTTTAGATGATTTGTACGAGTTTTAGCAGCCTGAATTTGTCTGTGGTCTTGTTCTATGCTGGAAACTGAAATTAATAAAAACAAATGCATAAAAATTGTAAAGCTATGATCAGTTGATATGCTTATGCAGGTTCTGTAAAATAAACATGTCAGGGTTTGGCTAGGATGCATTAAGGTTTTGCTGCAGCTTTTAACACCAAAAGCAAGGGTTCGAATCCTGTGCCTGTTGTGGAACATGATTTCACAGAGGTGCTTATCAGAGGTAGAGTTATTCTTTGGCTTTATGCTGCGGACGGAAAAGACCTTCAGCTAAGCTCTTTAAAGGCAGTCAATGTATATCAGTTTCTATGTCATTTTGAACTTTCTACCTTCTGTACAGTTGCGGAATTTCTGTTACATGCGGTGAATGGCTTTATAATTTCTTCATGTGATTACGTTCGAAAGTGAAGTGTTACTTAGCTGTGTGAAATTTGATGTTGTGTTATGTGAGTCATTGTTGTTACATATGTGTGCTGGCGTTCTGTCTTGTGGTGTCATGTGGTATAAAACCTGATCACTGTAGTTTACATTCATGTGTTGTGAACGGTTAGTAAATATAATTGGTTTACAGCATAAAAAATTCGTAAGTCATTGTTGTTAAGTATTTTAAATGTATGAAGAGAAGAACTCCTGCACATTATTATTTTTTGTTATTAAGAATTTTAAAATGGAATTCAGACTGAACTTTCAGGAAGAAAATTAGGTTATAAGAGGTTGGTGTAAAATATCTGAAGGCACTTAAGAAAGATGGGAAGATGGCAAATGGAGTGTGATCAATCTGTAGAGTATGAGCTTGTACAGGAACAAATTATACTGTAAATTGTCATCATTTTCCCCAAGGTACATGGATTTAGAAAATTTCTTGCGATTATGAACGACTTCTGGAATGGCAACTATTCGTTAAATTCTGGGATAGGAAAATGCTGCAGAAGGCAATTGCATTAAAGCACAGAATTGCCAGTGTCAGATGTTGAAAATGTTGTTCTATTTTTAGTGTCTTGTATCTCCAGAGACATATCTTTGAGGCTTTATCCCAGCACTGTGATGGAAACCAGGCAAGTGCTACTGGTGTGTCCAATACTGAATACAAATGGTTAGTATTCAGCTGTTAACCATTTTGCAGGGAAAGCATTGTGCACCTCATTACGTGTAACTTGTAAGCCCATCTTGTTAGTAATTATTATTATTGTTGCTAAACGTTTATAAAGGAACTTGAATTTACTAGGCAAAGTTGATTTAATGAATTTGCTGTTAGTCTTCAGCTGTGAACCATTTTGCAGGGAAGGCTTACTCAACTATTGTTCTGCTTAATAAAATTAATAACACAATAACAGTGACATTTATTGAAATGGGAATCTGGGAAAACTGTACAAAATTTACTGAAGAATTGCAAGCTATTACCGATTAGCTCCGGTCCTTACCTCTTATAATCCGATTTGTAATTATACATTAATTTATCTCCTGTTCAGGGAAATGTTTCAGAGTTGCACCTGATATGGCAACAAAAACGACGATCTACAAGAATGGTCTTCAACGGCTGGTGATATTCATTAGAAGGTCCTGCAATCACTATGTGACTGGCAAAATATAAGCAGAGAAAGTACTAACATAAGCAATTTGAAACGCTGCCTAAATTAAACCTGTCTCCGTATTCTTGTTCAAGCCCTCGTCATCTCTCGCCTCGACTACTGCAACTCTGTCCTATCCGGTCTTCCTTCATCGACGCTACAACCTCTGTCATCTGTTCATCACACGGCCGCTCATCTAGTAAAAGGTCTCAGTCCTAGAGATCACATCACGCCATACATGCAACAACTACACTGGCTTCCCATCCGTGCCTGTATCACCTTCAAAGTCTGCCTCCTCATGTACCATATCAACTCTGGAACCTCTCCCTTGTACATGACATCCATGGTCACGCCATGTTCTGCTTCCAATTCCAGAGGACTCAGATCGGCCACGCGAGGGGTTTTTACTGTACTTCGCACAAACCGGAAGTTTGGTAGTCGTGCCATCTCGGTCTCAGGACCTATAGAATGTAACAGTCTTCCAACTACAGTCCGTCAATGCACATCTGTTGCACAATTTAAATCTAAATTAAAAACTCACCTATTCACATTGTACTATGACTAGAAATGTAGCGCTACACGCTTCTGTGCAAGACTTGTCTTGTTGAAGTGCGCTATAAATAGTTGTATTGTATTGTATAGTTAACAACTAAAAATTTTAGGTAAACTATGATTTTAACTAAACTATTTTTAGTTAAACTCAGTGGCGGATCCAGAGGGGGCGATTGGGGCGATCGCCCCCCAAGAGTCCAAAAAATAATTTTTTTAATATTTAAAATTTAAAAATTTGATATAGGGCCTACTATACTGTATACAGGATAAATGTTATGTGACTATTATTACGAATGTACAGCGCCGGACTGCAGTTTGAATATTACTTCTACACGCCCTTGCTTTAATCATGCTCTAAACTTTATAAGTAATTTTAATTTTAATTCCTTTGACCTTGGACGTCCATGAAATCGCCCCCCGTAAAGTAAAAGTCTAGATCCGCCCCTGGTTAAACTTCATCCTTAACTAAAAAAATTAAACTAAAAGTTAGCAACTTTTTAGTTAACTATCACTGAGTAATCGTAGTCTCCAAATTTGTAGAGTCACTCGAAGGCCAAGCCCAGGGCACCAGCCTATTCACGAGCCCTTTCCTCTGCGTGAAATTATATAAATCGCCGTTTGCACAAAGGCTTTTGTACAAAGTGCACTCCACGGCAGCCTGTCATTAGCTTATACACAGGACCTTTTAAATATGGAATCCTTGGCTTACGTTATACCCAAGGAATCTATATTCTATAATATTTATTATACTGTGTCTATATTGAGCTTTAGTTATACCAAGGACCTACAAGAGGGCCTATACTTACACAAGTATTCGTATACATAGGGCCAAATTTAATAAGACTCCAAATAGGCTTACTTTTGATTACTTTCATGTCAGTCGAGTGTATTTCAATTACGCATATATTATCTGCAATGACCTGTAATAAATTAAATGAGTGGGATCGATAAACGATTGCAGAATCGTCAAATGAAAGTCGAAGCGCTAGAAAAGTTGACATTCTAGCGATTTGCTTCGATCGATTGGCGCTTAAGCAAATTCAGCTGAAAAAGCAAAAACTCGACATCAGCGCAAATATTTACTTTGATTTTTCATCGGTTACTATTGAGTCGCGTTTTGTCTGGGCGTGTTTTCTTGCCGTGTTATGCAGTTCTTTATAAACTCCTATTAAATCAGCCAGTCTCTGTTTTAGTAAGATTTAGATATAGGTAGTGTTTATGTAGCGCTGCGATGCCGGCGATCAATCTGCAACATGTTCTATCGGTGTCGAGTGAGGACAAGGTGAGTGGCTTTTTGACAGTTCAGAAAAAGACGTTTGTAGTTTGCTAGTGTTAGACGCTAAGCGGTTAAGGAACTCTGAATACGGTATCAGCTATCAGCTAGGGATGAGAATCCATCGCAAATCTGTTTCTCTATCCATCTTGACCCATATAGTTCACGCATTTGTCTGTTCTAGAATGGACTATTGCAGTTCAATTTTTATTGGTCTTCCTAGGGTCCGCCTGTCTCCACTCCAGTCAGTTCTCAATGCTGCCGCCAGACCGATTGCTCGTTTTCCTAAATTTTCCCATATCTTTTCGTTTATGGTAAATCAACTTCACTGGCTCCCTCCCAAAGCCCGCATTCAATTTAAAGTTCTTGTTCTTGTCCTTAAGTCTAAACTGGGTACTACTCCCAAATATCTCGGAGACCTCATCTGCCCCCTCTTTCTGCAGCTTCTCACCGACCTGTCTGCTCTCGTGACTGGCCTGTCCTCTGTTCTGCTTGCTAGGACCACTCTAGCTCAAACTAGATCTTTTGCCAAAATAGGACCCTCCCTGTGGAATGCTCTTCCTTTCTCTGGACAGGTAACCTTACTTTCTGGATCTCTTCCTACATCCCCTACCGTGATTAAAACCTTTTTCTTCTCTTGTGGCCTTCACACTGGGAATGCTGCTGAGTGGCCTCAGCAGTGAGCGGCGCTATGGAAATTTCCAAATTATGCGATACTGTTGGGGTTTGCGTGAGCTTGCCAGTGTTGACTTTTCCAGTTAACTGAGGATTGTTCGCTTATTTATTAATTTGTCGTTCTTTATGATTCCAACATCATTTACAGTTGACACAGGCAGCGCCGTTGTGAGGTACTTAAAAGGTGATATTGTGTCTACAACCGACTCTACATACATAGATACAAAGTGGTGTTGCCATACCAAACATTTCATTCACAAAGAATTCATTGCCAAACGCAATATGTTATAAGAACCTTTGTACAAGCTTTCTGTAATGCACGGCTGGGACATCAATTAATTCAAATGACTAAGACATCATTACTAACTGAAGCGAATGAAATATTTTTGAAAAGTTTTATCTAGTTACTACTAATATACTTATTTATTTAAGCTTAATATAATTTCTTGTTTTGAGGGATTGATCACTTATATCAGTGGTCAAAACTTCAAAAGCTGGCATGACTTCGGCTTGTATGATTTCATATTTGTTAGAATGACCAGGGTGTAAGATAGTCAAGCTTATTTTTTGCAAAGGCTGTTGATGGTTGGTGTGGTACTAGAGTGTATCTGTGGCTCTTGAGCCAAATGGGTTGATGATCACTGCAGCCCATAATGACCTATTTTCTTATGGCAATAGCCAGCTATTTGTGTAAATGTTATGACTGGGAGTAATGTTTGGGAATAATATTTGCGTTTTCAGAATTTTCCTGCTGAAAATCTAATAAAAGGTGACAGCTTCAAGAAATGGAAATGTGCGGCAGGTGACAAAAATGCAACAGTCACGCTACAGGTGGTGTAGTTCATTTCGACTGTAGTGTAAAAAGTTTATAGCTTTCTAAAAGGCGTTTTGTATGGCTTTGAACTTATATATTGCTATTACACTGCGTGAGATATCTGAGAAATTGATCTATAGCACACTTGCAGCACAGTTTGATTTCTTTGTGATTCAAAACGAGAAAGAGGAGTAGACGAAAAATAAAATCGAATATTGGTTAAGTGATGAAAACTTATGAATTGATTACAATATCAACAAAATTCCTTGAAGGTCTAGTTCTTTGTGCTGAAATTTAAGCTAATGGTTTAAGTGCGATTATTGTTGCAGCCATTTTAGTAGGTTGCAATGGTTGATAATGGTTTGTCAGATTCACTTAAATCACCAATATTAATCTCAGGCACTTGTGAAAGTTGCATCAATTGGTTAAAGGCCACCATTTTTCAGTGTTAATTCTGACAGTGAGGGATTTTGTTTTCGTGTATAGTTTGAAAAGGCATCCGAAATAAACCAGATAGACATTGGAAACGAGGGATCAGCTTTTGTAGAAGTTTTAGTTGGAAAGTCATCTGCCGGTGATGATTCATACCAGGTCAGAAATATATCTGTTGCTTAGTCTTTTAGTTACCTGATTATTTATTGTTTCATATAAAATTTAGTGTGTTATTTGTTTACCCCATGTGGTCATATGAATATTTTATGACTTAAACAGTGCACCAAGTGGTCATGTGAATATCAATGACTTAAACAGATTTGAATATAACGAAATTTTTGTGCTCTATTTTGATAATGTAATTTAGTATTTGTGCATTTAATCAAAATATACACCTTTTAACTTTGCTTATTAATCATTACTAATTAGTTAGCTTAAAATAAATTATTTCACATGTTTATAAATATTTATGTGTCCATCACGTTCTCATTTTGATTATTGTTTATTTATTTTTGCTTTAGGTTATCCTTGTGTCATCATCTTTCATGAATCCAGCAGAGAGTCGTAGTTCACAGAATCTCAACCGTGTGAGAATATTTGGCTCGGATGCTCTGTCTAAAGCAGTCGCAGGCCAGAAGTGGGATCGCGTCAAGGTTGTCTGCACCCAACCATTCATCAAGGTATGCTATTACCACCTGATTAATTCTGATGAGTCTCTCTTGACGTGGTGCTATATAAATGTGCGATTACAATTACCATTTGGCCTCTATTGTGAATTTAGTATGGCTCACTGTCGTTTCCGTTTCAACCCTGACATGTTTATGTATTATTAGTCATTTTAATTTTATACTTGAACATTTATTAAGTGCCTTTAAAAAGCTAGAAGCTGCTGCAATTTGCTTTCGTGTTTATGCTTTCTTTATTGCTTTTGTTTCTCTTTATCTTTGATTTTTACATTATCAGCCTAATTTCTGTCTAAACGCATCTCTCAGTAGTCTGCAAAATTTGACATATATATCTGTAGCAACAATTAACAACTGCTACAGTGCCAATGTCTAATGGACAAGGCATCAATTGATGGTGCACCAACAAAGCTGTAATCAGCCTCTACCCAGCTGAGACAGAGGCACCCTATGAATTTGGCCTACAACTCTGACTAAATTGAGTTGATGATCATGCTATAGTTCTGTATAGGCACCCTTATAATGGTAAGGGTGTGTTAACGGCTCCATAGGAATTGTCGTTATTATTATTATTAAATTATTATTACCTGTTTGTACTGTTGTTGTGGTTGTTGTTTTTGGTGTTGGCTTTGATTGCTATGTGTTGTTATAACTGGTACTGTTTCTGTTTTTCACTAGTTGTTATTGGTGAATTGACTTCTTTTGCAGGGCACGCAGTTTGGCCTTTCATTTATTAAGCTCTACTCTCCTCCGGTCAATGATAAAACAGAAAACACTCTTTCTAAGGTGAGTTTTATAAGCACTGTCTTCATTCGTGATGCTGCTTTCTGTAGGCTTTCAAAATAAAATAGTTATTTTCAACTTAGCTAGATAAATAAATATACCTGGCATGTTAATATTATAGTGTTTATTTCAGTAAGTTAAACTACAGAAGTAGGTGACTGTCTTTGTTATTTGCTGGTTTGGCATGTAAACCATGTTTGAAAGATGCAACACTTCACAATTTGGGTAGTACAAAAATTTCCAAAGGTCATTATATAATATATATAGAAATGTGATTATGTATTACTAGTCATCACCCATCCTCAACTTGGCCTAACTTGTGCTCCTCCAGCCCAACATGTGCCACACACAGTCTAACCTCTCTTCAACCTCTAAACCTCTGACCACACCTTACCAGTGCCCCACTGGTCTTCCAACTGTTGACTGTACAATGGGTTTTGCTTTAGATGCGTTTGGACAAGCAATTTGTTAGCACAGGTTGCTTTCTCTTGTCCAAGTGTTGGGGCTAGTCCAAATCAGTGTGTTATATATTATTGTCCAAATCAGTATGTTATATATTATAACCTGTGGGGAAACAAAAGTATATGGTTAAAGGTAATTTTGCAGTTTGTCTTCAAGATCAAGCTCTGCTCAAGCTGGCCCCTGAAAACCCTTTTGACACATTAATGACGAGCTGCATTGGTTTCTCATTCACTTTTAGTAGACTGTCGTCGTAAAAATGTTATTGTGAGCATTATTGTGTTCCTGTCATGATTTGTTTGTGGGATAAAATTAAGAAATGGTATCATGACCATAGCGTTGGCTGAAATCATCTGCTATTGTGCATATAATGCTGTCGTCATCATTTTCACCGTCTGAATATTTATCCATAGCAATTGACGCTTGGAGCTTTTGTCGTGAAGACTGATGAACAAAGTGACCCCATTAAGGCAGGTTCTCTTTTTGAAAAAAACAAGCAACAGGTTGCTGAACCACCTCTTACAGGTAACCAGTTTACTTAAATTTTTTACATTTTATAAACAAAATTATTATTTTTTTGTTCATCAATGCTGCTCGGCGACCAAGCAGCCATCTGGGCTTTTCTATGTAGCACAGTTTATACTGGTGAATATTGTTACCTTTGTGTATTCCTGCTAATGTCTTGTTATGACTGGCATCCACAGATATCTGTTATTGTAACAAGTTGCATCTGTGTCAATCTTGATATGTAATAAACGAATATTGAATTGAATTGAGTGGTTTGTAAGGTAATGTAATGTAACGAAGACATTTTTATGTTGCAGAATTCTGTTGCAATTTTAAGGGTGTTTTATGAGTCACGAAAATATGGAAAATGTCAGCAACCATGAGGTGATAGCGAAAAAGTGCATTGATTGCTCATAGATGCTACGACTATCAAAATCAGTTGTCTGAGATAAAAACAGTTCAGCAATGAGCCCAATTTCTTTATGGGTTTCATGGCTTAATGGAAGATTATATGGTGTTAGCTGCATTTGATGCATGAGAATTGAAATGCAGGACACAAGAGTGATAGGTTGTATATGTTACTACAAAGGCATTTGATACTCTGTATTATTGTTAATATTACTACTACTCCCAAACCTCGTGCGCAGTAAGGAGGTTCCATTGTAGTACATCTGTGATGATAGCAGCAGTTAGCCAATTGCTATTCTTAAGGGTTAAGCGGTTATTTCTTTGGTCTTTAGGTGCGGCAGCCATAAGGGCTGCATCAAAAACGATGGAGAAGCCGGCAAGTGATGCTGAACCACCTGTTGGTGGAGCAGAAAACAAGAAGGGGTCAAAAAGTGCAGAAGAGTCATCTCCAGTGGCTAAGGTTATCTTTGAGGACATATAATAAGTTATCAAGATGTCTAGGATGTGACCTTTATTTTGTGTTGGAAAGGTAATGAGTTGTTTCATATCAAATCCAACACATCTAGGATTGCTGAGGAGCAGTGACTAGAGAGCTCTGCATTCACTTGAATATTACAGTTACCAATAATCTATTTAAGAAAGCAGAGATCAGGTATTCAAGCAGTGACTAAAATTCATTAAATAAGTCTGTCAAAGTAAGAGAAGGTGGCTCTGATAGATGTTTACAGGTAATTCCTGTATATTACTTCATGTGAGAGCAGCAGCAGCTAGGACCTCAAATGACTTGGGCAATGGAATAGGTAAAGAAAATCTGTGTAGTGATAAACATGACTTCAAAAGAAAAGTGACCCTCTGTACAGTCCAGAAAACCAGAAAAGAACTTTGAACACTGGATAACATACAGTGAGAAGAGAATTTTTCAGTGTTGAGTTCTATACAGCCCAGAATAGAACTTGGAACACCAAAGTCTTTGGCATTCACTATTCAACCCCCCCCCCCCCAACTGAACACTGGCTTCCATACAGTTAGGACATTTGATAGCAATGTGGGCAAATTATTATTATGCATTTATTAAGTACCACTATGTAATAACAAAGTATCAATTGATGGCATTGAGCAGTTTTGAGAGAAGGGTTTGCTCAAGGGCCCTATTAAGTTACTGTCTCAGGAAGGCTCGAATCCATGCTCTCCACATCTCAGGGCGAGCACTCTGACCAGTTGGCTACTGTGTCCCACAGAACAGTTGTCAACCAAATATGTGGTCTCCATTCTTGTTGGTAGTTGGTCAGGTCTAGTGCTTCTCGTGTTTAGTCCTTGTCTTCTTATATATTGTCAGTTATAGTGTCTATGTAGCATGGATTTTGGTATATTTACCAGTAACTGAGACTGTTGTATCTTGCAGGCAAACCCAGTTGAGAAAAAGGGTTCAGTTGAGAAAAAGGGTTCAGTTGAGAAAAAGGGTTCAGTTGAGCAACCAACAGCAGATGAGGCAAAGACAAAAGCCAAACGTGGTCCAGAGACGGAAGGTTCACAAAGATCACCTCCTGCAAAAAAGTCAAAGAGTATGGGCTTTGAATTGAATGTTCAAATATTCTGTGTGATGAATTAAACCTGCAGCTTACGATTTGATTTGATTTGAAATACTTCATTGCATTTCTGAAGTACTTAAAAAGCACTACATTAGGTGTGTAGATAACTTTGGCCTTTATCACTGTGTCTCATGTTTGAAATGGAAATTTCACTGTTTGACTTAATAACTCACAGGAAATTTTACCCTGTATAGACAATTGTCATAGTCGCACGTCAGCTGGAAGATCTTAAAACTGAGACTTTGTCCTTTTGACTCTACCTGCTATAGTAGCATTTTTGAAACAGGAAATGTTGAAAAACCTGCTATAGTAGTATTTTTGAAACAAGAAATGTTGAAATTTTTTTTATTGATTCACCATCAAATTCCATCAGTCAGCTTCAGATAATGCAGTTCTTGTGCTTGGTGGCCTTAATCGGACAATCCAAAGAAAGTAGCAATGTTAATACTTTAGTTACATATGTAATAAATTGTTAATATTATTTGAACTGCTTCGAGGCATCTTCTATTGCTTTGTGCATTTTGTATTAGTAAGGAAAGGTCCCATGTCTTACAGTGTGAAATTTGGGGATGCTCTCATTTCTTTCCTAGGTCCTGAAGCTGGCAATCCCAAGGTCACATCACAATGCAATGTAGGACTAGCCAGTTACGTCCCTGCTTACTTCTGTACCAAATTATACTGGCTGGTGAGAGAGACTTGTGCGTAAAAACAACTTGCCCAATGTCATTACACAGAATCCACTGTGCAGGCATAAACCAACTACCTTTCCATTAATTACAGATCCAACATAGAAACTAAATAGATCATTGTGTTGCATGCATTTACTGTACAAATGCAAGAAAATACGTTTGGTTGGTTGTTTTAGCGGAAGCAGCGGCGTCCTCATCAACATCAGAGGACAAGCCATTCAACCAGCTGATGAAAAAAGTCGTCTTTGTCCTCAGCGGTTTCCAGAATCCCTTGCGAGGACAGCTTCGTGATAAGGCCCAGCAGATGGGAGCCACGTACAAGGGAGACTGGGGACGAGGCTGCACTCATCTCATGTATGCAGGAGTCTGCTTTTTCACACTTAATTAATTATGCAGTCTTTTGATTTCTCTTTTATTTAGTTAAAAACCAAAAATATATTAAAAGACATGTTGAAGTTATTTGCGTAATTAGATGTGATAAATTGAGGGCACTTTGACAAACTATATATATATATATATATTCGTTTATTGAAAAAACTGGATGGCACACCGCACCCAGTATTAACCCAACCTGTATTAAATTGTGGTGGCCATCATCTCATATCTCATATCTGCTTTCTTGAATCCTGAACACCAATAGTTGAATTGATCGCTAACATGTTTTCATTCAAAACATTCACTAGAAGTTAATGTTTAGCAGTTAATTGGAGATGCTAAATAGGTGCAATATAAATAATATTTGTGTTTATTGACAAGCTCACTGACAAACCACAGTAAATTACATTGAAACAACTGAAACATGAAGGTACAATTATCAATCTTAATTAACACATGTCTTGGTAGCATGTAAGGCGCCTGCTCGTTTTACTGCTGCCCCCTAGAGAGTGGAAGGCTGAGTCGACCCAGAGGGGCTTACGGGTATTGAACCACAACTTTTCCAGATCTGATGCTCTTCAGGCCAGAGTTTTAACATTCATCTCTCATTACATTACATTGTCTGAACTCAACATGTTTGTTTTTGTCTTTTGTATTTTCATTTTATGCCCTGAACCAGTGAACTTCTGATATTTTCATTAATACTAGTAGTCCATTATTGGCACTGCTTTTATCTCCTCTCAGATGTGCCTTCGAAAAGACCCCGAAGTACAACGAGATCCAGGGCAAAGGTCGCATTGTTAAGAAAGATTGGGTGGAGGATTGTCACAAACAGAAGAAGCTGTTGCCATGGAGACAGTAAGTATGAACTCAAAAGTACAAAGCAGCTAATGTAAGCACTCTATAAGAGACTCTTTACATACAATACAATGTTATACCATATTTTTATTGCACTGCTTATACCTATGGGTGACCAGTGGTACATATTGTCAGTCAGTCTCCATTCTTAACTGGTGCAATGTAAGCACTTACACGCTAATCTTAGCTAATGACCTCTGTAGTGCAGTTATAATGCATAAGCAGCATTTAATGGTTGCTTCAAGTGCCATCAGATTAAAATAAGAATGCTTCTCATTGTCCCAACAGGTACAACAGAAATAGTCTGCTTCTATTTGGTTGCAACTGTTTTTTTAATTGTTTATAGGTATAGGCTTGGTAGAGCTCCATCACCAAAGGCAAGCGACTCAGAAGAAGAGGAAGTTTCATCACGACACGGAAAGAACAGTGAAAAGAGCGAAGCACAGACAAAAGCTGAGACAAAAGCTGAGGCACCCTCGAAGGGCACTGTTTCCAAACCTCAAGCAGACAAGAAGAATGAGTTAAACAAAGGAAAGACAGAAACAAAAGGAAAGGATCGAAATGGCGAACGAAAAACGTTCCATCAGATGAGCAATGAAGGTTTGTAAAGCAAATGAGATTATATTGGAAGAGTGAAAGTTTGTCAAATAATTGGCCTTCAAGTAATTTCTTACACCAGTGCTTCCCAAACTATGGTCCGCGGACCGGTGCTGGTCTGCGAGCCCTCAGTTGCCGGTCCGCCAAGTGAGTCAAGAAACTGGACAAAAAGGACGATAGATTTTTTCTCGATTGGGTCTCGCTTCGAATTATCTTTAAAAAAAGACGATTGTCTCGCAATCAAAACTATATTTTCCATATGTCATGTCAAACACCGACGTAAATTACAAATATTTATTCTGGGAATATTATGTAGGCCTATTTCAGCTATTGTAAACAAAAACCAACGAAGAAATACATATGTGACCAGCCATTACAAAATGAGTCTCTAAGCACTTTTCGACTATTTTGAGTTATATATTCCACATTATTCTATGTTAAATTACCTTCAAAATGAGCTATTATTTATCAAAATCGACCAAGTGCTTGTTGAGTTATTACATTTTTAAGCTTTCATCCTGTGCAATAAAAAATGTCGGGAAATCAAGATTTTCTATTTATATTTGTTTACCCAGATCCAGTTTAGGGCTTACGAGAAAAGCACCTTATTGGTTAATTAAAGGTCATGTCGAAAAGATAATTTCTTCATGTCATAGAGCGAAGTCTAAGCTTTCCAATGATATATTACAACCGTAATTTTATTCGTCAGGTGGCCACCGTCTAGGAACGTGAAATTCGTAAAAAAATAATTTTTTTTATCTTATAGGTCGCTTATTTTATATAAATAACACATTAAAAACAACAAAATAAATAAAGTTTTAATATTTTTTTAGTGTATTATATAATGTAGATTCCGAAAATGTAAATATCACAAAATCAATAATTTGAATGCAAAACACCTTCAGAAGCGATTTGCAGCATTTTGCTGTATGCGACTTCCGACTCATTTTGTAATGGCGGGTCACATATAGTTATTCGACGAATTGCTGACAGGTCAAATCGAAGTTGTTGTTCGCCTTAAGTAGAAATTTTGATCGTAACATTTGCAGTTTTTTACCGGAAGTCAGAAACCAGATGTGAGTGTGACGTATCTCTTTCGTCTTTAATAATCTGGTCACTGCTTCCGTCAATAGAAAATAAAAACATCTGCTTTTAGATTCTATATTGTTAAGTATGATATATCACATATTTGAAAATTATAACAATTAAAAATACCACACCACACCCCGGAGACAAGGACGGCATCCATCAAGCTTAAACACACTTCTGTTGTATAGTTTCTTAGAGCCTGAGGGATTTTTCGAACCTTGGGCGTTAAAAAATTAAATATAATAAATATATTAATAAAAAGCACTAACATGTAGATTTATCAATTTTAAAAATGCAACTATTGATTCATATCAGTTTAGTACAAGTATTCAGTTGATATTTATTACCCGTGCTACTATTAAAAAATAATTTAACTTTTTGGACCCAATATATATATAAAAATAATTAATAGGGCCTATATTGGGCACCGGTCCTGCTGCAATGAAAAAATTCCTGCTGGTCCGTCACAATGAAAATAAATTCCTGCCGGTCCATCACACTGAACAGTTTGGGAAGCACTGACTTACACCATCGTTGTTGTAATGAACTATTTTGTTTATCATTTATGTCCATGTGTGGAAGTAATTATTTAAAAAGACAACCCAGAATGGGTTGTGCTGGGATGCACAAGAAGTTGTTTATAAATCAGTTGGGTAGGGTTAAGCCCAAATATTCACATAAAATTACTTTAGTGGTACTAAGTTATATATGTGAAATATTTCTTTAAATTTCAGTAATAATTTAATACAATTTTGTAACTAATGACTTCGGTAGCATAATTATCATAATGCTCAAGGAAGGAGGCTAGAAGCAGTTATATATAAGTGATCACAAATTCGCATTTGAAATTATTTTGAAGTCAAAACAATGTGTATTTCTTTTTTGGATTTTATTTTTCAGTTGTTTACCCTGGTGTTCATTTGTTTTCATAGGTGACACTGATCCGCTTTCTGATTCAAATTCGGGTGATGAAAGCAGGTTTGTATCCTCGAATCTATTTAATAATTATTGTCAGTTTATTTTAAAACATTTTACTGTAACTATTGTTTGTAATAAATTACCAGTGGTGTCTTAACTACCATCGTTAATATTTGAATGATGTTGATTGTTTCAGTGCAGATCAACAAGAAAAATACTTGATAACGATTTCTAAAGATTATCATAGCATTTTAGTAGAAGTAGACAATTCTGAAATATGGAAAATGTAAATAATTTTTGAGGATTACATTTAACAGTAACATGCCTTTTGTAACCCAGGTCAAAGGGCAAGACACCAATGGCAAAAAATACCCCCATTGCTTCAACCTCTGCGCAGAAGAACGATGAAGATCTGTACAATGCTTCGACTGATGAAGAAATGTTTGCAACAGAAGACAGCAAAACCGATGAGTTTCTAAAATTGCCAGATTTCTTTGGTGGAAAGTGTTTCTTCCTGTATGGAGATTTTTCACCAGAAGATCGGAGACAGTTGGTTCGATACATAACGGCCTACAATGGGTATTTATCCTATTTATCTGGGATCCCAGCGGTGGTGTAGCGGTATGTTCTGTGCCTTATACCAAAGGGTTGTAGGTTCGAATCTACCTCAAGTCACTATGTTACGACCTTGGACAAGTTGCACACCCTCAATTGTCTGTGAGGCAATGGGAAACGACCTCACTCATCTCATCCCCAGGTGGCATAAAGCCAGTGGACCTGATTTCGGGCAGAGAACTCGTCATCATCATCATCTATTGACGAGGCATAAAATAATTGTACTCCGCAGTTGTGTATTGACGCTTTGCTTAAGGTCGTAATAGAGTGAAGAAACCAAACTGTATTATTCTATTGACGGAAGAAAGGGAAGAAGCTAGCAGTTATTTACTGCTCTGCTCAGAATTGATCAAGCCGAGGGACAGATGTGTGTTTTCATAAATTATATTGTAATCAATAATGCTTTATTCATAATACACTTGTTTGGTAAGGTGTATTGGTTTCAAATTTGGGGATTAATTGTTAATGTATTTATGTAAGCATACATGTATTTCTATCACTATGTATGTAGATAAGTAGCTATATATCTGAACATATATCTCACATATTTAGAGCCTAAGTTCAGAAGTGCTGCATGTATGATGGGTGACACAGTCATGGCTGATGGGTTGATAGCTAACCTGTAGAGCAGATTGTCAGGTTTTCAGCCAAGCTAACCAAATATGGTCTGTGGTCAGTGAATAAGGATATCAAGCCCAAGTACCTTGATGCACAGTTGATTAGCTCTATAGATTAATGCTTTCTGCTAGGTAAACATAGGCACCTGTGTGAGTACCGTAAGTGGCCGTTTATTAATGGCAGACAAATGCTCACATTGAACAAGAGACAATTGTTGCAGAGTTACTGTCGTTAGGTCAGCTACTAGCAGCTTCTTATAAGCACTTCTGACGCTTGCTTAACGATGGTAAACCATCTGAAGAATGATGAGGTCATCAGTAGACAATTGAAACTGCAAATGTGACATATTCGAAGTACAGTGCACGATTTAAAGTGAAGTTCTTGAAAGATTCCATTGAAATAGCCAAGACATAAAGAAGTGGATAAAAATATAATTATACACCTCAGATCTGTTTCTTTTGTTCTGTTCTTTTGCAGTTTAATCATTGACTATATGGATGACACAATTGACTTTGTCATCACGGATAAGCCGTGGGACGAGAACTTTGACAAGGCTTTGTCTGAAAACGATAGTCTGAGTTTCGTCAAGTCATCGTGGATTCATGCTTGTCACGACGCTCAGCGGTTGGTGCCTCACCAGAAGTTTGTTGTCACTCCTAAGTGACCAGAGGTCAATTAAGCAGTACCACCACAAACATACTGTGTCAGTGAAGCTGGAACATATCAGTGGCACATGGAAGCTGCACTTTCTTCAATGGTATTTGAATAAACTAAATTGGAGAGGCAAAAGTTTAAAGCGACTGTGTCAATTTGTTGTCAAGTGTGGCACTTACAAACTATGGTGACTGCAGACTCAAAAACTATGGAAGCTGTTTTAAATTTTTTACATTCATGTGTTTGTATAATGTTGAAGATAGACTTTGTGTTGCATATTTAGAATGCTGTTTTACAGGTCTTTAGCAAAACTGATTCATTTTAAGCAGGCATATTTGAAATTTGGAGTGTTGTTGGGAAGTAACTTAATACTAGACAATATGGTGTAATAACAGTACACAATAGTAGTGGTCTACAGCCAGACACACTGTCATTTTGTGGCATTTTAAGGTAACGGTGCAAAACTGTGTGGCCGAATGCAATAGTAGATGCATCTTATTGGCAAAATAGAATTTACGAATCCTCACAAGAGGTGACAGGATTAGTTTGCTCCAGTGCACCATCTGCTTGTCAGTCGCTGCTAGTCTTTTGTCAAGTATAAACAGATGCAACTTTTACTCAGGTAGTATGTATCATATCATTGACAACATTGGCATTGTGTATGAGCATTTGCTATGTGCCTGCTACAGACATGCCTTGTCACTTTTCTCCTTTATGTCCAAGAGAATCTGTAGATATACATGTACACTGTAGTTTTAAATGTATTGTGAGCAATTGCAGTTGTTTCTTCAGGGACTAGTGTTGTTTTTGTAGCTGTAGACTGCTCTGGCAATACTTAGAATGTAAATTTCTGTAAAATGAAGTTCTTTAGGCAGAGCCAATCAGAAGCCGAGTTTTAATGTCTTAAAACTGTTTAAACTTTTCTGATCTCAGGATGAATATCTGTGTGAGATAGATGTCCATCTGTGCATCCATCCGTCCATCTCATTAAACTTGAGTCAGTCTTGCATTTCCATTTAAAGTCAGTCTTTTGTTAGTAGTAGTAGTTTCAGTTTAACGACACTGTGTGATAACAAAGATCATTAGTGTCGCCTCCTCCTTTTATCCAAGCTTGGTACTGGTACTACTGGCACTGCCAGAGTATGGGCAGTGGCGGAGTTAAAATCTTTTGGTCTGTTTCATCTTGCCTCATTGCTCACCTTTTATCTACTTGCTTAGGCAATATCTATAAATATATTTGATATGCTTAAAATTAAATATCAAACGAAAAGTAATATAAATATGTACTTATATTATATGCTTAATAATTAAATATGGAACGAAAAGTAATCACGAATGGCATAAAAAAAATTACGTACCTAACAGAAATTACAGAATTAAGCAAAGCTCTAAAACAAGGACCGAAACACGATGCCAAATACGAATTACTGAAAATGAGACAAAGATGAAGTAGGCCTGCCAGGAGCCCAGGACCCATACGCAGTACCAAAAACGAGGTACCATATTCAGGGTGCTTAACAGGTGATCAAACAGATCTTAATATGCACATCTTAAGATGGCTTCAAAATTGATAAGTTAATCGATGAAAGTATTGGGGTAGCTCTTCATGACTAGCCTGGCACTTAAATTAATAATATAGGACCAGCCTATTGTAGTTACCTTACAGAAGTTACAGATGTGGTATTAGCAACAGGCAAGCAAGAAACCAAACAATGGCAGTTTGTAGGCAAGCTGAAGTCAACTGGAAGGCAATTTCTATGCAAGCTGCAGTCAACTGGAAGGCAATTGTGACTTGCTCCGGCAAAAGGAGGCTGTTGTCCAAAAATTTAGTTTTATATATTTTTGGCTCAAAATGATAAACAATAATTTCTGTTTAAAATGTTGAAAAAATTATTATTCTATCTTTAATCGTTCCAGAGATATGAATTTTAGAATGTATTGCTTCTTGGAAGTACAATTTCGAGAAAAATGCATGCAAAGTTTATTATCTTAATACAAACTCAACATAAATTGCAAAGTTTCAGCGTTTTTAACCTTAAACTTATGTAAATCACTATGGGAAACCACCAAATGAGGCTATTTTTAGCAAGCTGACTGCATAAGCTTTCCAATGAGGTATTACACATGGTTTTACTAACAGATTGAAGGCCATAAAACACTCTTGAAACTGGTCCCCCTAAAAAATTTTAATCCTCGGATAATTTCTATCAATCACAGAAATTTATTAAAATTGTGATGAAATAGGTGAAATTTTATTAAATCAATTTGTTTGCATATAATATAAGATCTTATTTACTGATATATGCAAAAAACGATAATTAAAAAATTTACATCTGATTGGTGTTTTGGCTAATTTCTCTTGTTTTATCATTGGCGACTTCCGCCTCCTTTTGCCAGAGCAAGTCACAATTTCTAGGCAGGCTGAAGTCAACTAGAAGGCAATTTGCAGGCATGTGTCTGGCAAGCAGTAAATCATACAAAGGATAAAAGACGGAACCAGAAGTTGATTATTAATATTACTCTGATTTTGCATTAATAATGCTCCTTATTGAACCTATATAATGGAATTTAACAATTGCTTGCGTTTAGTCCTAATCAAAGCTCGAGGGTACGCGTACCCTAAAATAGAATACGTTAAAATACGTACGTACCTTTCAAAAAATACAATACGCGTATGGTACGTAGGCCTATCATACACGAAAATTTTATTTATGGTTTACTCGGCGACCCATAGCCTACGTATAATCTGACGTCAACAGTATGCGTCATTGAAACCGGTACTTCCGGTAGCGTAGCAGTAAATTTAATTCGATAAATTCTTCGGTTATAATTAATTTAATGCAAATTGTACTTTCATTCTGAGGAGAGCTAAGTAGGCCTACACGTCACTGACGGTGAGACTGACGATTCCGAGGCAGATTCTGGGATTAGCAGTTCAGATTAGTGTACATTAAGTCAAGTAGCAGTTGTTCAACTGTTCAACCTTTTGCTTGGAGTTTGACTTTGAAGTGCTGCAGCAGAACTGACTGACTGACATTAGTGCATTAAGTGCAATGTTTGCTAGATAAACATAGACCTACAATATAGCATTGCAGCAATTTACTACGCTCTATAGTATACTGGGTTGTGATTGCTTGCTTAAATTAAATTGAACATTCTTATAATGAGCAATGACGTGGTTAACGTATTTTTGTATTGTTTACGTACCCTAAAATAGGGTACGTTAAAAAACGTACGTACCTTTCAAAAAATAGAATACGTATGGTACGTACCCTCGAGCTTTGGTCCTAATAGTTGAAACTGATGCTGACGAGCAGAGCTATCCTCTTCCGATCGTATTCCATTTGGTATTGTGCCAGGTCTCTAATCAACGACAGCGAGTTTGTACCTGCTCAGACTCCTTGTACAATACAACTGTTTTGGATACTGCCCTCCTTCCAAAGTTCAAAAGTGCACACACGACCATATGACAGAACATCACTAACAACTGTGATTCAAGGACTTGCTCAAGGTCTCTATGCATTGACTGCCTGAGTGACGACTCGAACCCGTACTCTCCACATTACAGGCCAAGCTCTCTATCCATTCGACTATTGTGCCCAGCAACAACAAGGAAGGCAAAACAAAGTAAGCAAGGAAGAAATACAGAAAGTATGTCAGAGTCTCAACAGAGTACATCACAATGCGATCACTCATCAATAGCATGCACAACAAATTCCAGAACAATTTTTTATCCAATTAATTTTTTCAAACAATTTTAAGACTAATCTATTGAAATACAAATGTGAGAATAAGTAAGTTTTTGTCAACTGTCTTTCACACACTAACATAATATTAACAGCTTACAAATGAACAGTGAGAAATAAACAGCTCTTTATAACAATTCAAACGTGTTTCAGTCTTTTCAATTCAGTTCTTTCTGATTTACCCTGACAACTTAACTGAAAATATGAGAAAGAAAAGATATTTATTGTTTTCTATGATGTTGTTTATCATGAAGACTTAATGTTGTTGACAATTATGATGAAGGTAGGGCACAGATGACCAACAGTGTGAAAGTGCAGCAAAAAGCAAAAGAAAATCCCAAAAATTTAGCCCATAACGATCACCTTGGAGGAAAAGGGGAGAAAGTAGGACAGAAAAGAAGTTAATTTCCTAAATTTAGCCCTAATCCTAGACCAAAAGAATACCACAAGGAAAGGGGAGAAGGTGGAAAATAATGGAACAGAAGATAATGCCTAAAATTGAGCCCTTACCCCTAAGCCTAACGATCAACCCAAGCCCGATACACCCCATACTTACTTCCCTGTCTTGAAAGCCAGCAGATAGCTACAGTCATAACACTGACATAACAGCAAGAACATGGACAACAAACAACATCCAAATGAATACAAGAAACAAAGACAACACGAGTGATAGTCAGATGCTTGAAACCGTTATAATGATGTACACCACGCGAAAACCATGAAAACACACCGGTCTTATTCCACAGGTAGAAATACCCACGCGCCGCGGCGATAACATACCGGTACTGGATATGCTCTGTCTCTAAGATGATTTTATCCCAACATTAAGATAGTCATGTTTGCGATCAAAAGCGACCACAGAGGCATTACTAATCTGAACAAACAACCTGTAAAGGCAACTTTCACGAAGAGAACCCATGGACAGCATGCAAGGCGCCTTAGCATTTAGGAAAAATTAGACGAGACTCCATTAGTGACAATAGCCGACCCGCAGTTGTCCTGGGACTCGTTCTACCAGAAAGCTAAGAACAGACTTGAAATTATCCCACTATGCACCATAATAATGACATCCAGTGACCCGGACTTCAGGACGCCAGAAATAAAGTATACGCCTATACATGTATGCTCCAAAGGAAAAACAAGCTGATGCAGGCTGGGCGGGTATAGGAGGGGAAAAGTTAAGGTGTGTCCAGCTCCCCGTTCTTGTCGAGTTCTCACTGTCGCCGACGATTTATTACGTGGGGATGGCGACACAGACCGATATAGCGACACCGACGCGCAAGCACTTAGATTGTCACGGACAATCGCCGGCCAAGTGAAATTCAAAGAGCACCGTCTGTCTAAGTTTCCCGTCAATTGGAGCTGCTACTGTGGCAACTCAACGACGTTGTTGACTGTTCCCAAAAACTTGAAAGGAAATTATACGAAAAGAAATTGCCGGGAAAGTTTAGCACCTTAACAATATTGGTGGGAGTAGATAGCTATACAAAGGGCTGCGATGCGCACCAAAAGAGAGAGCCGTCGTCAGTCGTCGTATATATATATATATATATATATATATATATATATATATATATATAGCCATCGTCAATTGTCCTAGAGAGCCGACATCAGTTAGAGCCGTCGTCAGCCGTCGTCAGTTGTTCTATTAGAGCCGTCGTCAGTTGTTCTATTAGAGCCGTAGTCAGTTCCTCTATTAGAGCCATGGTCAGTTGTTCTATTAGAGCCGACGTCAGTTGTTCTATTAGATCCATCGTCAGTTGTTCTATTAGAGCCGACACCAGTTGTTCTATTAGAACCGTCGACAGTTGTCGTAGAGAGCCGTCGTCAGTTGTTCCATTACAGAAGTCGTCAGTTGTTCTATTAGAGTCGTCATCACTACTTATACAGAGTCACGCCAGTCGTACTTGTAATTCGTCATCATTCGTCGTAGATACATTCGTCATCACTTCTTACGCCAGTCGTACTTGTAATTCGTCATCATTCGTCGTAGATACATTTGCCGTCATCACTTCCTATACAGAGTCACGCCAGTCGTACTTGTAATTCGTCATCATTCGACGTAGATACATTCGTCATTACTTCTTTTACAGAGTCACGCCACTCGTACTTGTACTTCGTCATCATTCGACGTAGATACATTCGTCATTACTTCTTTTACAGAGTCACGCTAGTCGTACTTGTAATTCTTCATCATTCTTCATAGATACATTCGTCATCACTTCTTTTACAGAGTCACGCCAGTCGTACTTGTCATTCGTCAGCATTCGTCGTAGATAGGCCCTACATTCGTCATCACTTCTTATACAGAGTCGCGCTAGTCGTACTTGTAATTCGTCATCATTCGTCGTAGATACATTCGTCATCACTTCTTATACAGAGTCGTCGCCAGTCGTACTTGTAATTCGTCATCACTTCCTATACAGAGTCACGCCAGTCGTACTTGTACTTCATCATTCGACGTAGATACATTCGTCATCACTTCTTATACAGAGTCACGCCAGTTGTACTTGTAAGTCGTCATCATTCGACGTAGATACATTCGTCATTACTTCTTTTACAGAGTCACGCTAGTCGTACTTGTAATTCGTCATCATTCTTCATAGATACATTCGTCATCACTTCTTTTACAGAGTCACGCCAGTCGCACTTGTCATTCGTCAGCATTCGTCGTAGATAGGCCCAGGCTTGGACTGGCCCACCGGGACACCGGGAAATTCCCGGTGGGCCGGTCGCCCAGGCTAGGACTGGGCCGGCCACCCAAAAAAGAAAAAAATATGATTAACAAATATTATGATATTTTAGTTCTAATTCTTAATTCTAGTGTTATAAATTATGAAATATTGGCCGTGCATGGTTGTTACCAAGAAACTTGCACTGCCACGTGAAGCGTGTGCTACATGCCAATATTCACTTTAACTTAGGCCTACTGTTGATTATAGGCCCTAGCGCATGCAACAAAGAAACAGAAGTTATCGATTCTTGTACATATACATACTACAGCATTTCATGATATTTCTGATTCTAACAAATTTAATAATGATGTTTGGAACAGAGCGAAAACTCTCCTGCGTTTTTAGACAAGTTTTATTTTATTTTGACAGACAAGTTTTTATTTTATTTTGACAGCACTATTATAGTTGTTTTAGAGTCTTTCATGCTGATGGCTTGTGAAAAGGTCCTTCTCAGAATAATTAATAATGATGAAATCGTTGACGTTTTTTGGCATCAATATGTGATACGATGAAAAAAAACGGCTATACTAAGTGCTTCTGTGAAGTTGTGTCTACTAATTCTATCATGATATCAAGTTTTTTAAATAAACTAAACTGTGCACAGTGAACTACAGAATGTAACATGTTGGTTCCAAACATAATTACGAATTTACGACAAATCACAAATTAAAACGCATATGTGTTAATTTCTGAATCTTTTAATATTTATTGAACAATATAATGCCATAGCCTATTTTGCCCATTAATAACTAAAAATTCCTCCATTTTATGTTCAATGTTACAAAAAGCATTGGCAGGCACAACTTAGGCCCTTATCATGAAAGGTATCGTGGCTTCGGCGCTCGATAATGTGGGCCGCCCATGACCAAATTTCCCGGGCCGCTTCTGCGAGCCAGTCCAACCCTGGATAGGCCCTACATTCGTCATCACTTCTTATACAGAGTCACGCTAATCGTACTTGTAATTCGTCATGATTCGTCGTAGATACATTCGTCATCACTTCTTATACAGAGTCGTCGCCAGTCGTACTTGTAATTCGTCATCACTTCCTATACAGAGTCACGCCAGTCGTACTTGTACTTCGTCATCATTCGACGTAGATAGGCCTACATTCGTCATTACTTCTTTTACAGAGTCACGCTAGTCGTACTTGTAATTCGTCATCATTTGTCGTAGATACATTCGTCATCACTTCTTATACAGTCACGCCAGTCGTACTTGTGATTCGTCATCATTCGTCGTAGATACATTTGTCGTCATCACTTCCTATACAGAGTCACGCCAGTCGTACTTGTAATTCGTCAGCATTCGTCGTAGATACATTCGTCATCACTTCTTATACAGTCACGCCAGTCGTACTTGTAATTCGTCAGCATTCGTCGTAGATACATTTGTCGTCATCACTTCCTATACAGAGTCACGCCAGTCGTACTTGTAATTCGTCATCATTCGTCGTAGATACATTTGTCGTCATCACTTCTTATACAGAGTCACGCCAGTCGTACTTGTAATTCGTCAGCATTCGTCCTAGATACATTTGTCGTCATCACTTCTTATACAGTGTCACGCCAGTCGCACTTGTAAGTCGTCGTCATTCGTCGTAGATACATTTGTCGACATCACTTCCTATACAGAGTCACGCCAGTCGCACTTGTAATTCGTCAGCATTCGTCGTTGATACATTCGTCATCACTTCTTATACAGTCACGCCAGTCGTACTTGTAATTCGTCAGCATTCGTCGTAGATACATTTGTCGTCATCACTTCTTATACAGTGTCACGCCAGTCGTACTTGTAAGTCGTCATCATTCGCCGTAGATAGATTTGTCGTCATCACTTCTTATACAGAGTCACGCCAGTCGTACTTGTAATACGTCAGCATTCGTCGTCGATACATTCGTCATCACTTCCTATACAGTCACGCCAGTCGTACTTGTAATTCGTCATCACTTCCTATACAGAGTCACGCCAGTCGCACTTGTAATTCGTCAGCATTCGTCGTAGATACATTTGTCGTCATCACTTCTTAATACAGAGTCACGCCAGTCCTAGTTGTAATTCGTCATCACTTCCTATACAGTCACGCCAGTCGTACTTGTAATTCGTCATCACTTCTTATACAGAGTCACGCCAGTCGTACTTGTAATTCGTCATCATTCGTCGTAGATACATTCGTCATTACTTCTTATACAGTCACGCCAGTCTTACTTGTAAGTCGTCATCATTCGTCGTAGATACATTTGTCGTCATCACTTCTTATACAGTGTCACGCCAGTCGTACTTGTAAGTCGTCATCATTCGTCGTAGATACATTTGTCGTCATCACTTCTTATACAGTGTCACGCAAGTCGTACTTGTAATACGTCATCATTCGTCGTCGATACATGTAATTCGTCATTCGTCGTAGATACATTCGTCATCACTTCTTATACAGAGTCACGCCAGTCGTACTTGTAATACGTCATCATTCGTCGTCGATACATTCGTCGTCACTTCCTATACAGAGTCACGCCAGTCGTACTTGTAATTCGTAATCACTTCCTATACAGAGTCACGCCAGTCGTACTTGTAATTCGTCAGCATTCGTCGTAGATACATTCGTGATCACTTCTTATACAGAGCCGCCAGTCGTACTTGTAATTCGTCATCACTTCTTATAGAGTCACGCAAGTCGTACTTGGACTTCGTCATTATTCGTCATCACTTCTTATACAGAGTCACGCCAGTCGTACTTGTAATTCGTCATCACTTCCTATACAGAGTCACGCCAGTCGTACTTGTAATTCGTCAGCATTCGTCGTAGATACATTTGTCGTCATCACTTCTTATACAGTGTCACGCCAGTCGTACTTGTAATTCGTCGTCACTTCCTATACAGAGTCACGCCAGTCGTACTTGTAATTCGTCAGCATTCGTCGTAGATACATTTGCCGTGATCACTTCTTATACAGAGTCACGCCAGTCCTACTTGTAATTCGTCATAGATACATTCGTCATCACTTCCTATACAGAATCACGCCAGTCGTACTTGTAATTCGTCATCACTACCTATACAGAGTCACTTCTTATACAGAGTCACGCCAGTCGCACTTGTAATTCGTCAGCATTCGTCGTAGATACATTTGTCGTCATCACTTCTTATACAGTGTCACGCCAGTCATACTTGTAAGTCGTCATCATTCGTCGTAGATACATTTGTCGTCATCACTTCCTATACAGAGTCACGCCAGTCGTACTTGTAATTCGTCAGCATTCGTCGTAGATACATTTGTCGTCATCACTTCTTATACAGTGTCACGCCAGTCGTACTTGTAAGTCGTCATCATTCGCCGTAGATAGATTTGTCGTCATCACTTCTTATACAGAGTCACGCCAGTCGTACTTGTAATACGTCAGCATTCGTCGTCGATACATTCGTCATCACTTCCTATACAGTCACGCCAGTCGTACTTGTAATTCGTCATCACTTCCTATACAGAGTCACGCCAGTCGTACTTGTAATTCGTCAGCATTCGTCGTAGATACATTTGTCGTCATCACTTCTTGATACAGAGTCACGCCAGTCCTACCTGTAATTCGTCATCACTTCTTATAGAGTCACGCCAGTCGTACTTGGACTTCGTCATTATTCGTCATCACTTCTTATACAGAGTCACGCCAGTCGTACTTGTAATTCGTCATCATTCGTCGTAGATACATTCGTCATTACTTCTTATACAGTCACGCCAGTCTTACTTGTAAGTCGTCATCATTCGTCGTAGATACATTTGTCGTCATCACTTCTTATACAGTGTCACGCCAGTCGTACTTGTAAGTCGTCATCATTCGTCGTAGAAACATTTTTCGTCATCACTTATTATACAGTGTCACGCAAGTCGTACTTGTAATACGTCATCATTCGTCGTCGATACATGTAATTCGTCATTCGTCGTAGATACATTCGTCATCACTTCTTATACAGAGTCACGCCAGTCGTACTTGTAATACGTCATCATTCGTCGTCGATACATTCGTCGTCACATCCTATACAGAGTCACGCCAGTCGTACTTGTAATTCGTAATCACTTCCTATACAGAGTCACGCCAGTCGTACTTGTAATTCGTCAGCATTCGTCGTAGATACATTCGTCATCACTTCTTATACAGAGTCGCCAGTCGTACTTGTAATTCGACATCACTTCTTATAGAGTCACGCAAGTCGTACTTGGACTTCGTCATTATTCGTCATCACTTCTTATACAGAGTCACGCCAGTCGTACTTGTAATTCGTCATCATTCGTCGTAGACACATTCGTCATCACTTCTAATACAGAGTCACGCCAGTCGTACTTGTAATTGGTCAGCATTCGTCGTAGATACATTCGTCATCACTTCTTATACAGAGTCACGCCAGTCGTACTTGTATTTCGTCATCACTTCTTATAGAGTCACGCAAGTCGTACTTGGACTTCGTCATTATTCGTCATCACTTCTTATACAGAGTCACGCCAGTCGCACTTGTAATTCGTCATCATTCGTCGTAGACACATTCGTCATCACTTCTTATACAGAGTCGCGCCAGTCGTACTTGTAATTCGTCATCACTTCTTATAGAGTCACGCCAGTCGTACTTGTAATTCGTCATCATTTGTCGTAGATACATTCGTCATTAATTCTTATACAGTCACGCCAGTCGTACTTGTAATTCGTCATCACTTCTTATAGAGTCACGCCAGTCGTACTTCTAATTCGTCATCATTTGTCGTAGATACATTCGTCATTAATTCTTATACAGTCACGCCAGTCGTACTTGTAATTCGTCATCACTTCCTATACAGAGTCACGCCAATCGTACTTGTAATTCGTCATCATTCGTCGTAGATACATTCGTCATTACTTCTTATACAGAGTCACGCCAGTCTTACTTGTAAGTCGTCATCATTCGTCGTAGATACATTTGTCGTCATCACTTCTTATACAGTGTCACGCCAGTCGTACTTGTAAGTCGTCATCATTCGTCGTAGATACATTTGCCGTCATCACTTCTTATACAGTGTCACGCAAGTCGTACTTGTAATACGTCATCATTCGTCGTCGATACATGTAATTCGTCATTCGTCGTAGATACATTCGTCATCACTTCTTATACAGAGTCACGCCAGTCGTACTTGTAATACGTCATCATTCGTCGTCGATACATTCGTCATCACTTCCTATACAGAGTCACGCCAGTCGTACTTGTAATTCGTCATCACTTCCTATACAGAGTCACGCCAGTCGTACTTGTAATTCGTCAGCATTCGTCGTAGATACATTCGTCATCACTTCTTATACAGAGTCGCCAGTCGTACTTGTAATTCGTCATCACTTCTTATAGAGTCACGCAAGTCGTACTTGGACTTCGTCATTATTCGTCATCACTTCTTATACAGAGTCACGCCAGTCGTACTTGTAATTCGTCATCATTCGTCGTAGACACATTCGTCATCACTTCTAATACAGAGTCACGCCAGTCGTACTTGTAATTCGTCAGCATTCGTCGTAGATACATTCATCATCACTTCTTATACATAGTCACGCCAGTCGTACTTGTATTTCGTCATCACTTCTTATAGAGTCACGCCAGTCGTACTTGGACTTCGTCATTATTCGTCATCACTTCTTATACAGAGTCACGCCAGTCGCACTTGTAATTCGTCATCATTCGTCGTAGACACATTCGTCATCACTTCTTATACAGAGTCGCGCCAGTCGTACTTGTAATTGGTCATCACTTCTTATAGAGTCACGCCAGTCGTACTTGTAATTCGTCATCATTTGTCGTAGATACATTCGTCATTAATTCTTATACAGTCACGCCAGTCGTACTTGTAATTCGTCATCACATCTTATAGTCACGCCAGTCGTACTTGTAATTCGTCATCGTTTGTCGTAGATACATTCGTCATTAATTCTTATACAGTCACGCCAGTCGTACTTGTAATTCGTCATCACTTCCTATACAGAGTCACGCCAGTCGTAGGCTTGTAATTCGTCAGCATTCGTCGTAGATGCATTTGTCGTCATCACTTCTTATACAGTGTCACGCCAGTCGTACTTGTAATTCGTCGTCACTTCCTATACAGAGTCACGCCAGTCGTACTTGTGATTCGTCAGCATTCGTCGTAGATACATTTGCCGTCATCACTTCTTATACAGAGTCACGCCAGTCGTACTTGTAATTCGTCATAACTTCCTATACAGAGTCACGCCAGTCGTACTTGTAATTCGTCAGCATTCGTCGTAGATACATTTGCCGTGATCACTTCTTATACAGAGTCACGCCAGTCCTACTTGTAATTCGTCATAGATACATTCGTCATCACTTCCTATACAGAATCACGCCAGTCGTACTTGTAATTCGTCATCACTACCTATACAGAGTCACTTCTTATACAGAGTCACGCCAGTCGCACTTGTAATTCGTCAGCATTCGTCGTAGATACATTTGTCGTCATCACTTCTTATACAGTGTCACGCCAGTCGTACTTGTAAGTCGTCATCATTCGTCGTAGATACATTTGTCGTCATCACTTCCTATACAGAGTCACGCCAGTCGTACTTGTAATTCGTCAGCATTCGTCGTAGATACATTTGTCGTCATCACTTCTTATACAGTGTCACGCCAGTCGTACTTGTAAGTCGTCATCATTCGCCGTAGATAGATTTGTCGTCATCACTTCTTATACAGAGTCACGCCAGTCGTACTCGTAATACATCAGCATTCGTCGTCGATACATTCGTCATCACTTCCTATACAGTCACGCCAGTCGTACTTGTAATTCGTCATCACTTCCTATACAGAGTCACGCCAGTCGTACTTGTAATTCGTCAGCATTCGTCGTAGATACATTTGTCGTCATCACTTCTTAATACAGAGTCACGCCAGTCCTAGTTGTAATTCGTCATCACTTCTTATAGAGTCACGCCAGTCGTACTTGGACTTCGTCATTATTCGTCATCACTTCTTATACAGAGTCACGCCAGTCGTACTTGTAATTCGTCATCATTCGTCGTAGATACATTCGTCATTACTTCTTATACAGTCACGCCAGTCTTACTTGTAAGTCGTCATCATTCGTCGTAGATACATTTGTCGTCATCACTTCTTATACAGTGTCACGCCAGTCGTACTTGTAAGTCGTCATCATTCGTCGTAGATACATTTGTCGTCATCACTTCTTATACAGTGTCACGCAAGTCGTACTTGTAATACGTCATCATTCGTCGTCGATACATGTAATTCGTCATTCGTCGTAGATACATTCGTCATCACTTCTTATACAGAGTCACGCCAGTCGTACTTGTAATACGTCATCATTCGTCGTCGATACATTCGTCGTCACTTCCTATACAGAGTCACGCCAGTCGTACTTGTAATTCGTAATCACTTCCTATACAGAGTCACGCCAGTCGTACTTGTAATTCGTCAGCATTCGTCGTAGATACATTCGTCATCACTTCTTATACAGAGCCGCCAGTCGTACTTGTAATTCGTCATCACTTCTTATAGAGTCACGCAAGTCGTACTTGGACTTCGTCATTATTCGTCATCACTTCTTATACAGAGTCACGCCAGTCGTACTTGTAATTCGTCAGCATTCGTCGTAGATACCTTTGTCGTCATCACTTCTTATACAGTGTCACGCCAGTCGTACTTGTATATCGTCGTCACTTCCTATACAGAGTCACGCCAGTCGTACTTTTAATTCGTCAGCATTCGTCGTAGATACATTTGCCGTGATCACTTCTTATACAGAGTCACGCCAGTCCTACTTGTAATTCGTCATAGATACATTCGTCATCACTTCCCATACAGAATCACGCCAGTCGTACTTGTAATTCGTCATCACTACCTATACAGAGTCACTTCTTATACAGAGTCACGCCAGTCGCACTTGTAATTCGTCAGCATTCGTCGTAGATACATTTGTCGTCATCACTTCTTATACAGTGTCACGCCAGTCGTACTTGTAAGTCGTCATCATTCGTCGTAGATACATTTGTCGTCATCACTTCCTATACAGAGTCACGCCAGTCGTACTTGTAATTCGTCAGCATTCGTCGTAGATACATTTGTCGTCATCACTTCTTATACAGTGTCACGCCAGTCGTACTTGTAAGTCGTCATCATTCGCCGTAGATAGATTTGTCGTCATCACTTCTTATACAGAGTCACGCCAGTCGTACTTGTAATACGTCAGCATTCGTCGTCGATACATTCGTCATCACTTCCTATACAGTCACGCCAGTCGTACTTGTAATTCGTCATCACTTCCTATACAGAGTCACGCCAGTCGTACTTGTAATTCGTCAGCATTCGTCGTAGATACATTTGTCGTCATCACTTCTTATACAGTGTCACGCCAGTCGTACTTGTAATTCGTCGTCACTTCCTATACAGAGTCACGCTAGTCGTACTTGTAATTCGTCAGCATTCGTCGTAGATACATTTGCCGTGATCACTTCTTATACAGAGTCACGCCAGTCCTACTTGTAATTCGTCATAGATACATTCGTCATCACTTCCTATACAGAATCACGCCAGTCGTACTTGTAATTCGTCATCACTACCTATACAGAGTCACTTCTTATACAGAGTCACGCCAGTCGCACTTGTAATTCGTCAGCATTCGTCGTAGATACATTTGTCGTCATCACTTCTTATACAGTGTCACGCCAGTCATACTTGTAAGTCGTCATCATTCGTCGTAGATACATTTGTCGTCATCACTTCCTATACAGAGTCACGCCAGTCGTACTTGTAATTCGTCAGCATTCGTCGTCGATACATTTGTCGTCATCACTTCTTATACAGTGTCACGCCAGTCGTACTTGTAAGTCGTCATCATTCGCCGTAGATAGATTTGTCGTCATCACTTCTTATACAGAGTCACGCCAGTCGTACTTGTAATACGTCAGCATTCGTCGTCGATACATTCGTCATCACTTCCTATACAGTCACGCCAGTCGTACTTGTAATTCGTCATCACTTCCTATACAGAGTCACGCCAGTCGTACTTGTAATTCGTCAGCATTCGTCGTAGATACATTTGTCGTCATCACTTCTTGATACAGAGTCACGCCAGTCCTACTTGTAATTCGTCATCACTTCTTATAGAGTCACGCCAGTCGTACTTGGACTTCGTCATTATTCGTCATCACTTCTTATACAGAGTCACGCCAGTCGTACTTGTAATTCGTCATCATTCGTCGTAGATACATTCGTCATTACTTCTTATACAGTCACGCCAGTCTTACTTGTAAGTCGTCATCATTCGTCGTAGATACATTTGTCGTCATCACTTCTTATACAGTGTCACGCCAGTCGTACTTGTAAGTCGTCATCATTCGTCGTAGATACATTTGTCGTCATCACTTCTTATACAGTGTCACGCAAGTCGTACTTGTAATACGTCATCATTCGTCGTCGATACATGTAATTCGTCATTCGTCGTAGATACATTCGTCATCACTTCTTATACAGAGTCACGCCAGTCGTACTTGTAATACGTCATCATTCGTCGTCGATACATTCGTCGTCACATCCTATACAGAGTCACGCCAGTCGTACTTGTAATTCGTAATCACTTCCTATACAGAGTCACGCCAGTCGTACTTGTAATTCGTCAGCATTCGTCGTAGATACATTCGTCATCACTTCTTATACAGAGTCGCCAGTCGTACTTGTAATTCGACATCACTTCTTATAGAGTCACGCAAGTCGTACTTGGACTTCGTCATTATTCGTCATCACTTCTTATACAGAGTCACGCCAGTCGTACTTGTAATTCGTCATCATTCGTCGTAGACACATTCGTCATCACTTCTAATACAGAGTCACGCCAGTCGTACTTGTAATTCGTCAGCTTTCGTCGTAGATACATTCGTCATCACTTCTTATACAGAGTCACGCCAGTCGTACTTGTATTTCGTCATCACTTCTTATAGAGTCACGCAAGTCGTACTTGGACTTCGTCATTATTCGTCATCACTTCTTATACAGAGTCACGCCAGTCGCACTTGTAATTCGTCATCATTCGTCGTAGACACATTCGTCATCACTTCTTATACAGAGTCGCGCCAGTCGTACTTGTAATTCGTCATCACTTCTTATAGAGTCACGCCAGTCGTACTTGTAATTCGTCATCATTTGTCGTAGATACATTCGTCATTAATTCTTATACAGTCACGCCAGTCGTACTTGTAATTCGTCATCACTTCTTATAGAGTCACGCCAGTCGTACTTGTAATTCGTCATCATTTGTCGTAGATACATTCGTCATTAATTCTTATACAGTCACGCCAGTCGTACTTGTAATTCGTCATCACTTCCTATACAGAGTCACGCCAGTCGTATGCTTGTAATTCGTCATCATTCGCCTTAGATAAATTCGTCATCACTTCTTATACAGAGTCACGCCAGTCGTACTTGTAAGTCGTCATCATTCGTCGTAGATACATTCGTCATCACTTCTAATATAAAGTTGTCGCCAGTCGTACTTGTAAGTCGTCATCATTCGCCTTAGATACATTCGTCATCACTTCCTATACAGAGTCACGCCAGTCGTACTTGTACTTCATCATCATTTGTCGTAGATACATTCGTCATCACTTCTTATACAGTCACGCCAGAAAGCAGATGATCTTGCTCGCCTGGCTGACGTCCGGCTATTTAATGCTGTGATGACTAACCCACAACACGTTCTCTGCCCTTACTTCCCAGAGAGCCGACTCACTCCTTACCTTTTTCGTTCTAGGGTGCATAATTTTTCACTTCCACTGAATAATGATAAAAACTTTATACCGAGGGTATTGTATTATAATTTGTATTAGTTTCGAAATGAGTTAAAATTAGCAGATAGATTTCAGCGCCTGTGTTTTGCATTGTCCCTTTACTTAAAAGGCATTGTGAAGTTTAGGAAATTTCTCCCATTACCAAAGATGTCATCTGTTGGCATGCCATTAGAAAGAGCAGTCAAGCATCTGATTGAACTAACATGACCAAAAAGGATTTGCAAGAGAAAAGAAGAGACTTGGAATAGACCCTGAAACGAAAAGCATACCACCACTATCTCAAGAAAGGATAAATCAACAGTGCCAAACAGTTGTGCAGACTGAACTTGTTCAAGGTCTCGACACCCTCTCACAGTAGCTCAAAGCCGCACCCAAGGATTTACGTGACAAGTGTTCAACGAGTTATGTGCAACTCTGAGGTCTGCTACTAGTACTGATGATGACGAGAGATGAATGGTTATGATAACACCAATTGAAACAAAGATTACCATAGCATGTCTGCTGAAATTCAAGATGAGAAAGATTCCATTTCTCATAGCTGAATTCCTAATTCTTAAAAATTCTCCTAACTTATACAGAGCTGCTTCTACACAACAAATCTACATGTACTCGGCTGGGGCTAAGGATTCTGGACAACAGGAGAAGGCCATAAAGTAAAAAATATATACCCACATGCCAAACAGTACACTAGATAAGGAATAAATGGAAGATGCCTTCGCCTCTGCTGCACTTTTCATACACACCAATTAACTATATTAAATAAATAATAATAATAATAATTATATAACAATTACATCTGATACTAATAACTATGTATCAATTTATGGTGATTCAGTATGGACAAGCAAAAACACCTAACATATGGGCAGCTGCACAATAATTTGATTTTACAAGAGAGTCCAAAAAAGTGCTATAGATACACAAGACCCAAAGAATGGCCAAGCCAAATCAAGTAGGCTATAGAAAGCCTGTTCTCACACAATGCTGACGTGACGAAGTACGGCACATATGCTGAAGATGATTTTGCGATCAGGAAGCCATGGATGACTGAAGAAATTGAAACATCCGAGCAGTTCTCAGCAATCAGAGATGACACCGCTCTCTAAAAAAAACCACATGCATCAGTTAGATACCAACAACAAATAATTTGCTCCCAGTTGTTACCAATACCTTAAACACTTTTCCACGTCTCTTCCCTCGGCGGAAAAGATATGTTTTCTCCAAAATTTCGTTTATTTATGATGAAAATAGCCATGATTTACAATAATTTGCCTCTGTTGAGCAGTCTTATGTTCTAGAACAGAGTTTCTCAAACTGTGGGTCTTGACCCAAAAGTGAGTCGCAAAGCTCAGGCAAGTGGGTCCACAAATTGTTTTGAGAAACATTTATTTTTTGCAGCAACAACATTTGCCTATGATTGGGCTAAAACTAGCTGGATTGCAATAAATTGTGAATTGTTTTTACCTAGGTTTCCTTTTAATGCTTTAAAGTTCTAAGTGCCGTATGAAAATCCGCAAATCTCGATACGAATTTACAAAGCAGATTTGAGTATACAATGCTTAATTTTAACAGTGGGTACCGAGAATGTCAAGATATTGACAAGTGGGTTGTGACCCAGAGAAGTTTGGGAACTGCTGTTCTAGAAGATGTGAGTCAAACTGCTATTTTTCTCTTCCAGATGCAATCACTATTTTTCATTTCCAAGCCATCTTAAAATGCACCACTTTAGATCTTTTCAATTGCCATGTTAAGCATCCTTGTGAGCTTCTTAAAAGACGCTTTACAAATTGCCAGATACATAAATACAGGCGCATACATACTATCTCTCAGACAAAGAAATTGTTGAATTTAATTGGTAATTGCAAGATCTACTGAGAATTGCATATTTAGTTAGGTAAAATGGCCATTTATTTTTGCAATAAGCTGCCTGCTGAGAAGGAGGATCAGGAAGAAGAAGGCTGCAGGTGGCCAGTCCTCTCTCTCTCACCGTCTGGTCTTTCCACTGACAGTGTACTCATTATAGGTGAATTGGATAGAGTCACACAAGTGGAGCAGAAACCTTGAAACAAATTTCTGCCCTGGCGGAGATTTGCACCTCCGACCTCTTGGTCGACAGTCCAGCATGCTAACCGCTAGACCATTGCAAACCCTATCATGAGAACAATAGAATAAATTGTCACAAGTACATGGCAAATAAATGGCCACTTATACTAATTTGATAAGCAGCTTTATACAAAAAACAATCATGTAATTGCCTTTTTCTGCAGAAATACCGCAGTTTATTTATAAACAGGACAGCGCAACAGTCTTGCAAAGAAAGGATCATTTGTAGATAAATAATTTAACATAGAATTCTAGGAAAATTCCTAACTGCCTGGCGATTTCTCTTGCAAACAAATATCTTTCTAAATAACTTAATATAACATTTTGAGCAAAATCATTATACAATTACATACTGTTCCGGCACAGGAAAATATTTCCTTCTGTAGAAGTCTCTAAATTCTTCACATGAATCCTTGTACGCAGCCTTGTCTGTAGACAGTTAACTAGCCAGCTGGATCTTTGCAATCATGTCTCCTACATAATACAGCAAATGTATAAAGTACAGGTTTCCATTTACAATTGTAACAATCAGTCATCTGTGGGGCGTGGTGGCTCAGTGGTTAGTTCGGCGCCTTGTGACCGGAGGGTTGCAGGTTCGAATCCCACTCTAGCCGCTGCGTACGGACCTTGGGCAAGTCCTTCACTCGCAATTGCTTGTGGCGCTTTGGCGTGAAAATTCCGGCACAGTATCAAATGCTGTAGTCGGGAGCGCCTCTGAGTTGTAGTTGACTTCGAGAGGCGCTATAGAAATATCCGGAATAAATAAAAAAAAATAAATCTGTGTATCGGGAACAACACCACAATATTATAACAATACTTGGACGGGAAAGCATTCAAGGAATAGCAAGTCTGGTACCCACTCATGCCTCCATCACTTCGAGAATTTATAGGAACACCATTTGGGAAGTACATCAATCAATGTCGCTTCTTGTTGCAATGCTCAAGTCGGGTTGAGATAAAAGAATCTGTCGTAATCGATAAATCTTTAACCTTCAGTTTCTGTGTTTAAAAACTGCACGGTCACGTTAAGTCCCACCTGCCATTAAAATAGTAATAATTTAGATCTTTCCTTTAGACAGTGTGCCAAGAACAAGTGTTAAAGCACAGCACTAGGCCTAAGCAAGTTTGGGCTTACGGACAAAATCAGCAGTTTGTTGCCATTTCTACTGCACCATATTGAGCACCTCCGATTGCTTTCTAAATGTGCTACACAAATTTCACATTACAATAAGACAGCTAAAGAAAATTTCCTGTTCAGTTATTTCTTTCAAAAAGAATTTAATATTAAAATTGAGGAAACATTATTATATAACTAGTGTATTTGCCCGTCATAATTATGACGACAGTGTATCATTATAGGCCTATATGTATCGTTGGTTTAAATGCTCTGATCGCCGTCGTCAAGACGGCAGTACTGACGTCACAAACGGTTTCACAATAGAACAGAACCCGTTTGTGACGTAGCGTCCACCCGACAGACCACTATATGGATATTATATGTATAGATTATTTTTAAGGCATTCTGAACTATGTCCATTTTGTCATTGTTGTAGTTATTGTTATAACAAATTATTTAAGCAATAAACAACAATAAATTATTTATTTCTTATTGTTGCTGGTACATCAGGCAGTTCAAGGACAAACATCACAATTAGTAATTTAAGTAAGTAATTTATTAGAAAATTTAAAAAATCAGTGTATAATTTCTGGTTCTTCTGTAAGAGAAAATAACAGTCTGTTGCTGTGTATATTAGACAGGCAATTTCTTATGCAATTATTTTCCCTTAATTTAATATAAAATTAGAAATTATCAAATATGCAGCTCTACAAGTTAAAATCTCATGCAATTATTTCTTCATGTACCGGTAATAAGTCAGTTCAAAACTTTCTTTAAAGATAATTACTATTTATCCCAGTATTAAATGTTTGTAAGAAAACTACACAGGTACCTGTTTCAGATGTCACGAATCGCCTTCAAAGGTCTTCCTGTCCTTATGACGCAGAATAATAAATGCCAGAACCTGGAAGACAATGGAAGTTTTTAATGTACTGTTAAACAAATTTCATCTGAAATTATCTATAATAAAACTTTTCTAACATGTGTAAACCAAAGTGCGATTAGCAGATGGATTAATAAAGGATATATTTACTTACTTACTTACTTACTTTTCTTGCACAGTAATGACTCTTCACATAGAGCTGACAGAGCTCTCTTTTAGCGGTGCTCTGCAACCCTGGTCACGTTCTCCATCCCTTGCTCCCCCCTCCCAAAACCCGTACCAACGACCTGCGTCCCCGCTCGCATAGCAGGATTATTCCTAAGGCAGACGCGCTAACGCGTAAGAATTTCTTAAGTAGGATGCTATACCAGTAAAATTCATATCCAGTAGTAAGGCCTTCTGTCTATACCTAACCTAGTTAGCTGGCTTCCTTTCCAACTTATGTTATTTTTTGTTTTCATGCCTCTGACTGCATAACACGTTTGTTAACCACAGTGCATATGCAGGTGGTTCAATAAAGAATATACTTACTTACTTACTTACTTACTTATAATTTTTAGGTTTTCTTTGTTACTCAACACAAGCATCTTCAATCTGTCGTCAACTGAGCCGCCTGAATTGACACTAACCTGCCCAAACTCCCTGTATGTTTCAAACTGTATGCAAGAGACGCTGTACTGGGTTCCAGTTGAATATAGGATAACCTTCAAGATCCTCCTCATGGGACAAGTAAAAATAAAAGTATTGTTGCTCAACAGATATAATTTCTGACAAAGAAATTAAAGGTTAATGAAGAAATCAAATACCCAGTTCAGTTGCATCAGCCACAGCCGACAAATGAGACTGGCATGACAGGAATTCTGCAGTCACAACCGACAAGTGAGACTGGCAGTCAATTCAGTTGCCCCCAACAAATGAGACTGGCATGACAGGAATTTTGCAGTTGCATCAGCCGCAACCGACAAGTGAGACTGGCGTGACAGGAATTTTGCAGTTGCATCAGCCGCAACCGACAAGTGAGACTGGCGTGACAGGAATTTTGCAGTTGCATCAGCCGCAACCGACAAGTGAGACTGGCGTGACAGGAATTTTGCAGTTGCATCAGCCGCAACCGACAAGTGAGACTGGCATGACAGGAATTCTCCAGTTCATTCAGTTGCCGCAACCGACAAGTGAGCAAGGCATGACAGGAATTCTCCAGTTCATTCAGTTGCACCCGACAAACGAGACTGGCACGACAGAAATTCTGCAGTTGCATCGGTCGCACCCAACAAACGACACTGGCATAACAGGAATTCTGAAAGACAATACATGTACATAAAGTGAAGTTTTTTACTGCTGCTAGTAAAAATAAATTTTTAATTGTTGTTCGATAGAAACAATTTCTGGCAAAGAAATGATCTTTTCATCGGAAATAATCTATAATAAAACATTCGGAAGAAATCCTATATATCTAGTTCAGTTTCTTCAGACTCTAACTCATACGACAAACAATCTGAAATAAATAAGTGCATTTATTTCCAATGAAAAATAAACACTTCAGTTTGCCCAACAGAAACAATTTATGGCAAAGAAATTACCTCATCATCTTAAAAAATGTATTATAAAACTTTTTGAAGAAATCAAACAAATACCTCGCTCGCTTCCCTCGCTCATATCCTCGCACGATGAAGAACCTGATCTTTTCATCGGAAATAATCTATAATAAAACATTCGGAAGAAATCCTATATATCTAGTTCAGTTTCTTCAGACTCTAACTCGTACGACAAACAATCTGAAATAAATAAGTGTATTTATTTCCAATGAAAAATAAACACTTCAGTTTGCTCAACAGAAACAATTTATGGCAAAGAAATTACCTCATCATCTTAAAAAATGTATTATAAAACTTTTTGAACAAATCAAACAAATACCTCGCTTGCTTCCCTCACTCATATCCTCGCACGATGAATAACCTGAAATACATCAATACATTTGCTAGTAACCATTGTGCTGATTTATAATGCACACTAATCAATGACACAGCATAACAAGCCTGACAGTCTTTGGTACAAGCTTGCCTTTTCACTCAGTCCTCGACTCGTTACACATAGCTTTGGCTTCTGGAGATACTTATATATCACTATGTGTAATTAAGTCATCTAAAGGTAATCATCTTGATTCACATAGTAACTGTTCTGACAAAAAAATTTGAAATAAATAAATAGCAGTTTTGACTTTTGCCAGTAAAGAAATAATTTTTTTAATTCTTCTCGGAACATATATTATCTGGCAAAAATTATCTTTCCATCTTAAATAACTTATTATAAAAGCTTTTGAAGAATTCGTGTAAATGCTGACTAGTATAAAGAATCTGGAAAACAAAGATATAGAAGATCTTTGCTGTTACTAGAAAAGATACATTTTCATTGTTGTTTCTAACACGCCGATCTGTAATGCAACCGATGGCTTACCAAAACCAAGCTGTAATCAGCTCAACAGCCAGAAGATCAATCTTTAAGACAGAGAGGAAGACTATAGAAGACAAGTAATTTGAAAAAGGCAAGTCTGAAGTCGAGAACAAGATAACATCGGCAACTGAGCAGAACGGACAGATAGCCTACAGAGAGAGTTCCAAATCTAGGTCCAGCAAATGTTCCTTCTGGGAAAAACCTCGTCAGCTGTTGACCACGGAAATAATTACATTCCTTTTGTTTTCATGTTATTCGTTAAATCCTATAAGAAATAAATTAAGGAAAAACTGGTTTTGAACTCTGCATGGAATGTCCAGCATCTTTAAGAGGAAAGCAGAATTTTCATCTACAGCCCCAAAATTATGACTGTGACTGACATCAGCTCCACATCTTATAAAAAAATGAATTTGCCAATATATCAACTTGATGCAATACCTTCCAATTACAGCACAAATCTTATTTAACACTTTAACGATGAGCGCGTACTAAAAGTGACTGGGAAACCACTGCAGCTTGTCGTTGAAGTGCTAAGATAAAATATGCAAAGCAAGTCCCTGCAAGTAAAAAGTGGGTATTAAATCTGAAAGGCAGAGAAAGAAAACGACTTCATCCTGAACAGCTTAATACAAAATATGATGAGAAATAAATTCAGGATTACCTGGCACGGAAATCGCAAAGGAACATCCAGAATCTACAAAAGAAAAAAGCAGAATTTTAATATTGCTCCAACAAAATCATGAAATGTCCCCAGTTTCTGTCAACCACTCCCAAATTACGTTTGACAAACCCTCAAACAAACGCTTAGACACACGAACTTTTAAAATAATATAATTATCCCGATGCAGTACCTTCCCGCTTTACAGTATTAATTTAATCCCAATAAAAGACACAAAGTTCCTGCGAATGAAAGGAAAAACTGGATTTTAATGTTACATAATTTGGAATGTGGAAGCCGTGAAATCATTATTATTAGGCCTATAAAGAAATCAGCAGTCAGACTAACCTCTCTTTTAAATGCTGAACTAAATTTCTGCCCCAAGAAATGTTAGGCCTACATCGTTTGAAACGAACTTAAGAGAATACCTTAATTAAAAACCAAAACTTTAAACGGCATTAAATTGTTGACGTCTGACACGTAAATCTCATGTTATTCGTTTATTCATTGTTATTTAAACTGGACAACGATACTTATTCGCATAATTCCCATAATAATTCTTCTGTTTCAAAATCGTCTGCTCCAAAATACCCAGAAGACAAGGCTTTCACTGAACGCAACTCCCATAATGCTTTCTCTGACAATTGCATAAAAAGCCGCAGCGAATCACATCGCTGCGTCGAGTATAAGCTGCAATATGATTGGCTCCGGCACGTCTCTGCGTTCTATCGAGAACGGTAATAGGAGGGAACAAGGTTTGCAGCCAAACAAAGCATTGCAATCCCATAATACCCTTATCCAAGGAATCTATATTTAGTCCTTGACCTTTATCTAAGTAACGCCAAGATGATGGCTGCTTGTGCGAACTGAAGCTTTCCGGAGAGTCGGAGACAGTCTATAACTGAATGCTAAACAGCCTAATCTTTCAATCGATCATGCATTTGATCATAAATCGATCATTGTTTAAAAATAAGACAAAGTCTTGCAATAATTTGGCTAATACCACTGTTTTTTTTAAAATAAAACCTGAACAGTTTTCGCCTCAATAAATTATATGGGTTCAAAATTTTTCTTTCATTTAATTAGCTTAAGCTAGAAACTAAAAATCAATCATATTAATACGTTAATTAATTTTTAAATTGTCGCTAAATGTCACATTTCTGGCCAATTTCATCATCTTTTCGGCCAGCCCTACTATAATCCATTAGTCAATATTACTTTTCCTTTTAAAACCATCTGCCATGCAACGAATTCAGGCTAATTTTCAGCTAGCTGCGGTTAAGAGGAGCGTCAAGCAATTCAGAATTTTTATGTCAACTTACGATCTCAGAATCCGACGTTGAGTCCTTTTGAAGAACTTGGCTGAAGATGGCGTGGCGCCAAGGAAAATACTTCACGCTCGAGTAGATCGCAGTGATCACAGCTTACAAAGATGAACTTGAGCTGTGAGCAACGTATACTCTCGAAGGATATATTACCTATCGAAAGAACTTCCTTACAGCTAGGCAAATATACCTGCATGGAAGACCATTATCTACAGATCATGCTCAGCCAAAATTGCGCAGTGAACAGCGTTTGTGTAACGAAGAAAAATTCATTATGACGTCATTTCAGTCGAACGACGAATTTGAATTTTTTTTCTCCGGTAGCCTACGCATCCATGCAATTATAAAGTAATGCAATACATGACACTAATCTAAGCTGATATAAGAACTTATATAGCGCCAATCCCATAACGCTCAAGACATCAGTTGATGGTCGCTACTATATGCAAAATCGTTGTGCAAGCCAAAGTCCAGAGTGAGCTAAGTCGAAGGCCAAGACGACACGCAAACAGCCTAAGGAGGAAATGAGTCCAGGAAAAGATCAATCAATAGTTGCGACCTGAAGGCCAAAACAGACTTTGCAGAACGAACTTTTGTCGGAAGAGAGTTCCACAGTCTAGCTCTAGGGCCAGCAGCAGAAAAAGTTATTCGCTTTCTATGGGCAGACAACGTATATTGATTTAGGGATAGGTGATAATTATGTGCTCGTATTTTAGAGTTTTATTGATCGCTGGCCAAGGTGTTTTTGATTCTTTGAAGCTTTGTCAAGATAGCTTTCGACATGCCAGTAGGTAGCGAGTTCCAGTAGTCGAGACGACTATATATATAGAGACCACTGGCGGCGATCTTGTTTGATAGGTGGAGGGGACACTTTTGAACTGATCTGCTCAAAAACGAGATAAAAAAAATTTCACGCGTGAATGGTGACCTTTTTGGTGTTTCTTCAAAATGTGGGGGGACGGATGTATGGTGTGTCCCCCACTCTTAAAGGTGGGGTCTTATCCACCTCGACCCCCCGGATCGCCGCCCATGATAGAGACCGGGGCGTTAGCCAAACAAATCAGGGCACAAAAGGGAATGTGACGTATAATCCTGCGGATATCATGGATGTGGTAGGCCTAGTGGGCAATACAATACAAAACGATACAATATAATACAATACAATACAGAACGATTCAATTTAATACAATACAACTGTACTTGATATTGCTCTCTATCCAATGTTCAGAAGTGCACAAACGACAGCCATACGACAGAAAATCGATGGCGCTGAGCAATTGTGATTGAAGGACTTGTTCAAGGTCCCTACACAGCAGGCCCTAAGTTCCTAACTGCCTCGGGCGAGGCTCGGACTCGTACTCTCTGCTTTACAGGCCGAGCGAGCGCTCTAACCAATCGGCTGCCGTGCCCCATAAAAAATTACAAGACAATAACGACAACGACGATAATAATGATGATGTTCCCGTTGTTGTTGCTGACACAGACAAATTCATTTATCATATCCAAATAATTTCCGAATAATTAGCAAATTTTTAATATACGACAGTGAGATGAAGGATCAGCTGTAATAAAATATCGCGGTCCTTCCAAAGTTCCTAAGTGCACACACGACCATACGACAGACCATCGATGGCGCTCAGTAGTTGTCAGTGACGAACTTGCCCAAGGTCGTGTAATAAACAGTTACAGTGCCAGGGCAGGTTCGAACCTCTACTTTACAAGCGCTCGATCCATTCAGCTACAGAGATTTTATTGACAACTTCGGACGTTCAAATCCAGTTCCTTTGGCACAGACGTGATATTTCATCGAGGGTCTCCATTGTTGGAAGACGAGCGCTCTGACCAACAGGCTGCCGTGTCCCACAAGAATTGGGGCTATGCCAGATAATCTGCACAGGTAGATTAGACTCCATCCTGCAATCCATTCAGAGACGTGACCTTCGATTTCAGTAACTTGTGTAAACTTATAATTTTGTGTAGGCGCCCTTGTAATGGCATGGCTGCGGAACGGCGCCACTGGCGGCGATCTTGTTTGACAGGTGGGGGGACACGTCCGGGACACTTTGAACAGATCTGGTCAAAAAGAGGTTAAAAAGAATGTGAATTTGTTGACCTTTTCTGGTGTTTCTTCAAAATTTGGGGGACAACATCTACTGTGCCCCCCCCACCTGTTAAATGGTGGGGGTCTTGTCTCCCTCGACCCCTGGATCGCCGCCCATGATCGGCGCCATAGAAATTGTCGCCGTCATCTTTCTTGTTATTACTTCGAACGTTTATTGACAAGAATGGTGAGTTGTCATACCGCAACTCATTACATACATGGGTAAGTTGTTATTACTATTACTATATTATTATTGTTTCTACCGTGCATCACAATTGAATTAAGATGCCCCTACGAGAGCTTTGATCTCTGGAGCTAATTTCAGGTCTTGACCCCTGCAGGCTTTGGCAGGGCCGGATTAACCAGTATGCCATTTATGCCATGGCGGGGGGCCCCCCGTCGTCAGGGGGCCCCCCGCGTGAACAAGAAGAATTTTTTAATGTTCATTTTCACATTTATTCAGCTTTTCTCTTCAAGGGCAGTGTAAAACTGTAAATTTACGTCAGGAGTCAGTTGTGAATTGGTGATTGATTCTTATGATGGCGATCAATGGCCCCCTATATCTACACCAGTTATAATTATTAAATTTCGTATTCGTCTAAAAAACAAACAACCGTGCTGGATATTATATAATTATATTCACGAAAAGTAAACAATGCCAAAGAATAAAATATTTCAACTTTCCGGTGCTCAAAAAGGCGAGTAGCTAGAGATCGTACTGACAGGGAAAGAAATAGCGTTGCCTCAGTTCCGAAATTGTAGAATTTTTTCGTAGGCTACACTCCAAACAGACAGTCGCATCAAATGAGCCAGACGAAGGACAGGATCGAAATGTTGGTGGTAGGCCTATAGCTATACGCCTTGCACTGAGGGTACATCAGCTGTGTCTGAAATTTGTGAGTCTGGTACTGCATCTTACGCTGCTTTAGCGGTAACAACACACATTTCTGTTTTGGACCCGTCAGTGGCAGATGTACGGAGTACGGTGACAGACAAACGCCTAACTGCACTGGAATTTCTCAGTGTTAAGAGTGATCTCTAGATCTATACTGTTTCTTTCGATGACATTCTTGACTAGTTTGCCACTTCCAGGAGCAGGGCCACCGACAGAAATTCCAGGCCCCTAGGCAGAGCAGTCACGTGCCCCTAAGCTATCATTAGGCTTTATGAGAAAAGTTGATTGCGGGCCCGACCCGGGCCTCTCAAAAAGTAAAAATCGCCGGAAAATCGCCGGCCCCTGGGCTTCCCTCTCGGCGGGCCTGGCCAGGAGAGTAGAGAAAATGTGAACTAAAGTCTGTAGATCATAAGATTTGAGACCGTTAAACTGAACAATATCTACTGTATTGACGTTTGTTTCATCACTTAGCTGTAGGGAGTCACTGTTTTGTAGTCTGTTAAAGTTAAATTTATTGTATGAATCACTGAAATTGGGTGACAGCCAACTTTCATTCACTTTTGATCTTTGTTTCGCACTGTGACTGATTCAGATCCTGACAAACTGTCACAAATTGCTGAAAACAGCAGCTTTGTCTTAGAAAGTGAGCATATAGGCCTAATAAAGTATTATTTTAACATGTTTATTGGCATTTTATTAAGCTGCACATTATTAAGTTTGAGTTATATAGTCAATAATAGACAATTGAGCGTTAACATTTGGGAAGGGAAGAGGGAGGTATGGTGAGGGAAGGGGTAAACTTAATGGATTAAGGGCCCCCGGGAATTTGGCGAGGGGCCCCCCGAGGGCTTAATCCGGGCCTGGGCTTTGGTGCCCTTTTAGAAATTTGGAGTTTACGATTGCGCTCGATCGTCTTGCGATTGTGGTGAATGAGCAATTTGAAATGGGTAAGCAGTGACTCCTTGGCCTTTCAGGGTTTGTATGTGGCCTTCCAGGTTTGGCCTCGAAATTGCCTTCGTTGATTTCGAACAGGAATGCACCCTTTAACATCGTTTGGCTGCCAGGGCCGGTGACGTCGACTTTACCTTACATTACATAACAACGTCAACACTACGATATATATATATATATATATATATATATATATATATATATATATATATATATATATATATATATATATATATATATATATATATATATATATATATATATATATTATAAGAACCCCCGCGGCGACAGGTACGATATACGCTACGGCAGAGGTGTGTAGCGTATGTGTGTGCTTGTGTGTGTGTGCTTCTGTGTAGGTGCTTGTGTGTGTGTGCATGAGCTGTATATGATGTAAATGCCTCTGTCGTGATATGACGTGTTATCAGCTCTTCTTATCAGGCGCTGAATGGTTGACTCACGTCGACCAGATAACACCGTCGAAGGACATCAAAGTTCAACCAATCTTTATACCTACTTCGTAACAACAGAGTCAACGCTACTCTGGCGTTCCGTTGTCTTTCTACGGTGTAGGCGTCTGTATACCTGTCGATTTTGGCGTTCGTATTTAGTTTGATTTATCCTGTGCTTTCATTGCATCGAAGACAATAGACCATTGTGGGCTTGGAAATTGAAATTGTGAACTACCTGAAGCCAGTTTTCGTTAAACTTACGGTGTTAGGTTGTGGTCTCGTGTTGGCTTTAGCGGAATATTCGGAACTATGTCTTCCTATTTGCTGACGTTTTTATCGCGATGTATTTTGTTTTCATTTCTTCTCTGTAAACTTCCAGGTAAGAAATTATGATTACTATAGGCTTGAACTCAATTATTCCTTTGGTTAGTTTTTCTATGCGCGTTTGTAGCGTTGCCACCCAGTTGTGAGTTTCGGATGATGGCGCTAGGCTACTAATGGCACGCTAAGGATTTTCTAAAGTACCAGAGGCGCGAAAGTAGCGAAGACGCGAAATGGTGGGCTAAGCTTACGTAATACAATACATTACAATACAATTCAATGCAGTACAACTGCATTTGATATTGTCTGATTCAGTAGTGCACATATGCGACCATACGATAGAACATCGCTGAGCAATTGCACGTGAAGAACTTCTTTTTTTATATTCATGTTTATTGACAAGCTCACTGACAAACAGTAGTAAGTGACATTGAAACACACGATAGTACAATTATCAAGAGCTTACAGAACACATGTCTTGGCGGCCTTCTAGGTGCCCGCTCATTTTACAGGTGCCCCTGGGAGTTGACGGCTGAGTCGACCTATTGACAGCTTACTGGTATCGAACCTTGTCTTTCAAGATCTTATGTTCTTCGAGCAATAGTATTACCATCCATCTATCCACCATTGCTCAAGGTTTCTACACAGTTATGCCCTGTGGTGGAGCGCTTTAACCATTCGGTTACTGCGCCCCACACACTCTCTACCTAGACTACCTCGACATTTATCATTTACTTGTCAATCATTTATTATTTACTCGTCAATCTGTGTCTTAATATCCTGTTGTTCTGGCCCGCTTCTAGCGATGAGGCCAATGTCGTCATTAAATATATATATATATCATCACCATCATCATCGTCATCATCATCATGACGGCAATGGGTATAAATATATGATCTCCATTAATTGTCCTCGGTCATTTGATGGCGCATTGTCGAGTCATATTGCTCACCGTAGTACGTGTTAGTCCAAGTGATGTTATGTCCTGATTTATATTATCCATCCAGCGTAGTCTTAGCCTGCCTTTGTTTCTTTTTCCTTCGAATCTTGCATGCAGTGCACTGTGTGGGATTCGGTCAACTGGCATTCTCTCTACATGTCCAAACTATCGGAGTTTTCGTTGAACGACTTTAATTGTCTGGCAGAATTTTTATACCTAGTGATTGTCTTAGACCTAGGGCCTATGTCATCGTTTCTTTATTTTCTGTAGTCTTGAAATACCTGCAAACTTTCGTAGTCAACTCATTTCCTCTGTAAGAATTCTTTTCTCATCTTGCTTTCTCATTGTCAAACATTCCGATCCGTATAGAAAAATCGCTTGTATCATCGTCTCGTATATTTTTTTTTTATTTTCTTTGTTAATTCTCTGCATGCTTCTCTGTTAATTCAAATGCTTGTGAAGTGCTTTGCATGTCTTTTTCGTTACTGCCACCTGCGTTTATTACCATTCCTATGTAGACGAATTGTTTTACTTATAGCTTCTCCTTAGATTGTGATAATTATTGGTGATTCTTTCGTTCAATCGCCATTGTTTTGTTTTTTTATGCGTTGATAATTAGGCCGAATCTTCTACTGGTTTCGTCAATCTCTGTCTTAATATCCTGTTGTTCTGGCCCGCATCTAGCGATGAGGCCAATGTCCTCAATATATCAGAGATTATTCGCCAACCTTTCATTTAATTTGATTCCGGCGTCGGTGTTGTTAAGGCTGAGTGACATTACTGTTTATAATACTAGGTTAAATAGGTATCAATCAATCAATCAATCAATCAATCAATCAAACAATCAATCAATCAATCAATCAATCAATCAATCAATCAATCAATCAATCAATCAATTAGACATTTATATAGCGCGCTCTTCAAGGCAACTATTCAGAGGCGCTCCCAGCCCAACCTCGACGAAAGAGAACAGCCTTAAGAGCAGAGAAGGTATGGGGATAAAATACATCCTTGTCGTGCTCCCGTTTTCGTGTGAAAGTATTCTGTGATCTTTTTTATCTACTTTTATGGCACTTGACTAGCTGTAGTCCGTGAAAAATCACGGTATGTAAATTTATTTAAGAAAGTTTAATGTGCTTGAGAGTCAAAATGTAAGAAAGTACGTAAGCTAAATTGTTATCGTTGCAATAAGTGTTTGATGACAACATAAAAATTATTTGAGGGAGGGAGGTAGGGAGGGAGTGAGGCATGGAGGGAGGGAGAGAGGGCCTACCGTCCGTCCGTGTATGCCCATAGCCCAAAGTTACGCGACAGACGGGACATCGGAAATTATGTTGGTATATGATTTCGATATATCTCTTAATTGTATAGGCTATAAGTTTGACCAATTGCTCTGGTATACAGTATTCCTGCATTTCGCAACGCTCTCCACATTCCATCATTACATGCCATATGATGTCGAATGTTTGTCTGAAGTCCATGAGGTTGATGAAGAATTTCTGGTTATGTTCTGTACTTTTTTAAAGTATCTGTCACATTGTGAATAGTTGATCAATTGTTCTTCCCCACGTGCTCTCTCAACATATTAGGCCTACTTCGTTGTGTTTTGTAGAAAACGTTTCCTGGAATGCTCTGCAGGCTAATGCCACTGTAATTTTTGCAGTCTTGTGGATCTCCCTTTCTTTTGTATATACTATATAGGGACGATTGTCGATTATGCACAGTCTTCTATATAATAGTTCATCTTTTAGTTCAATCTTTGTTACAAGAGCTTTAACAGTTGAAGTAGTTCGTAGTCCATAGTGATTCCTTCCATGCCTGGTGCTTCATCCTTTTTCATTTTGTTGATAGCATCTCTTACTCCTTCCAGTAGAAAGTTTGACATCTGTTCTTCTGAGTTGTTTATGGACAACTCTGTGAGAACAGTAGAGTCGTTACGCGTGTCGACATTTAGGCCTATTAGTAGTTCAAAGCGTACTCTGTTCTTTCCATCGTTTCACGCCACTATTCGAAACCTGAGGGTTAGAGGTGTTTTCCCACAAAATTTTTACCCCAAAATTGATTTTTTACTGTGCTTACCCTTGTGAAGTTGGGTTTACATAAGCAGTTGAAGGTCTGGAGGGAGAAAAGGTGAGCTAATATAAGGTTCTTTTCTCAAGCGTGGGTAGTAACATTTTATATTTGGCCGGACAACATCCGCGACAGCTTGCACTGGTTTGGTAGAGTAACCCGAATTGGAAGTAAACGGCAAGTCTTGAGATGCACTGGCTTCATTTCCAGGACCCTGGGACTTGTCCATTGCAGGAACAAGGGCTTAAGAAACAGAAATGAGCGTCTGCTTTACACATAAGCTATGGGAGCTCTACTTTTAGTTTTACTACTCTCGGACTTTAAATATAGGTTGATGTATTTCTCCTCCAACCTGCTCCACGCTTAATGCTTAAATGTATCATAGGCCTAACTATAATATGGGGTGGACCGATGAGCATGTAGATATACCATGTTTTCTAATCTGAAGATTTTACTGCCAATTCTAAGTAGGCCTACCTCTTGACAAGGCTCTTTGGTGTTAAGATTTCGATATGGTTACCATATTATTCTTGTTCTCCGACGATGATGGTGCAATAGAAGGATAATTTTATTGTCAGGTTCAGATGGCCAGCACATGGACCCCAAAGTAACGATTACGGAGACGAGTCCCCCGTCAAGCGGATATAAGGTCCGAGGATTCCTCGCCGAGGACGTATGGCTCAACTGCTACGTCGAAAATCTTCCAACAGACCTCACCGTACGAAAACCATTCGATTAGTCATATTTTGATAATAAGTTTAATTGATTATTTTGTTCTCCTTTTGATCTATTTGTTTATTTTGGCTATTCGTGTATTACAGTAAGATCGAACCAAAATGATTTTTAGACAGAGCTGATGGCAATACTATACAGCCTTCCCTCTCTGGCCTCTTTAGAAACTGAACTATATGCATCTTCGCTTGAAATCGCTCGACAACCCCTCTGCCACGGCGTAGCAACCATGAACAATCTGGTGCCATGCGTTTGTCTTTAGTGTAAGCGTTTTAGACATTTGGAGTTTACACACAATGATATCACGATCAGGACTGGCGCACCCGATTCAGGAGAGGAGGCGTTGTGCAAATGTGCCTCTGCCATTACAATTTGATTTTGCCATACATGTACATGTGAATGTGATGCAGGTGCGTTGGCAGCGGACAATGTTCGATAAGCTGGGTCGTGAGACAGTGATTGGCATATCCGTCGACATGGATCTTCAGGACAATATGAAGTGGAGCATCGAGAAACCGACACCCTACTCGTGGCGTCTTCGCATACGGGGTCTCGAGGTGGCTGACGAGGGCAACTACACCTGCTACGTTGTCCTCACGAGCAACAACAATCGCGTCATGGCTAATCGAACTGTCATCGTCACAGGTACGGGATCGGACAGGTTACCCTATTAGCATTTGCATGAGTACTTAGATGTGGCCCATGTGGTCAATATATAAACGGGGGATCGAGTTACGCGTGCGAATTTGGATCCTATCGGGGCTTCATATGCATTGCCATGCTGGCAGGGTCGGGGTCCGCATTGTTACACAAACTTGTGCATTATAGGCTATGCCTATGAATGCATTCTGTGGCAGAGGCGAACACACGTTTAAAATTAAAAAGTAAATAATAGGCTAATTGTAATCACGCATTCCACATTCTTGTCGATTTGGCTACAACGCTACGGCAAACAGTAAACATATGTGATCGATTTTTCTCAACTACCGCATTGTGGTATACGGCCTACGTGAAGTTTAGTCCAGTTAGTACTTCGATTGGTGACCATCCAAACATGGATGGCCGTACTAGCCAGCTCAGTCCTCCATCCTTTTAGTGGTCGTTATATTTGTGGTTGGAGTGTCAACGCAAGAAGGAGATTAAAGCCCACTGTTCTTTTTTGTTGGAATGCTCTGGTTGTGTTTATCCTTCTCACGTAATCGTAAACCTAAACTCCAAACTTCTAAAGCGCCACTCGAAAGACAAGAGTTGGACACCTGCTTATTTATGAGCGCTGCGACAAGTCAGAGGGATTTTCCAGAGGGTAGTCAAAAGGAGGTCCGAGTCCGGTTTCCAGGGGTCCAGATCAGGAGAGGAGGCAGAGCAGCTGCTAGGGCGGGTGTCGATTAGGTCGAGAAGAATTGCAAGGCGGAGGATCAGATGAGTCAAGGTAGAAATTCTTGAAAAGATGAAACCTTAGTTTTCAGTGGAAAGCCTCGGAGTGATAGACAGAAATGCCTGAGGCGGATGATGGAGTGCGGGGTGGCAATGAGTTAGTTTCCATGGATCCAATCCAATCCCTGTAAACTTCTATAGCTCCTATATCACCATGAACAAGCCACAAGGCATCAAGCGATCGTCGCTTCTAAGTAATATCGCATTCCAAGATCGCATTCCGTTGGATTGCGTCACACAGTCAAGAAATGAGCAAGGCTTCTCATGAGTCCGGATGATGGACCATGGGGTGGGGGTATCTATTTGAAACAGATAGGATTTCAGTCCTATCTAAACGACATCACAAAACTAGCAGAGTGGATAGAAACCGATAGCCACTTACAGAGCCGAGTACCCGCCACACAGAAATACCCGGAACCGAGTGGGACTAATTGTTTGTTCGGTAACTTGATAAATCTTCCGAAGAACAGGTAATCGCTTCTTCAGAAGTGGATAGACCTATGCATGGGTATGGCAGAAAGGAAAACAAGCTTATAAGTGAGGAAGATGTTGACAATAGAAGAATGATAAGCTTCAAAAACATTGAAACAATCCTTGAGAAGGGCCGTTGGTCTCAAATCCAAACATAGGCTAAATTACGGGGTACAAGGGGTACCCGTACCCCACTTTTTGGACAGGAGGCTACCGTACCCTCACTTTTCATACCCATTGTTTTTGCCCATTATTATTTATCTGAGGAAGCCCTCCAGATTCAAAACAATTACCGAGCATTATCATCAGTGTACTCACCATCATCATCACTCTCATTGTTATTGTTATTGTTATTATTATTATTATTATTATTATTATTATTATTATTATTATTATTATTATTATTATTATTATTATTATTATTATTATTATTATTATTATTATTATTATTATTATTATTATTATTAGTGTCGCTATTATTATTATCATCATCATCATCATCATCATCATCATCATTATCATCATCATCATCATCATCATCATCATCATCATCATCATCATCATCATCATCATTATCATCATCATCATTAAGTCCATAATTATTATTATGCTTGTAATCCAACCGATGTCGTTATAAATTATTCAACAGTCATGAAGCTGAAACCATGCAAAATTTCGTTCCCTTCACTTTCTTACCCAAAGTTCGCCTCTGGAATAAAGAAAGGCCCATTGTAGCGTCATTTCAATTATGAAACTTTTTGTTACTAAATTTAAATTCTAGGAATAGAGGCCCTTTTAACGTCACTTTAGTTATGAAACACGTCTATTGTATAAGTTTAAAACCAAAGCCCCATTGTTACGTCACTTCAATTATGAAACACATTAATGTAATAATTTTTAGATTTAGAGAATAAAGGCCTTTGTTACGTCACTTCAGTTATGAAAATGTGTATTGTTAGGCCTATTACAAATTTACATTCATACGTCACTTCAGCTATGAAAAAGTCTACCGTTATCAAGTTTAAATTTAGAAATTAAAGGCTCATTGTTACGTCATTGAAATTGTTAAAACGTCTATTATTTTAATCTCAGATTTAGAGAATAAAGGCCTTGGTTACGTTACTTGAATTATGAAAAGTCTATTGTTATTAAGTTTAAAGTTAGAGAATAAAAGACTGTCAATTGTTACGTAGGCCTACGTCATTTCGATTATGGACACGTCTATAACTAGTAATTTTAGATTTCGAGAATAAAAGCCTTTGTTACCGTGTTACATCACATTAAAGTCTAAAATCTAATAAGTCTAAAGTCTAATAAAGTCTAATAATGTTATTAAGTTTAAAGTTGAAGAAAAATAGCCTAAATGTCACGTCATTTCAATCGTGAAATACGTCTATTGTTTGTAATTTTAGATTTAGATAATAAAGACCTTTCTTACGTCACTTCAGTAATGAATGCCTATTGCCATTAGGTTTAAATCTAGAGAATAAAGGCCTATTGTTACGTCACTTCAATTATTATCGACACACTCTCTTCAATAATGAAACATGTCTATTGTTAGTAATTTGAAATTATTATTTTTATTTTCATTATTATTATATAATTGTTATTATTATTATTGTTATGCTTATTATTACGCTTATTATCATTATTATTATATTTATATTCATTGTTATTGTTATTATCAGCATCATCATCATTATCATTATTTTTCCGCATTGCACATAAATGGTTCTAAATGTAGATTCATTGGGCGCCATTATAATTATTTAACGGTCTTGAAGGGGTAAACGATGCGCAATTTGGTACCCCCCCCCCCACTTTCTAGACAAAGTTACCCCTCTGAATCCAAGGACTAATTCCAGGTAAGAGAGCCAATGTTCTTCAGCTTTGCAGGTCGACTCGCAAGCACGGTGAGACTACAGGATGTCAAGTTTGTACGTTAGATTTGGATCTATTTGAGGCTATAAATATGTTAGAACAGTTAGACAAAAATGTTAAAGAATCGAGTAACTCGCTGCGCAGAATGTAAACCGAAAGTGAACAAGCCTGAAGCGGTGAGATTGTATGGCCCAGACAAACAGGTGACCTGCAGAAAAAGTTTGCAATAAAAGCAGGCAGAATATAATATGATTAAAATAAATTATTAGAAGCAATACTTTCTACCCTAGTTAGCTATATTGGTTAAAGCGTGCGCTTCCTGCATTTCCATGAGCATTAGATGGGACCATATCGGCTCTATACGGGGCCCATATGGGAATATGGGTCCTATATAGGCTACATGTGGGAATGGTAGGTCCCATGCATTTGTGTGCGTGCGGATAGCGGTTCGCCTTCTGATGATAGTTTATTTAAGAGATTTAAATCTCTGGCTATAGCACGGTCCGTACACAGGAACCTTTACTGGCGCGCCCAATCCAACGGGCAGCGGTGGAAAAGGACCTCATCCGATCAATTCATTAAAAATGAGCGGATCGAGGCCATACGGTCGCAATATATAGACGTGTACAGCTACATTTACTCCCTTCATAAAAGCAAAAACGAGAACGAAATATCTGACAATTAAACCTAAAAAAAATTTTAAATTAAATAAACAGCTGATTTAGCTACTATACAGACTTTTAAAGACCAATCCGCAGCCCACCCTCCCGGACAAGAAGACATAATTATAAACAACTCTAATATACCCTAATTACTATTTAATAAAATAACAACCTGACTTCTGTAGCAACCCTACTCGTCGGCAAACACTTGATAGGTCTATATGTTTAAAGTACCCGTCCAAAGGACTATCCACTTTCTGTAGGGCTACATTCACTAAATGGGGCATGTGCAAACTTAGAGATGTTTGAATTTGAATGCGAATTCACCAAAAGTAAGACTTGCAAGTGCATTTAGCCTCGAGAATATTCGTCCTATAGATTAGCGCGCGTAGGCCCGTTTAGGTTGATGACGATCGATGTTCCCGCCTTTTTTCAGACAAACCGATCATTCTCGAAGAATTTTCCAGTAGCGACATGACGGTCAAGGAAGGAGACTTCGTCCCACTGCGCTGCAACGCATCTGGAAGACCTTTTCCAACGATCATGTGGAGGAGGGAAGGAAACGCCATTGTTCCAGGCGGAGGAGTCATCGTCATGGTACGCAGATATATATGTTACAGCTGTTTCTCTCAAACTGGTGTGCACACGAATTAACCAGGATTTCATGTAGATGCAAAGCATGATTGTATTTTATTTGCAAGCATATTCTCGCAGATTAATCGTTACATTTGCAAACAAGTATTCACTTATTCACGCACTTTATTTAATATAGGCCTACCTAGATATGATTTTCAGTATTCGTGTGTATTGCACCAATCATATATATAGGCCTATACACAAGTCACGGCGTCTCGATCGAGCTATGCACGAAGAAACCGGTTCTCATAGCAACTGTGGTTATATTTATGAGATTTGTCTCTCGGGCTAGCACGTGCACGACCCGTACACGGCCCCATTCAAGCGGGGCACGGTGATGAACTATCTAACCAAATAAATTCACTAAAAATTAATTGAGCAGGATAGAGGCTATAGCTTACTATAGAAAACCATCGACATCTATATGACATGTGTGGGTATTTATTTTCGAAGGGGTCTATATTAGACATCACCGATATTCAGTACGACGCCAGAGGACGCTACTTCTGCGAAGCATTGAACGAAGTCGGCGAAGACAGACGCGAAGTCAAACTCACTGTACTTCGTAAGTATACACTCTTCAACCGCAGACGTCAGTTTTCGCCATTGCCTTTAAGCATGTATACATACGGTTCTTTGCATGAATACATGTATAGATGAATGGATGTGTGTATGAGTATAATTATATTGGTATGTATCTAAGCCTATGTACTTACTTATGTACACATGCATGTATTTATGTATTATGTGTGCATGTAAGTATACATGACTTTTATTACATGCATGTATGTATGTGTATATATTGTGTACGCACTATGCATGCAGTATGTACGTACGTATGTATGTATGTAAGTATGTATGTCTGTACGTATGTATATATGCTATGCATGTATGCATGTATGTAAGTATGTATGTATATATGGTATGTATGTATGTAAGTATGTATGTATGTATGTATGTATGTATGTATGTATGTATGTATGTATGTATGTATGTATGTAAGTATGTATGTATGTATGTATGTACGTATGTATGTATGTATGTATGTATGTATGTATGTATGTAAGTATGTCTGTCTTGCATGTATGTATATATGATATGATATGTATGTTTGCGTATACGCATGTGTGTACATATGTATCATTATAGAGCTATGTATGTATGTAGATTCTCCTAAAATCTTGCCGGAGCTGTTGACGGTTGGTCAGGCTGTTGGCTACCAGCGAACGCTCGTCTGCCTCATTGATGCCAACCCAGCGCCCTCTGTTGAACCAACCGATAACCAACTCTACTGGGCGTTTGGATCTCAGCGAATTTCACAGGACGACAGGTATAAATAGCACTCGGTCTTGCAAGATGATTTATATAACGCCAAGTGAGATTATTCGCTGAACTTAGATTAGACTAATAGGATTTTATCTTGTAGCCCTATATTCTACTTTATCATATTCTACTAGCTTATCCAAGTTATCCCGACATCATCTGCACGCTATAGTTCAACAAAATGCTCCTTCTGGTATGCCATATATATCTCTAACACTGTATTTGCTCTTCTCTCCTCTCCCTCTCTTCTAGCTTTCTCTCTCCATCCCCTCCGATTGCCCCTTATTCTACCCTGATCAGTTTGAAGGTTGATCCACCCTCGTCCGTCGCTGCACCCCATGACTATGTCGTAACGAGCTTTCTAACCCACCCAGGTTCCTCTTCCTTCGTCTCTCGAATCTGTACTAATATAATCTACACTGTGTCCCGATGAAAAGTGGACCCCAAGAAAGAGTGTCATAACTCGGTCAAAACATTTAGCATTTGCCTGAAATTTTAAAAACAACAACAATAGCCATATTACAACCAAATCCTAACGCCGTTTGGAAATGTTGCCGAGTTTGTCAAGTTTGTGAATGTTTGAGACGCAGCCCTGAAAATCTGAAGTTTCCAACATTCAAGAGCCATAAGGAAGTGAAGTTCAGCTACAGCTGGTGTTCAAAATGCCCTTTTTGTTCACGGACACACGACCGTAGACGTGGACGCCACTTTTGATCGCCCGATCGATGATCACGTGGTCAAACAGCTGCCACTCTTCAATCAGACGCGAAATCCAAACCTGGAGTGTACTGGAGGAGCGCGTTTATCGTTCCCGCATTCGTGACGTCGATCACCGGAGCCGCGTCTGATTGAAGAGTGGCAGCTGTTTGATCACGTGATCATCGATCGGGCCATCAAAAGTGGCGTCCACGTCTACGGTCGTGTGTCCGTGAACAAAAAGGACATTTTGAACACCAGCTGTAGCTGAACTTCACTTCCTTATGGCTCTTGTATGTTGGAAATTTCCCATTTTCAGGGCTGCGTCTCAAACATTCACAAACTTGACAAACTCGGCAACATTTCCAAACGGCGTTAGGATTTGGTTGTAATATGGCTATTGTTGTTGTTTTTAAAATTTCAGGCAAATGCTAAATGTTTTGACCGAGTTATGACACTCTTTCTTGGGGTCCACTTTTCATCGGGACACAGTGTAGTTTCTTATATTGTGCACATCAAGCATAATCGAACCTGAATGGCCTATCAAATGTATGCAGGTATAATTTGTCTTTGTTCGTCTGAGCACGCACTTCGGAGGCAGTACAGGTTTCAGGTATTCTATTTAGGATGTATGTTATCATTGTTATGTATGTACATGTCATGTATGTATGCATGTGAGGGCGCTGGGTTGTTGCCAATGAGGCAATAAGTACGTTATGCATGTTATGTATGCATGTATGTAGGTCTATGTGCATAGGCGTAGCTACATTGAGGCAGGAGGAAAGGTTTGATAAATTTAAACATTTTCCTTGGGTTATAGCCGTGGACCTGGATGTTGCCTCCTCTTGAACGGTGAATCCTGGCCCAATGGCCCAAGAGAAGAAATTTAATTGACAGAAATCTCCCAAAAAAAGGTCATCAAATTTTTTGAGAGAGACATTTCCCAAAAAAGGTCATCAAATTTTCCAAAACGGTCATCAAATATTTTCAACTTTTTTTGCCTCCTCTTGAATTTAAGTCTGGCTACGCTCCTGTCTATGTGTGTGTATATATATATAATTTTATATATATATATATATATATGTTGATATCTTTATTTATCTATGTCCCAACAAACGGAATCTCATCAAGCTGTCTTGTTTTCTATCGCTTTGCAGAGTGAGTATCCGGGTTCTTGAGGGCGCCTATGGTAGACTGACGTTGGAACTGAGCTTCGCCCGAGTACAGGCGACAGACTTCGGCTTGTACAGCTGCTACGCCCGCAACAACATCGCCACCACTTCGGCATCGATCGAATTATACGGTAGAAGCTTACATAATGAATTTGTCATGATATAGGATTATTGAATGGTTTGGTCCCAGCTGATTTTTTGCATAGCACTAAAATTCACCCACAAATCTGCCGATTCTGGTGGATAGAGCCTACATTTGACTATAATTATAAGAACCAGTGATATATTCATACTAATTTTAGATTATATCAGTCTACATATGTAGGTCTACAGTCTACACAACTTTGAGGAATGATCGTTTTCATGAAAACTTTAAGTTTTTATTCTGTCTTATGCAAGCCAATGATTTGCAGTATAAATCAATTGAAAATATCAACTGAAATGGACTTTTCAAACGTTAGGCCTACATGTATGTGGGAAGGCCCTACTTCCCCGTATAGGGCCTACTCAGCAGGTTACGTCACTAACAATCAATGGTAAGAATGCTGCTGATGACAAGGACGATGCTGTAGATTATGATTACGATGATGAAGACGACGACGGTGATACTGATGATGTTGGTGAAGATCTAGGAGATCGACGATGATGACTAATAAAAAATTTTGATCATCATATTGATCATAAATTAATTTCTTTCTTCGCAGAGTCATCAACACCGCAACCCGACAGAGACGGACAGATCTCGAGGGCTTTGGTCGTTCTACCGCGAGCGTCTTGGTTGGCTCTCATCGCCGCTGTTTATTATGGACTCCATTCAAACATTTAAAGAGCATTCCAGTGTTTCAATTGTCGGGGCTTGGGGTATGAAACCCCTACTAACTGAAAAGGTGTTGGAGAGGTCCGAAAACTAAAATATCTCATGATTCGTCAGTTGTTTCGTGTAGAACATACTAACAACATTAGATTTCGATCTTCCTTCGTGTACGAGGCCTACTTTGGCAATCTGTAAAATTTTCTACCTCCACATCCTTTTTGACAACTACAACACTGGAGCCTTCAATCAAAACCGCTTCGGACGTGACTCCTCACTTCGAAACCTCAGCCGAAAAGTAGAAACTGCCGTTGTATAGATTCACGGTCATTCACCTAAACATACACAGAGTTTTTGGACAGAGTCTTTGTCATATTCGATGCGCAGCTTTTACGACAGGATCCATGCAGACGACTGCAATGAATGGGCAAACAAGCACACAGGCCCGGTTCGTCCATATGGGCAACTGGGCAGCCGCCCAGGGCCGCCGATTTTTAGGGGCCGCCAATTTTCCATTTTTCAAACAAATTTTAATTATTATTATTCGTAACAGAGGTGAATGACTAAAAAAAGGTCATCAACTTTTTTTTGTGCTTAGGGGATTTGCCCAGGGCCGCCAAATGTCTTGAGCCGGGCCTGCAAGCACACTACTAATATAATGAATGCGCTATAACAGTCGAAAAATACTGTCGTAATAATACAGAGTTTGAGTTGACTGTATTCTATAATGTAGACCTCTATACCAGGCACATATATACGACTTCTGCCGGCTATCAGTAGTTTAATTGCGTGTAACGACAAAATACAATTTAAGGAAGTAGACCTATATCTTCGAATTTATGTAATTTCTCAAAAACAAGTATAGACCTAATGTCAGCTATTACGTATGTCATTCTAATCCATATAGCTGCATTCTTGGTTCTCTTTTGCTTCCAATGGTCCCTCCCTATGGAATGGACTTCCTCCTTCTGTTCGCTCCTCCATTCTCTCTGGTATACAGTTCTTCATCTTCTTCCATCTCAAAACCTGGTTTTTCTCTCGGGGTCTCACACTGGGAGCGCTTCTGAATGGTTCATACCGCTAGAAGCGCTTTAGAAATATCAGAATTTGCAGTACGAAAAACGTTATTTGGAAAGAAATAAGTTTTGGGTCTTGTGCTGCGGGTAATGCATCTTTGGAAAGAACTTTCATCAAATTTCCATTTAAGCCTACTGAGCTGCTCTTTAATACATACAACTAAATTTAATTCCCATTTTCAATGCCCATCTCTCTGTACTTCGGATCGGAAATGTCGATCTTGTTTGACAGGTGGGGGACACTACTGAACTGAAGTGATCAAAAAATAGGTCAAAATTTTTGAGCGCGAAAACAATCTTCTTACCTCTTTTTGCTGTTTTGCTTTAAAATTCAGGGGAACAACTGTACAATGTGTCTTCCACTGTTAAAGGTGGGGTCTTGTCCCCTCGACCCTCCGGGATCGCCGCCCCTGCTTCGGATGGTTATACCGCTGTGTATCAGATGAAGACTGTTCGATTCCATATATGACTGCAGCTTCCCTTCAGACAGTCTGACCTTAATTCAATGCCAGAAAATCATTTTGGGAACACACACCATCCTAGTAGGCTTGTAAAAATAATTCAAGTATGTATGTAACTATACCTAAAATACACGATGTTATCTAAATAGTTAGTCAACGGACAATATTTTCTGTTTGTATTCGATTCAATAAATGATGAAATTTGATATATGTAAGTATGTATGTGTGCTTGTATATGGCCATTTATATAGCACCATGAAAGAACCTCACAAAGGCGCTAAGTAAACCTTTGAGTTGCATGGCCAGCAACTGAAGAAAATAAAAGGCTTAGGCTATCTTAACTACATAAATATCTTATCTAAAGAACAATCTTAACTAAAGAACATAGTTTAACTACAGAACTATCTTAACTAAAGAACATATCAAAACTAAAGAACATAGCTTAATTAAAGAACACATTTAACCAAAGACCTATCTTAACTAAAGAACACATCCTCAACAAAAGAACTATCTTAAATAAAGAATCCATCTTAACTAAAGAACACATCTTAACTAAACAAATATCTAAACTAAAGAACTCATCTTGACTAAAGAACGTGTCCAAACTAAAGAACACATCCTAACTAAAAACATATCTTAACTAAAGAACATATCTTAATTAAAGGACACATCTTAACTAAAGAACTATCTTAATTAAACAACACATCATTAGTAAAGAACCATCTTAAATAAAGAAAACATCTAAGCTAAAGAACTATCTTAACTAAAGAGCAGATCTAAACTAAAAACCTAACTTAGCTAAAGAACATATGTTAATTAAGGAACATATCTTAACGAAAGAACTATCTTAACTAAAGAACACATATCAAATAGAGAACACATCTTAGCTAAAGAACATATCTTAATTAAAGGACATATCTTAACTAAAGACCTATCTTAACTAAAGAACATATATTAATTAAGGAACACATCTTAATGAAAGAACTATCTTAACTAAAGAACACATATCAACTGAAGAACACATCTCCACTATAGAACATATCTTATCTATAGAACATATCTAAACTGAAGAACGCACCTCAAGCAAAGAACTATCTTAACAGAAGAACACATATAAACTAAAGAACTATTTTAACTGAAGAACACATTAACGAAGGAACATATCAAAACGATAGAACACATCTTAAGCAAATAATTATCTTAATTAAACAACACATTTACACTAAAGAATTATGTTAACTAAAGAACATATTTTAATTAAAGAACATATCTTAGACAAAGAGCTATATTAACTAAAGAACACATCTAAACTAAAGAGCTAACTTAACTAAAGAACACAACTTCATTGCAGAACTATCTTAACTAAAGAAAATATCAAAACTAAAGACCAACCATAACTAAAGAATACATCTTACACAAAGAACTCTCTTTACTAAAGGACAATCTAAACTAAAAGACAATCTTAACTAGAAAAAAGCTTAGCTACAGAACTATCTTAACCAAAGAACAATCTTAAATAAAGAATTATCTTAACTAAGAAACTTTCTTAACTAAACAACTATCTTAACTAAACAACTATCTTAACTAAAAAAAACAGCTTAACTACAGAACTGTCTTAACTGAAAAACTACCTTACCTAAAAACACATCTTAACTAAACAACTGCCTTAACTAAAGAAATACATTAACTAAAGATTAGTAAAGAACTAACTTAACTAAAGAACTACCATAACTAAAAACACATCGTAACTAAACAACTATCTTAACTAGAGAAATACCTTAGCTAAAGAACTATCTTAACTACAGAACAATCGTAACTAAAAACTATCTTAACCCAAGATCTATACTAACTAAAAAAATTCTTACAAAAAAGAACTATCTTAACCAAAAACGTATCTTAGCTAAAAAAAACACATCTTAACTCAAGAACTCTCTTAACACAAGAACTCTCTTAACTAAAGAACTTGCTTAACTAAAAAAGAAATCTTATCTAAACAACTTTCCCAATTAAATATATATCTTAACAAAAGATATCTTAACTAAAGAACTATCTTAACTAAAAAATCACATATAAACCCAACAAATATCTTAACTAAATAAATATCTTAACTAAAGAACGATCTTAACTAAAGAACTATCTTAACTAAAAGTTTCTTAACAAACAACCATCTTAACTAAAAAGGACATTGCTAACTAAACAAACTATCTTAACTCAAGGATCATCTTAACTAAGAAACATATCTTAACTAAACAGCTATCTTACCTAAAGAACTGACCTACCTAAAAAACTATCTTAACTAAGGAACTATCTTAACTAAACAACTGTCTTAACTAAAAAACGATCTTAACGAAAGGACTATCTCAACAAAAAACTATCTTAACTATGGGACACATCTTAACTAAAGAACTGTCTTAACTAAACAACTATCTTAACTAAACAACTATCTTAACTAAACAACTGTCTTAACTGAAAAAACACTATCTCAAGTAAAAACACATCTTAACTAATCAACTGTACTGACTCAATAAATATTTACCTAAAGAACTATCTTAACTAAAGAACTACCTTAACTAAAAACACATCTTAACTAAACAACTATCTTAACTAAAGAAATGTCTTTACTAAAGAAATATCTTAACTAAAGAACTATCGTAACTAAGGACTACCTTAACTAAAGAACTATCATAAATAAAAACACATCTTATCTAAACAACTGTCATTACTAAAGAACTATCTTAACTAAAAACAATCTAAGCTAAATAACCATCTTAACTAAAGAACTATATTAAGTAAAAAAAACACATCTAAATAAATATTTTTATTAAAGAACTATCTTATTCAAAAGCACACTTTAACCAAACAACTCTCTTAACTAAATAAATATCCTAACTAAAGAACTATCTTTACTAAAGCAAACTATATAGGCCTATAACTAAAGAAATATCTTAACTAAAACACATCTTAACTAAACAACTATCTTATATAAAGAAATATCTTAACTAAAAACTATATTAACAAAAGATATATCTTAACAAAAAGAACTATCTTAACTAAAGAACTATCTTAACTAAAAACTATCTTAACTAAAGAACTATCTCAACTAGAAACTATCATAATCAAAAAACACATCTGAACTAAACAACTATCTTCACTAAATAAGTATCTTTAAAAAGAACTATCTTTACTAAAGAACTATCTTAACTAAAAACTATCTTAACTAAGGAACTATCTGAACTAAAAACTATCATAACTAAAAATCACATCTGAACTAAACAACTATCGTGACTAAATAAATATCTTAAATAAAGAAATATCTTTACTAAAGAACTATCTTAACTAAAGAAATACATTAACTAAAACACATCTAAAAACTATCATAACTAAAAATCACATCTGAACTAAACAACTTTCGTGACTAAATAAATATTTTAAATAGAGAAGTATCTTTACTAAAGAACTATCTTAACTAAAGAAATACATTAACGAAAACACCTCTCAACTAAAGCACTATCTTAATTAAAGAAAAAACACATCTTAATTCAACAACTATCTTAATAAAAGAACTATCTTAAGTAAGAAACACAACCTTCCTAAACAACTATCTCAACTAAATAAATACCTTCACTAAAGAACTATCCTAACAAAAAAACTATCTTAAGAACTTTTAACTAAAAAAACACTCATCTTAGCCAAAGAACTATCTTAACTAATGTACATCGCATGAGCTCGAAGGCTAAACGCACAAACTTTGTGTAACAGGGGTTAAGGAACTTCGTATAATGAGATCGAAGGCTAAAGAAACAAAATTTGTGTAGGAGGGCTTAAGGAACGTCGCATGAGATCCAAGGCTAAACACACAAACTTTGTGTAACAGAGGTTAAGGAACGTCGTATAATGAGATCGAAGGCTAAAGACAAAATCTGTGTCAGAGGGCTTAAAAGGAACCTCGAATGAGATCGAAGGCTACACACACTTATTAGTAGGCCCCTATTACATTGTCATTAGTATTTACAAACATTGTAACGCGCGCAATTGGTCAAAAAGAAATGCGAATCTGTTAGTCGCCAGTTGAAGAGCAGAACTTAGATATTCAGATGTTTGAAAGCCAATGAGAAATAGTATGTTTTGAGTCGTTTCTTGAGAGAAGATAAAGAGAAGAGCATCGAGTAGCAGGGCTTCTTTCAACGTGCAGTGATACGCAAAATGTGCAGTGATGAAAGGCTGTTTGCGCAGGAAATGAATTGTAATTCATAATTGTTTATGATTTTTATTATCGAACAAAAGTGACATTTGCGGTGATAAATTTTTCTTAAAACATGCCCTGATAGACAGTGGTAGTTGATTCCATTTTTGGGGCAGCAACGCGGAATGCACGATATAGCCCCTGACAGTGCTACAACCAAGAGACGGTAGACCCATACTCGAAGATCGCTGACTGCGTTGCAGAATGTAAGGAGAGAATAAAATTCCAATTCTCTAAAGCGCTACACTAAAACTAAGCGCAGGGCACCAGCTTATTCACGAGCGCTGCGTCGTATTAGAGGGGTCGTCCAGTGATCGATGTACATTGGTGGTCCGAAAGGAGTTCGTTCCAGAGTTGAGTTGCGGTGTGGGAAATGAATCGGTTGGAGAACTTGAGGCGAGTATAGTGACTGGGGGACGGAACAGAGTGAGATTGGTGGAGGATCGGTTAGAGCGGGGTGGCTGGATGGTCAAGACAAGACAAGACAAGACAACCAAGTTTATTAGAACAACGAAATAGTTAGTATAAACAATATATAGAACAATCAATGAGTAATAGTCGGTGTTTTAATAGGATGCCCCAAAGGGAAGGTCCCGCTAGGCGGAGCACCCCAACATCACAGGCAGAACGGATACAAACGAGAAAGGTAATCATTAGTAACAGTTTCGTTCTATCAACTTATCTAGAAATGAAATAGAAGTTAAAGCAAAATAATACAGCAAGCATAGCACAATAATGTAACGAGTTAACAGATCACATAGAATAATTAAGAGTTCACCTATCTATTAATTTATTAATTATTAGTATTTAAATGTATTAGGCCTAAATGTCAAAGGCATTATCGTGACACCCTTTAAACAACTAAAAAACAATGTCGATAAGTACAGAGAAGTGGTTTATAATATAGGATCTTAAAAGGGTTTTAAATCTACTTAAGGGCCGGACCAGAGTTAGATCAGTTGGCAAAGCATTCCATAGTTGAGGGCCCTGACATTTAATCGAGAAACGCTTTAGATCAATACGGGCAAGATCAGGGCGGTAATGCCGAGCGGTACGTGTAAGGTGTTGATGGATCATGTCACCACTCTCAAAGTAAGAAGCCAAAGATGGTGGTAATAATTTATGATGGAATCGATACATGAAAACATTACATTGGAATATATTTAGTTGGTATATGGCCTACATCCGTGAAGAGTTCGCGGATGTAGGCCTATTAGGATAGGAATTCTGGAAGAGGTCAGAAGTTAGGTAGGTAGGAGTGCACGTTGGAAGGATTTTATAGGTCCATGGATACAGGCTTAAATCGTTGTCGGCAAGATATTGGTCCTATAGTCATGATAGTAAAAAGTAAAATAATATAAAACGGCAAGAACAACTGGTCAATGTACATGTATGCTCTATTCCCACGTAGACGTAATCCACTGTCCGATCGATTGACATATGGTCATGCAGGCTACAGTGGGACTATACCCGTAAGCCGCCGCCGTTAGCCGCCGAGCCGAAAAAATTTCTGCAAGCCGATAAACCGCCGGAAATTTTGCGGCTTAGCCGAGAAACCGCCGAAAGTTATTTCACGGCTAGCCGCCGGAAAATGTTCGGCTACAACATGCACAGACATGTGTTTATAGAATTTGCACGCTGGGTTGCTAGTTTGTAGCCTATTTAGTGTTCTGTTTTGTAGGCCTATTACTTTATGTGTGCCACTCATCATTGGTCATTTGTTCATGGTATTGTCTTACAGATGTTCTATTGTCTATTCAATTGCCTTACTGGAACTCAGAACTCTCTATAGTCGATGCACTTTTTGTACGTAATTTTTTTACCGGATGCATTTGTAGCCGAAAAAGGTAGTTTACGCGCTTTTACGGCTAGCCGAAAAACCAGTCGTAAATTTGCTCAAGCCAGCCGTTAACCAGAAAAATTACGGCTTAGGGGTATAAGTGGGACCCTGGCAGAGAAAGTGTCGACGATTTCCAAAGTTGTTAGTTGATCGGGCTCCTAACCATAGGCGTAATTTGTGGGAGGTACGAGGGGTACCCGTACCCCCCACTTTTTGGACTGAGGGGTACCGTACCCCCCACTTTTCAAACAATGCCAATCAATATTTTATTACTGTGCCTTACCAGAGCTCGCAGTCTCTGCGTTGCTTCATGTATGTAGACAGAGTCAGGAGTATATGTACCACAACAATACGAAAGTGCTTATTTTGACACAAAAATTAATGAGAATACTGACAGGGTAATATGTCAAAAATGGTATTCATGCGAAAAGCGAAAGTGAAGAAGAAATTGGTACCCCCACCCCACTTTTTAGACCAAAGTTACGCCCCTGCTCCTAACCGTTCACTCGCCCGATTTATTGCAATATGCTTAACGCGAAAAATGAAACAGTCTTTGTTCATTAGATAGCTGAAAATATTAGATAGGCTAATGGCTGTGTAGCCTAATTAGGCATACTAAACTGAAATATAGTCGTAAACTCGAGTTTTCTTCAGCGCGCAACGAAGACTTGGGAACCAGCTTACCAAAAATATCTTGGTAACTTTTCCTTGCGCTTCTTCAGTTGTTCCATGCCAAATTTCAGATAGGCCTATGTAGCCCAACTATGCTAAATTCCATGTTAAACTCTCGTCAGCAGGCACAATGTCAGCCTCTGCTGCACAAAACAAGAGGCGCAACTTTGGTCTAGAAAATGGGGAGGGTGCCAATTTTCGTATCGTTTATTTTTTCTCGACTTTTAAAATGATTATAACGGTACCGTTAATAGTCCATGAACAACAATAATAATAGGCCTAACAATAATAATAATAATAATAATAACAATAGCAGTAGTAGTAATAATAATAGTAGGCCTAATAATAATAACAACAATTTAATGAAGATGGCGATGATGATGGTGATACCACTATGATGATGATGCATTGATGTCAAATGCAGGCCTTCCTCCAAGACAAATAGACAATGAGTATTTTTCTTCTGAGTATGAAAAGTGTGTGTGTGTGTGTGTGTGTGTGTGTGTGTGTGTGTGTGTGTGTGTGTGTGGTGGGGGTGGGGGGGGGTTACGGTCCAAAAAGTGGGGGTACGGGTACCCCTCGTACCCCCTCCCGAAAATTACGCCTATGCACACAACGCGGCCGCCACTCGTACGCCCATATATGGACATGTAACAGCCTACATCATTTTCGTGTGCACGTGTGCGGTTTTCCATCAGTGCTAAACTACCTGACTTTGCAAAAAAGGCGGAGGGACTGTAATCGACATGGGCGGCGATCCCGGGAGGGGGGGGCGAGGGGGACAAGCCCCCCACCTTTAACAGGGGGGGGACACGCCATACATCGGACCCCCCTAAATTCTGAAGAAACACCAAAAAAGGTCATCGCATTTTTTGTACTTGGGTTATAAAATTTTTCGTGCGTGAGCGCGAAAAAAATTTTCGGCCTCTTTTTTGACGAGATCAGTTCAAAACTCTTTTTTTGACCAGATCAGTTCCCAAATGTCCCCCCTCCCCCACCTCTCAAACAAGATCGCCGCCACTGCATGGTAATCGAAACGTGTTTCGCACACGTGGGTCTCGCTTCCTCTGCTGCCAATTATTCTAATTAATCAAGGGCTCTTCGTTTCCAGTGAATGCACGCGTAGAATCTCGAAAACATGTTTGCGACGCTTTATCTGTAGGTTGTCACGATTATTATAGTGGGACTGTGCTTATATATATAGGCTAATGTACTAACTAAGCGTTCGACACCGAAGGACGTGGGAGGGCGGAACAAGAAGGGAGAAACGGACGCGAGAAGGAGGAAGGAAGGAAGGAAGGAAGGAAGGAAGGAAGGAAGGAAGGAAGGAAGGAAGGAAGGAAGGAAGGAAGGAAGGAAGGAAGGAAGGAAAGAAGGAAGGAAGGAAGGAAGGAAGGAAGGAAGGGACGGAGGGACGGAGGGACGGAGGGACGGAGGGAGGGAGGGAGGGAGGGAGGACGGACGGATGGACGAGAAGGCAAGAAGGAAGCAAGCAAGCCTGCAAGGAAGGAAAATCAGACAGACAGACAGACAGACAGACAGACAGACAGACAGACAGACAGACAGACAGACAGACAGACAGACAGACAGACAGACAGACAGACAGACAGACAGACAGACAGACAGACAGACAGACAGAGCCTACTGTTTTCTAATTATACTGCCTTTGTCCATACCTCTAGGAGTCGGATCTCGACTTGATGGATCACCGACCAACAGTCTAATAACAGCTTGTAAAAATTTGAACTTCGACCTGGCGTCATCGGAAATTAATTAAGCGACCATTGATTGATTCTTCTTGTATTTTGATAACACCAATAAAGAGGACTTGAGTTCAATCTATGAAAAAATAACAACAGTTTTAGCACCACATTCTAAGCAATAATAGAGCTAAGATAATTATTAGTCTACCATGATGCTTGTTGCGTGGCATTGTATATGCAGTCTGTTAAGTTGTTCTAGCACATTGACAATATATTTCCAGTGACATCACCAACCGACTCTGGCGAGAAGGAAATTTCCAGTGCACGAGGAGACTTCCGGTTGTCGGACATTTGGCGACTGAAATGGTTTTAGGATCGCATACACACTTCAACGTCCATCTTTCTGTAGCAGTAACAACGATAATCGATAAATTGGAACCTTCTTTTGCGTCAGATGTTGTCACGACAACCACTCAATGACGTCATATATATGCAGAGCCTCGGTCTGAATTGGCCGGAAGTGGCGTTGTAACGTCGTTTTTAGGGAAGTGGCGTTTTAAGGTTGTATGGGAAGACTAGTGGCGTTGTAACGTTTTGGGAAAACAGTGGCGTTGTAAGGTCGTTTGGGAAGTGGCGTTGGAAGGTCGTTTTTTGGGAAGTGGCGTTTTAAGGTCGTTTGGGAAGTGGCGTAACGTCGTTTCTGTGGAAAGTGACGTTGTAACGTCGTTTTTTTCCGCAAACGTTCAGTCGCAATGGCTGATAGGGGTCATGTCCTTCGACATGGTCAAATTGGTAAGAATCCTACTCTTCCCTATAGCGTTCTCGTGTCGGTCCGTAACCAGGAATTGTGTTATTTGCTAATAGTAGTTTTAAGTGTTTTCACTGATTTTGGTGATCAATAACTGTTGAGCTGCGTGGCCGTGCGCCGCCGAGTCTTTCAGAGGGATTTTATGTGCCGCTAAAATAATGGGGTACCAACATGGAAATCGTGTTGTATCTGGGTGAAGACGTCATACATTTCGGAAAGAATATATTAATTAATTAACTAGAGATAAAATCGTAAGCGGACACATGTGCCGAAGGAGAAATTGCCTAGATTGCAATGTAGTCATTCTGAAAGGTTATGACGAGGGATATGTTTCAAGATCATGCACAAAACGTTGTGGAAAGTAGCAGTAGTTTGGGTGTATTGTGGAGTCAGAGTTCATGATGTTTGAGTTCAAAACTGAGTTTTAAAAAACTGACGATTTTGGCAGAATTACAGTCCTGCTGTGGAATTTTTTCTTGTTAAGATTTATTTTCTAATTGAAGAAGTAGAATTTTTTCTGTGTTTGCAGTTGAGCGCGAGGACGCAGATGATTCCATGGAAAGTTCGGTTGTTGCAAAGCCACCTTCGATACAGTCTTTGGCTGGTAACCTACAAAACGAAAAGATTGACCCGTTTCATTATGAATTAACACAGTATCCGATAGAAGAGCAGGAAGAGAAGAGAAAGCTGCAACTCAAACTGTAAGAGTTCAAATTTGTTATCAAAACTTGGACGCAAGTGCATGTATTTGTCTGCTGCAAGACTCTGAATGCTGGACTTTCTCTGTTCAAGTTGAACAGTTGCAATTCCTTTGAATGCAGCTGCTTGTTTGATTGCAGGTACTGATCCAATTCCAAAATTTGACTATATGTATAGAGCTGGTAGAAGGACAAATTGCCTAACGTCCTCTTCATTGAAGATTTAAACAAACAGTTTTGCTAATAATGTACAGCTGATTGGCTGTTTGTGTCCTGCTGTGTGTGTATTGGACTTATGAAAATAGAACAGGGGTGTGCAACCTTTTCGTTAATACCGGCCGCATTAAAGGTTTATATTTTCATCTCACAGCCGCCAAGATATCTGGTATTAAGTTATTTAAAAATAAAAAAATTATTGTGACACAGACACAGGGAGGGAGCTCCAGAAAGTAGGTCCAGCAATTGAAAAACTGACGTCAAAATGTAAACAAATATCACGTAGGCATCCCTGATGCTATTTTCAGGCATGATGTCATTATACTATATAATTGTCTAATTCAGTGCTTCCCATATTAGGCCGGAATGGGTTAAGTTGAGAACAAAATGACACAAGTGACTGCGCAGAGCACACAGACACAGGAGAGAGTTCTAAAAAGGAGGTCTCGCAACCGAAAAAGCTCATTCACTAAGAACAGTTCTGGATAGTGTTGTTTTCGTTAACGAAAACGAAAACGAAAATGGCAATTAACGAAAATTAAACGTTTTCGTTAACGAAAACTAAAACTAAAACGAAAATACGCAGACAACAAAAACTAAAACTAAAACGAAAATTGTAACAATAAAAACTAAAACGAAACGAAAATAGATCAAACGAAAACGAAAACGATATTTACCATATTAAAACTTAATTTTTTCAATGTAATTTTTCCATTGGTTTGCTTGTAATTTCTCCTTACTTACTTAATTCGCCATTTGTATTGTGCTGCCTTGATAAGCATCTCAACGCAGACCCTCGAAAATAGCATACCAACCAATCGCATGTGAAATACACCAGTCCTCTTCGGCCATTATTAAAATAATATATTTGCTTCGGCTGCATTTCACCTAGTTTTATTAAATGACGTTGAAATCAGGTCGCGTGTGGGTACATGGTAGGCCTAGGCCTATAGGTTTTCAGCGACACATGTGGAAGTTTAGTTGTGAACTTAATATGAATATTCGAAAAAACAGAGTTTCTTCGTAATTTCGAGTTGCTAATTTTACGTTGAGGTGTCATGTTCGTCAATAATATTTAAACTTAAACTTCCCAGGTAACCACTCACGAAACTTTATATTTCCTATGCTATTTCGTAGGGCCTAGTGGATGCTTTCACGCCCCCGCACGATTGCGTAAACCCAAGGACTAAATTTAAGCCCGTCACGCTTTTCGCTAAAGCATGTCGCCTGAATAAATTTCATCTCTGCATCGTGTGGGTCGGTTAGGTTCAGGGAAGGTGTCGTGAGGCTCGGTTAGAGAAGATATGTTGGTCAAGTAATGAAATCAAGTCTGTTATTCATGAGACTTATGAAGTCATGTGTATAGCAATATATTGGCCTGCCCTGCATCAGAAGCTTTTGTAGAGTGCTTTTTTCCAAACGTGGAAGTTGTGGATGGCTGACCAATGGCAGGCGAAATAAATTTTCCAAAATCAGAAGGAAGTGCCTTTGAAGCACAGTTTGCACTTTATTAATTAGTATATTTTTTACTAAAAACCGCTTACAGTTGAACTTGAACCATTGAACAGTCTGAATATTTCGGTAGCCCCCCATTTGTGTCTAATTAGAATAAATAATTGCCAATTAAATAATTGTTAAAACTGAAATTAAATTACTAAAACTGAACTGAAATTACCTTACTAAAATTAAAACTAAAATTAACTTACTAAAACTAAAACTAAAATTAACTTCACCTTGTGCTGTCAGCTCGTGGAGCTCTAGCGATCGTCCTGGTGAACACACTCCACCGTCTCCTATTCGATGACAAGTCTCACGCTCCGGCCTGGGAGTCCCACCATTCGCAACTATCACCGTTTTTGGCTTAGTGTGTTTCATGACGATTTTCTTGGCAAGTTAACAGGGGTGGTTTGCCATTGCCTTCCCCTGGTTTTGCCTGCCGTGCCCGTTCGTTCCCCTTCCTAGGAAGGGTACCAACGGTCCGCACCACGAGAAGGTGGGCACGGAGGACTTTGGTTCACCAGCCCAGGTCGGATCCGAGTCTACGCTCAACAGAGACGTCGGTCAGGTCGCCTCCCCGTTTTACTCTGTACTAGAGTGACTGGTGAACCTTTGCGGACCTTAAATTAACTTACTAAAACTAAAACTAAAACTAAAATTCATCCATGAAAACTAAAACGAAAACTAAAACTAATATTCAGAGACAATAAAAACTAAAACTAAAACTAAAATTGAAGACTAACAATCATAACTAAAACTAAAACTAAAATTGAGACATTATTAAAACAACACTAGTTCTGGATTTAGGTATGACCGGACAAAGATGACCAGATGACCTCATTGAATAATGATAACTGTGGGAATTTGAACTGCTTTTAAGTATTATGGCTGGCCAGAGTTCTAAGTTTTATAAACTATGAGCCCTAATTTGAAACTAATTCTTTGCTGAACAGGAAGCCAATGCAAAGCTTTAAGCACAAGGGTTATATGTTCATATTTAGATGTATCAGTTATGGCTCTAGCCAAAGAGTTCTGATATCTCTGCAGCTTCAGACTTCAGTATATTTGACTTATTAATACTAGTAAGAAGTGAGTTACAGTAATCTATGCAACTGGAAACCAATGCATTTGCCAGAGATGTCCTTGTAGCTTGGACACATAATGTCTAATTCTGCATATGTCGCGAATGAACATATATGATGACTTACAACTACTGTTTACATGCCAGTAAGAGACATGGTAGATTTGTTGTCCATCAATGAAGTTCTGTACTTGTTTTTCAAATACTTCATCTGAGAGAAGTCTATTTCATGCATATAGGTGCTTCTGAAGAGGACCAGGGTATTTCTCACCAATTTTCAGAGTTTATGGTATTCCACAGGCAGCTTCCAGACCTATAGTAAATCAGTTTATCCTTGGGAACTTCTGTATGGTCCAGAGGCAAATTCTCTGTCTTCACCAGATGAGAAGAAGCAGCAAGACACAGTACTGGGAAAATCTTGTTGAAGTGATGGAATCATTCAGGGAATTCTTACAGCAGGGCATCAGAGACACCAAACACCATATGAAGGACATCAAGGATACCACATAACCTCTGTTCTCAAATTTCTTCATTGGCTAAAAGACCCTCAGTGCATCCTTTTAAAAATTGTATCTCTTACCTACAGCGCCCTTCAAACCTCTCAACCTTGTTACTTTCACTAACTATTCAGTTCACCATCCAACCATCCAGGTCTACTCGCTCCTCATCACATCTTTATCTCGGCCTTGAACCAGTATCCTCCTTACTGAACATCTGCAACCGCTCCTTAATCTACGCCGCACCAGCTCTTTGAAATGAAATCTCAAAAGCCTTTTGCCAGTTTACTCATCCTCGTATATCGTCTGTCAATCTAACCTCTCTTCCGCTTGCCCTCTCCTCTGCAGCTTTCTACTCATGACTGAAAAACTGAACTCTTCAAGCTATCTTATCCTTATTCTACCTTTGTTCCACCACACAACAACCATCATCAACGATTTCCACCGTAGCACCGTGCTGTCTCCTTGGCTTGACCTCTCCGGATTCTGACCTGGCACTGAAATGGACCAAACATACGGGCTATATTGTGGGCTTGTTTTGTTGTAGCACTGGTAATTAAGTTGTTATCCCTGACAGCTTTTGTGGGGCGCTGAGGAATATTGCATTACAGGGACGGCGGTAAGGGATGCAGTTGGAATGTCCTGTTTTGGTTCATCACTTTCCATTGGAGATATCAGTTGTGGAAAGTGGATATACCTGCATATCAGGCGATGATACCTCAGAAGACGGCATAAGAACTCTTGTAGACCTGCCTTGTGATGCACGAAGCAAACAGTTGTGCCTTGTCGTGACTGTTTCTGAGTAGGCTTATGTCAAAGAGTTGAGGAATTTGCTGTCGCTGAAGGGACTTCTTTTGTAATTTGCTCTTTATGGAATAGAATTCCACAATTTCTTTATTTATGAATTAATATACACATGGCTGCCAAAGCGTCATTAGATCAGCTGCCCACAGCTGCCAATTCTCCCTCTCATGGCTGCCAGCAGCCGTATGGCTGGAGGTTGCTTACCGCTGGTATATTAGGCGATGTCTTCTTTGGTTTTGCTCAGTTTGACAACGCAATTGATGCCGAATTCAGTTGACAGGCCTGGGATAGACCCCAGGTTGCAGAGGTGAAAAGGCAATGCTTTAACCACTCTGACACCATTCTATCTCAACCCCAATTGTGATACATGATGAATTTGTATAGAAATGACTGGAAATGAGCAGAGTTGCTCACTACATTTTTTACTCCACCATGTCGTGTTTTTGAACCATGTTCTGACATTATTGCAGATCAAAATTGCGTACAGGATATTCGTAAAATCCGGTCTCTTTTGCCTCATACTTTTCTTAATCCCATTAGTTAATGCTTTGATTTGCAGCAGGCTTGACTGCCGTAACTCACTTGTCACTTGTATCACTTACGGAGATCTGCACAAACTACAAATGGTTCAAAACTCTCTTGCAAGAGAGTGATAATAACAACCCTAAATATCATATTGTGCCCATATTACACTCATTACACTGGCTGTCTATTGAGCAAAATCCATTTCAAAACCTGCCTTGTATTTCGCAAAGTATTACATTTTAACCAGCCAACCTATCTGTGTTCCTTGCTGACCATACATACCAAGAGATACTGCAACTGAACACTCAAACAGTATTGGGCTTTCGGGCTTTCTCTGTGGCTGGTCCAAAACCATGAAATTTGCTCCCCAGTTCAGTTTGTTCTGTCAGCTCTTTCATATCATCCAGGTCTAAATTTGACTCATCTCTTTCAACTTCATGCCTACCATATGGCTTCTGGTTTCTCTAACCACTTGATTTCATGGGCATTATGATAACAGTGCTATAGAAGTCATTCGATTATATTAGATAAATTATAGAATGACTTTTACATGCGTGCAATGTGTGAAAACTCTGTAGTGCTTCTGTAGTGCCAGGGAAGGCATAAGTCATTAGCTGTGGGAGCTTTCCTAATTATGATTTTGCATTTTCAGGTCATAGGTTTGCAACACAAGTTGGTTTATTTGTTCCCCAGTGTCAGAGCGTTGTGTCTCTCCAACAATCCCTGCATTGACCCAACCCAGCTGCCATGGTTGCTGGTCCTAAGAAATATCACATTAAAATGTTGCTTCTGAGTAGATAACCTGGAAAAGGCGCTATATAAATTCTCTATATGCATGAATCTCATCAGGCTACTGCAAGGGTGCTGAAAAAGATCGATGTGAACAAGGCAGTACCACTTAATGATGATTTTACATACCACGCTGTTCTCGAGATACCCATTTTGATTGGATGTGCTGACTGGAGACAGTGCAGCTATTTTGGCATGGAGGGGGAAATTTCCATGAATGGGTATGGATGCTGTGTCAAAATGTTAATGTATGACATTACATTACATTACTGAAGAGAATTCCAGAGTTTGAGGTTAATGGCAGTCTGAGTTCATGTATTCTAATGTTGATGAGGTCATTTCAACTCTTTAATGTGATAAAAATTTGAAGTTCATGATAGTAATCACATGATAGTAGTACTGGAGATTCATTATATTACATGTCATGATAACACAAATTCTGATTTAACGTGATCAAAACGTGCATCTAAAATTTATTTCTGCAGTGGAAAATAACCTCAGCGTAAATGTTGTCTTGTTATAATTTGATACTTAATTTGGCTCCCAAAGAAATCGTTTTAAGGAGTTTCTCGTATAATCATTGTGTATAGAAATTCAAAGCAGAAGATTAATAAACTACTAAAGCAGTTTTATGTGATTGAAAACTTTGAAAAGTATGTAAACTGCTTTTCTGTCACATTGGAATTAGCACAGAATGTCTGGAGAATGGAAATGTAGAATACTCGAAGGCATTTTGAATTTTGTTTGTGGCTTAGACTATTCAGTATTGTTTTATACTGCTCTTTGTTAGATGTTAATATTATCATCTGGAATGAAAAATTGACATTGTTCTGGTAATGCAGCACACAAATCGTGGCCTAAGGTAGACATTCAGTGTGGCTCTTTTACTATTGTTAGACAACTGTGTCTGACTGCAAAGCAACACAGATGCATTTTGCCAGGCACAGAAATGTTCTGGAGCCATCGAATGACTATTTTCGGCTGTTACCAGATACTGCTTTTAACTAAGTTTAGTGTAAAGTGTGCCTGGAATTCCAGAGAAGCATGATTTTTAGTGTATAAATGCAAATATTTAAATCATTTTATCTAAACTCTCCTCTACCAACTGAATATTTCTGTGTTGTGCTTGCTCATTGGTTCGAAAAGTAAGAAAACGGGACCTTATTCGGGACTGCTGTTCAACAGGTAAATGGCATTCTATTTCCACTTTACATTTTTACATATGTCAGTTGTCTCGTTTGTTATTTTGTAATGTAGTTGACTTTGCTAGATTAACAAAATAACTGTGTAGGTACATTTCCATTGCTGTATGGTTGCTTTTTCATATTTGTGAGCATGAATCTCTACTGAACATTTTAGAACTATTTAGGCATTCTGGAAAGAGGTTTTTGGTATTATAAATTAGGCAGCTTGTCTGACTGCATAAGATTTAATATAAAACTTTTCACATTTGGTTCTTATTGTTTGCAGCCTGCCATTTCATTCGGTTACTTCGGGCTCTCTAAACATTAACGAAGAACTATCGTAAGTTCCTTTTTCCCTGAAAAGGATTTTCTTGCTTGTTGGCATTGCCTGTAATTATGATAGTCAAATGACCATTGGTCATGCATGATAAAACAACAGACTTTATGATTATAACAATGATGATCATTGTGAGCATGATCATAAAAATTATGATAATAAAACCATCAGAACATCAGATGATTGAAATGCAGTATTTTTCTGGAGGCTGATGACATTTGCAGAATCATTAGTGTCATAAATAGCTAGAACTCTATTCCTTTTGGACTTTTGTAAGTAGCTGTTTGAATCGTCTTTGTTAAACGTAATCGTAATTTCCACACTTCTAAAGCGCCACTCGAAGACCAAGCACAGGGCACCAGCCTATTCACGAGCACTGCGTCAAATCAGAGGAGGTTTTCCAAATAGTAGTCCAAAGGAGGTCCGAGTCCAGTTACTATGCGGAGCAGATCAGGAGAGGAGGCAGAGCAGCTGCTAAGGCGGGTGTCGTTTAGGGCGAGAAGAATTGGAATTGTGACACTGTTACACTGCAATGCAAGGTGATGATGTATTTTTTTTAGAAAACAGCCTGCTATTGAAGTGATTGATGGAGGTGGTCTATATTTCACTAAAATGATCCCAGACTTCCAGCGAGTTACCGTGAGAGGGGAGGAAACTAGTGGGGTTAGTACTTTCTAAATGTTATTATGTTGTAGATTCTAGTGGCCAATTTGTTCAGTGGCAGTTTTTTGTCTGCTGTTTAGCATTGATGTAAATACATATTTGCAACATAATTCTAATAGTTGTAAATTTCAAAACTTTAAAATAAATAAGTGAGTGTCTATTACTATAGACATGTGGGAACATTCCATTTCAAAATTCTGTTTGTTCAGTGGCCTCAGAAATCATCTGTCATTCAGCACTACTACTGCACACTTAACATTTTGTCATAGATGTCAGCCATATGGAATGTTGGTGTTTTACATATAAATGTAGCAATTTCAGAGGGCTTCTAGGCTTACATTACTTAGTAGGCCCTAAGAGATGTTCATGGCAAGTTGGTGCTTTTATCCACCAGGGGTAACAATAATTTCACTAAGCCACCTCAGTAATAAACATTAACAAACTTGCCAGAATCAGTATTGATAGCTTCACTATTTGAACAGGCAACACTGTAGTCATGACACCAAGTTGCCAATCACCTTACCTAATGTACTAAACAGTGTAATAATCCTGCTATAGAAGACTCAGTATGGCAGTATCCGGTGACTTTGGAATGCTCTTTCTCCAGGTGTCGCCTGAAGACCTGCGATTGGCGTCAGATTCGGTGCTCAAGGCACTGAAAATTCGCCAGAAGTATATGACGATGTCCAGACAGGGATTTCCTAAGACCACATCACGATTTCTGGAGCGTCTCGCAGAAACTGGCTCGGTGTCTATTGAGGATGGAATCACGTTGCTTGTGGAGTCTCAAAAAGCAACTTACAAGATGTTTGGTACATGTATGTCCTTCAACTTATAACTTGGCATTCTAAGTTCTAAACTGATCATATGTATGCTTACTTTTATTTAAAGCATTCGATATTTGGTTCCTTAATTATTTAGGTTGTAAAGTGCTTTAAGAGTTAACTGGTCTGTGGCATTAAGTTGCATGATTAAACTATTTGAGTGCAATACAGAGCTAAATGTAACACCAAATGATAGAAGTGTAATATAGTGTTAAGTTGGAAGTTGCAAACTTGTATTAGTTTTTGGACTGTGAAATTGGAAAGATGTAGAAAACAGTGAGAATTTCCATACTAATATAGCCTACAGATTACTGAGCCACCAATTGTTCTGTGAGATAATAAACTTAGTGGGAAAAAGTATCACTATCAAGTATCACTGATGTAAGCTGAACCACTTTTGCAATATGCATGAGTTACCAAGAAGTAAATAGTATTGGAACACAGGGTTCAATATTAAGACATGTATCAGTGATAACAACTACTATGTATTAGTGTTGTTTTCGTTAACGGTAACGATAACGAAAACCTTCGTTAACGAAAACTTAAGGTTTTAGTTAACTAAAACTATAACTAAAACGAAAACTTATACAAAAACGATAACGAAATAAAAACTAAAACTAGCGGAACCCACGAAAAACGATAACTGAAACTAAAACAGTCCAAACTAATAATAACGAAAACATATAACGAAAACCAAAACTAAAACGCCCAACAAAAACCTTTAGCTGTAGGACCATCGCGTTTATTGGTTTTCATCATTTCATGATTTATCGAACATAGCTCCACCAGCCCACCACCTCCCGAAGTAATTAATCCGGACGCAGTCGGGCCACCCGGGCGACAGGCTAACATTTCCTGACAGCTAAACCAGTGATGCCAATCGTTTAAGAGATAAACCCAGCGGCCAGCGCTAGTGATCATCCCAGCTCCAAAGTTCCCATTCCCAGCGGCCGCAGCGTTTCTAATTGGTGCTAATTGAACGCATCAGTTATAACCCAAGTTGCCAACGGACGCAGTAGGCCAGTAGCCCCAACTCATTATCGTTAAATCTTTTCCAATGATGAGTCATTAAGAACCACGGAACCACCGCAAGTCATTACTCGATCTGCGAAACGTCCATCCCGCTCACCGGCTACAGTTAGTCTTTAGAATCACGTCATTTACTAATTTTTTTAGTCGACAGTTTGTGCGGTTACATGACTTAGGCCTACATCGAAGCTCGTTATCTTCAACTGTTAGAATTTTCCAATGTGTCGAAACTAAATTTAACAGTCATTAAAAGGCTAAACATGTATAGGGCCTATGTGCATGGCATACTACCATACTGAACACCTTGCTGTAAACCTAATGATAGCTTTTTGTAATAAATTGATGTGCATTCACGATGGCTAAGTATCAGACTATCAGTGACCAAATAACTGAAACTAAAACTAACACGAAAACTAAAAAAACTAAAACTGAAACTAGGAGGTTTCAGTTTTTATTAACTATAACTAAAACTAAAACTTGAGTAAAAACGAAAACTAATAATAACTAAAACACCTAGCACGGGAAACTAATAATAACTGAAACTAAAACTCGAGGCAAAACTAAAACATCACTACTAGGTATTGACCTACAAGTTGCTACATTAACAGTCTTGCTAATATTCAGGGTCCGATTTGTCAAAAAAGAAGCAGGGGGGTCGGAAATCTACATAAAAAATGACTAAGCCGAAAACACTGGCGGCGATCTTGTTTGAAATGTGGGGGGGGGATGGGAAACTTTTGAACTGATCTGGTCAAAATAGAGGTGTTTTCAGTAGGAGTTTTAGCTAAAGTTATCTACTAATAACAACAGAGCCGGTTTTAGGGTGGTGGGCTCTTTCTGCAGTGGATTTGTTGCCTTTGTTGATGCGCAGTCTTCAACAGGGACAACCCGCATACCAACAGTTATAACATGTCATACTGACTCATATCTGTAGGCAAAGGTGCTAAAGGCAATGTTTAAACATTTTGATTTATTGTTATTTTTTAAATGTATATAAATGAAAATAAATTAGGAAGATCATTTTGCTCATAAATAAAGTGTCTTCTATTATATTCATAGGTGTGCAATAATTTCTCAAATACAAAACAAAAGGATAAGCCTTAAGATTCTTAGTTAGTTTTTAATAGAAGTTGCTGATACAGACAAACAAAGATATTAAAACTAGTGGTAAGCGGGACCTCCAACTAAAAACAGATAGGCCTAGCTTGAGTCAATTAATTAGGTCAGTTAGGTCTAAATTTGAATAGGCCCAATAGAGACTCTGCACGCTTTTCTATTGGTAAAGTCATCAATAAACTGATTAAAGTCCAACTGAATATCACTCTATATATGCTCAACACTGCAAGATGGATAAGTCACTCATGTCATACTTGTGCGAAGCCTGTTCTTAGGCCTAATTATTTTCATCTTAGACAGTGAACGTTCAGCACTACAGTTGTGACCATGATCACCAAGTAGGCCATAATTTCCACATTTGGAAATGAACTTTAACACCTTTGTCGAGAATTGGTACATGAACTGCTCCTGACTTATGTTGAGGCCTGTGCTACGTGTACCTGTCTTGTGTTTACAGTTTGACAAAATAAGAAAACTGCATGAGCTCATTGCCACGGTTTTCATCGAGGTCATCGCCCTATATTGCTACAAGATTTTTCACTGAGTTGTGTATTTCTTCATCACTACATGGTTCAATCCTAGATAGAAAAGCAAACCTTGAGCAGAGTAGTTCGTATGGTGCTAGTCTTCTTGTCAACTCGGTTGTGAATTGACCAACGATGGGCAAAAGAGTGTCAATCCAAAACTTCTCTGAAGCGAGTGCGCAGATTCTGGCGCTCAACCATAATCCAATGCTAGGAGACGTGCGTTTTGATGACGTGTTCTTGTTGAACATATTCTGCTGTTCCACAACAGAGTGAGATCCGACTGAGCGGGAACGTTGTTGAACTGGCGGTTATTCGACAACTGCAGTATCACCAGTGACACCAGGCTCAAATGAGCCTGCATTTTAGCCATCGTCAACGCGAGAGCAGATGTACTTATATCTGTTGCTTAACACTTTGGCAGCTGGCCAAATTATTACCAATACGCGTACAGCCCTGTAATCAATTATTGGTAATGTATTGATATCGGATATCAACGGCCATTGTCACTTATTATCGACAGTAACTCTGAAAATCTACATAAAATGAATGAAAATGCAAATAAACTGCTTTTTACTCTACTCTACTCTACAGTAAACTGACTAAAAGTCTGCATTTGAATGATAATCATTGAAGCGTGAAGGCTATAGAAGCACACGCGGCGACACGCGCCGCAAATATAACGTGTATCGTTGCGCTGTTCACGCGTGTTGCAAACATCATAAAAATATTCAAATCTAGTTGTTTCAAACTGTTCATTGCTCTACTCTACTTTATTCTACTCCACAGTAACCTGACTGTTTAGAACATATATAATACGCGACGACATAACTACCAGAACGCGGACGTCTGACAGTGCACATATGCGTAGTCTAATGGCTGCAGTTACAATAAAAATTAAAAATTAAATTTAAAAATTTTCTTCGCTATTCATCAGATGGCAGTACTCACCATAGTAGTAACAGAGACGCGGCAGAATGGATTGCCAGCACGCTGGATATGCCTATAGTCGCTGTGGAACTGATGTATACTGAGGTACGAGTTATCTCGTACGTCGCGCCTAGACCCGTGAAATGACATACGAGTTAACTCGTACCTCGCGTTCAGTGTGTTAAGGAAAGCAGTAATAGGAGGCGTCTTTGCAAGTACTCTCTCATTTTGATATGTGTTTTTCTTTACTAAACTTGCGTTTTTGAGAGCCACTAGGCCGATTAGTGCCCTTATGTCGATCTAAAATTCGATTCATATTTGTCGGCTGAAATTACTGAGACTCTTCAAATTATATCATGTAATACTGATTTGCAAATTCAAACTGTATGATATAAAGGTCCAATCCTATAGGACTGCGTGCCTCAAAGCCGCTACCAGCACAGAAATGACAGCCTACAGCTGTGGACTGCCATAGATGTGAATTGGAGGTCATTCGAGGTCAAAAGCGCCAGCCAGTGCTGGATTTCAGACAGAACACCACGGAAGACCTTTACCCCACAACTGGATGCTAGTGGCTTTGGAGCTGATATGCTTGAGCGCGGAGGGTGCTGGCTTGAGCACGGGTCTCTGTCCATTCGTTGTCTGCTGTATGTGAACCGAGCCCTTAAAGGTCATGCCCTGTGAAATATCTCTTACCCTGCTTCTGCCCACATCAGTAGACGACCTCAGTTTGAGTTAAAAGTAAGATAATCTGTCAACAGCTGTAGATACCAAGTTGTTGTATCGTCTCAGAGCCTGTCAAAGGATAACCTAATCCTTAGAAAGTATATCACAGTATCAACCTACACCAGGGTACCGACTGGATAATAAATAATTACTGAAAGGTGACAAGGCAGCATTGGAGTCTTTTGGTTTAGGACTGTGGCTAACGAATTTGAGGGGGTCAGGCCGACCCCCCCGGGGGTCGGCCAAAGACTAGAAGCAGGGGGGTCAAAAACAGAAGCAGGGGGGTCCAACCCCCCTGACCCCCCCGGCAAATCGGACACTGCTAATATTACAAATAATTAATCGCAGTAATAATGATTATATTAACCTGGACTTACAGACAATCCATCAGCCATGCAAGCTACAGAAGAGGACCCATTTAGTACAGAAATTCCAGGAGACCATGGATTCCGGTTCCAGATGGTCGGTGGCGTTATGCAGGTCTACTGTGATGCGGGTTGTCTAGAAAAGGGAGATCCCATCAACTGGCCGTACCCAGACATTGCATCTTTTCTCTCCGATCAGAATGTTCTCTTAAATCTGATCAGTGATGGTCCTCTGTGAGTTGATATCCATCCATTCAATGTGTTTTCATTAACTAGTTTTATTCAGCTTGCTAGAATTGGTTTGTTTTTCTTCTCTCTTGTATGTATTTATGTATCAGGACACTTGATGTAGTGCATTTTAAAAGCTCTGTTCCATTTTAAACGTGCAGTAAATGAAATTTGATGATGCGAGGAACCGTGTTATTGTTTGTTATTATTTATTTATTTTGTTTATTTAATATTCACCTGGTGACATGTTAGCCATGTAAACACCACTGACACAGTTGAGTACTAAGTATGTAGCCATGGTTTGGTTTGGTAGCCATGCAAGTAAGTGATGTACTTTATGCAGACATTGAAATACTGTTGTGTACTCTGTAGGAAGCTGTATGAGTTGTAACTTGCGTTGAGTAGCTCTCCGAAAGCAACAGTAGTGCATTGTGTGTAGTCAAGAGTGTTATGGCAGTCAGGGATCTATATGTGCACAATTTAGGTTACCAAGAGAGTAACTAGCATGCTTGACGTTATCATTGGACTAACTCAAGTGCTTTAGAATTCTCACTCTTCTGCATGATTCTGAGATTTTTGACTTCGTATCGTGTCCCTCTTCCTGTATGGAATCCCAGGTTGTTCATCCACCACCTCAGATTCTGTCATCATTCCTATCCTAGTAAGATCTTAAGGATGATCTTACTAGCTTGTAAGATCAGAAAATATGGTATGATAATTCATACGTTTTTTCGTATCATCTGTTTAGCAAACTTATAATATGTAAAGTTATAATTATGCTACATTGGATTTATGAAAATGTCTGCTTGTTGTGTTCTGCCATGCAGGAAATCTTTCAGTTTTCGCCGATTGAGCTACCTTCTATCTAAATATCAGCTGCATACCTTGCTTAACGATCTTCGCGAGTCGGCTAGCCAGAAGGACGTGGCACATCGCGACTTCTACAATGTCCGCAAGGTGAGCTGAATGGGATGCAGGCGGCATTGTGCTAATGCATTAGTTTCACATCAGTTTCCAGTGTTTTAATTTGTATGTGTCATATGAAGTTATCTGTCAAAACATGTTAGGAAAAATAAACAAGGCCTTCCATCACAATACATGGCAGGCACAATCAGGGGTGTCTATCCCCCCCAAGTCATTGGAGCAACTTCCCATTTCCCCCCTCTTTTTCCCCTGCCCCTTCCTGCCCCCACCCTAAAATGGTGGCACACACACTGACAGATCTCCCCCCATTTCTTGGATGGAGCATTTGCTCCAAGGTTTCTATGGTGTAGACGCCCCTGGGCACAACTTGTGCCCAAAACAAAGTTGGGAAGTCAATTTCATTAATCAGGGATGGATTTCTATTTTACATTTCATGTAAAATTGACCATTGGTTTAATATGGCAGTAAACTTGCAGCATAACTATTGCCCTCTGTATGGAGTATCTCGAAAGGTTTGCGGATTTTTTGCCCCACAATTCGCCCTCGGAAAATTCACTCTCCACATTTCAAACATGCATACATACATACATACATACATACATATATGCGTACACGCTTGCATGCATGCAATTCCAACAATTGCAACAATATGGAATATTTATGAAGTATTGCATACAACTTTGAGTTCCAGACATTTGCAGTGTTTTAAATCATTGAAATGCTACAATACAGATTTTTATAAATCATTAAACATTTTGGATTATTTTTATATTTTTACTAAACAGGAATGTAAAATTTCCAAGGTTCAGAATGTGGGGAGCGAGCCCAGGATCGATTTGTGGGGGCTAACTGTATATATCTAGTCTGAAAGGGAGCCCAAAATATTGCTTCATGTATTTTTTCATCAGTGTATTTCTCATTTGATCTTGGTTACAACTTCGCAACAGTAATTGCTGTTCTGACTCTTATGATCAGTGATTGCTTTAGAAAACTTCTCAGATGTGCTTTTGGCCTGAAAATGCAATACCATAATTGAATAGAATGATCTTCAACCACTGGCAAACTTGAGGCAGAGACAGTGATAGAACAAGAGATCTGTTTTATACGCTGCATGGCAGCATATTCCAGAAGTGAAGGGCTGAACATGGCAAAGTCAAGGCGTGGCAGCGTGGAAGTACAGATGACAGTTTGTGGCGAGGTTATGGATGATAACTGGTCTTTAAATAGAAGGCCAATTTTTCTTCATTTTCCTCAAGTTGTAAGCCTAGGCATTACTGGATGGGCTGACATCGGATGCTCAGAATTTAAACAATAGCAAGGAGTCAAATCTAAATTTTTTAGTAATTATAAAAGATAATAATATGTTTTGGTAGTACTGAACCAGCAAATAAATGACTCTACAGGTGCAACACTTCTGACATGTTGACTTTTGAAACTACTAGTAAAGATTTTGAAAAGAGTGCTAAGTGAGACTTGACCAATCAGGGCTGTTTCAATGCTACCACCTGAATCTAAGAGGGTCAGTAGGCACTATGTAAGTATCTGGTTAGAGATATAGAATTAGAGTTTTATGACTTGTAGGTCGACACGCACGTTCACGCCTCGTCTTGTATGAATCAGAAACATCTGTTGCGCTTCATCAAGAAAACGATGAAGACGAAAGCCAATGACATCGTCTGCAAGACACCGGATGGCCAAGAGATGACACTGACAGAGGTATGGTGACATGAAGTAGTCTTCATCTGCTGGTAACAGTCGTCTGAACTGTGTTCCTAGATTTTATTAATATTTTGGCTAGATCTCTGACACGATGGCCATTTAGTGATTCAACAGTTGTCAGTCGTGTGGTGATGTGCCGAATGCTACATCTATACAGCGGTGATAATACAACTGCTTCAGGTGTTTGTGTATCACCACGGAGTGATGTGTTTGTTTCAAGGTTGATGCCAATGCCACTAGGTGTTTGTCTATTGGTCTTATACAAAAAACCTCAGTAGCCATGCCAACAATGTTGTCTCTTGCTGGACCAGTTTCTTAGTTAAATTGATTTTTAGTACATTTTATTGTAATGGTTTGCGGTGTGTCAACCCATTGATTGTAAATAAACGAACATATGTATGTATTGTGAAATGAAACATTTTGAAGTCTGTAATGCCAGTATAGGGTGTCCTTCACCATTATGTCATATATATATATATATATATATATTCACTTCTGGAATATATATATATATATATATATATATACATGTTTCACTCTTACTTGAGGTTTTGATGAAGGACTGTTACAAAATAAGCAGTTACCCAATTTAGTTGTTTGGACTTTGTTTTGTTTTACTCTAAAGAAATTTAAATGACAGTTTTTCTTCCTTTTCTTTCTTTAAATGAACCTCCAGTGATTTGGAACAATGACCTACTTCTAAACCTAAGAATTGAGAATAGTTAATATTAAATGTCTCTCATTGGTTGCAGGTCTTCCAGTCGTTAAACCTGACCGCTTATGACCTCAGTGTAGACATGCTAGACGTCCACGCGGTGAGTGCAGCTAATTAACTTTTAATTTAGTTAGTGAAACTATTCTTTCGTGATGATGTAGGGGCTTGTTTGAAATAATTACTTAAAATGCAAGTTTAACTATGTAAGACTTTGCTTGAGTTCTACGGAATTACAAGCACTATTACAACATTCCAAGCTGATGCACTTTGCAATGTTGATTTCTTCTGAATCTTTAATGCTTATTACATAGGTTTTGGCTGTACATGCAATGTAATGTAACCTGAAATTTATGAAGCTCCTTTAACTTCCTTTCAAAAGTGTTGTTTATGGCTTTCAGTTGGGCTTTTAGACATGTTAAAGCAAGACTTAGAATAAGTTGAAATACAAGCCATAGTAAGTTCCAGCTAATGTGCAAGACTTCAGTTGTGCCTTGCTGTTGTGGTTACACTTCAGCTGAGAAGATTCAGTTCCAGGTTTGCACATTATTGTTTAAAGATAAATACAGGGGCGTCTACTCCATAAGAAACTTTGGAGCAAATGCTCCATCAAAAAAATAGAGGGGGAAGATCTGTCAGTGTATGTGCCATCATTATTGGGGGTGAAGGTAGGGGAAAGGAGGAAGAGGAGGGAGGGGATGGGATGTTGCTCCAATGACTTCGGGGGAATAGACGCCCCTGGATATATAATTGCATATACTAAATGAACTTTACCTGACCCTGCTTGACCTTAATTGAAAAAGGCATTGAGATTTTAGATACTGCTCAAAGTAGGTGTGCTGTATCTACTGGCTTGGTTAGCTACATTGGTTGAAGTGCATGTTTAGGCACCTCTTTGCGTGAGGATGCTGCTTCGTATACCGATGGTAGCGTATTTCAGAGATGTAAATCTCGGGCTAGCACATACGTAAATGGTGTGCCACTCATTCAACTAGGCAACTGTGATAAAGGATCTCACCCAGTCAATTCATTGACAAATTAGTAGGGTCAAGGCCATACAGTTGATATAGAAAGACGTGTACATTTACATTTATGAGTTTCAAGCATGTTATGCACTGTTGTAGTGGCTGTAATGTGTTCTGTACTTTCTAAGGTAAATGAATCCTGTTGCTTTTCTGTTTCATAGGACCGAAATACATTTCACCGGTTTGATAAATTTAATGCCAAGTACAATCCAGTGGGCCAGAGTCGACTTCGTGAAATCTTCATCAAGACGGACAACTATATGGGAGGGCAATATTTTGCGGCCATAATCAAGGTTCTTCATTATAATTCATTATCATTCTAGTGTTGTTATTTTAGTACTTATTTGGTTATTTCTTTTCTTTGCACTGTATGTAGTTATTATACTAACTTGCACTTTTTAAATCTTCATATACTATTAGTAACTAGCTGAGCAATGGTTAAAGGATGATAAGCATTATTAGACAGCTAGTTGTTACCAACTGTAGCCTTAACTGATATGTACAGAACGGATATATGTCATGTATTTTGTGGTGCTGTGACAGAATGAATAATAACCTAGGATTTTTGAACCACTTTCAGGCCAGTGACGTATAAGGGCCAACCACCAGTTTTTGTTCATACAATACAATGCAATATTCATTATTCAACATACAATGTTGTCATAGATGCAACATGTGACAAATTATGAGAGAAATATAATCATCGTCTAAGCTGTTTGAGAGGGAATGCATTTTGACAAAACATGAGCGAGCAGAAGGCCCAAGAGACTTATTGGACTTGAATTTAATATGCATTTCTAAACAAGGCCTTGGCAATAAATTTACGGTCATCTTTATCTGGACACCTGAACCCATGAGGACGAAGCCTAAAGTCATAGTTATCTGAGTGTAATGCTGGAAAGAGACCACGTAAAACGTGGTTCTGGTTCATGCAAATAGCACAAAATAGACGCTCCTCTTGCTGCCTTGCCATTTCCTTAGCACTGGGGGTGGAGGAAGATGAGAATCCTCGGCGCCTCAAGAGACCGAGCAAGGCCCCCACCATGCAGGGGAGGCATACATTAGATGGACTATGGTGGTTGCTCGAGCAACTTCATGCAGGGCCATGCTTGGAAGGCCATGGGCATGAAGAAATGGCAGGCTTAAAATCCTCTATAGTGTTTGATATAAAATTACCCTCCATTATCTCCTTAAAGTAAACTGCATGTAAAGTTAAATATTTTGCCACTGTTAATTTGCACTCAAATGAAGTTCCTGTAGGCCTTTTCATTGACAATGTTATTCAGCTATCTATATTAGGTCGTGAGTTTAGCTGAAGCTTTTAAACACCTCTAAGAAGCACTGTTTACAGAAGTATGCAAAAATTGTGATAACTTCACCTTACAATGAATAAGTTTAGACTAATCTTACCGGAAATTTCTGTTGGATATAGGAAGTTCTTGACGACCTTGAAGAGAGCAAGTACCAGAATGCCGAGTACCGTCTGTCTATCTACGGTCGATCGCCGGATGAATGGGATAAACTTGCAACGTGGGCCATACAGAATCATGTCCATTCCAAGAATGTGCGGTGGCTTATCCAGATTCCTCGTCTCTAGTATGTCGTCTTGTAATCTTTTGATGTTGGTTGGATAAGTAGATAATTGCTTATTTTTAGCTTGCCTGTAATTTGGTAGTGCTCGGTGCTTGAAGGTGGGATCCTGATGTTAAGGGATTTTTCAGCACACCGTAGAATCCTTTGAGACGATGGTTGTAGCTGCAGAGACTAAACTACTTCAATTAGATCAGAGACACATGTCCTTCACCCTCTATTTCCACCAACCGTCCAGCACTATTATGACCTGCGACCAAGATCCCACAATTTTAAACTCCCGGCCAAAGACAATCGAAACTATATCCCTCGAATTCTTTATAGACGTTAATATGTTAGTATTTTTGTACAGTATTTGTACAAATGTTAAACATATTCCAATTGAATCCATACCCACTGGAACTGACTGCGATGTGTCAGTCTGATTTAGCAAAAAAACGAAAATATCTATCTAGTTGAGCTAAGGTTCATTGGACGTTCTAATCAAAATCAAATCTAATCTAATGTGTTCTTATCTAATTACCGTTATCATATGCATGAGGCATCAGTCGATAGTTGCTTGTTATTCGTTGGGCAAGCACAGTTGAAATTCAGTTGATCAAGGAAACTAGGGAATTTGGCTATGGCAGGTAAGTCAATCAATCAATCAATCATGGAATTTATATAGTGCCTCTTCAAGGGCTCTACTCAGAGGCACTCCCAAGCCAGGCCTGATCAAACAGAAAAGTCTTCAATAGGGTGTAAAAAGAAGACGGGTGAGTACGAGGAGAAAGGCAAAGGAAAGATGGTAAGTCATTCCACGCAGTTGGACCAGCGACAGAGAATGCTCGGCACTGCATAGTAGCAGTGCGGGCATATGGGACTATAAAGTCGCCCCTAGAAGAGGAACGGAGGGCTGAGCGACCCGTAAGAGAAGAAGAGAGAGTAAAAACAGAGCATAGGTAGGAAGGAGCCATACCCAAACCACATTGCTAGGCGAGAGAGCAAAGCCGATACAGGATACGCTGCCGGAGTATGTTGAGTATGTTGAAAGTTAAGTATGTTGAAAGTTGTGAAAGACAACAAAAACCTGACACAGTGCATTCAGTTAAACTCACCTACCTAACATAGATAGTTGAATTACATTGTCGCTGCACAGAATAGCAGCAAATTCTACAGCTTCAGATCAGCCACTGAGAATACTCGTGAGCCCAGTTGCTGTGGTGTGGGGCACAACAGGAGTTGGGTCGTATAGATTGAGTGCAGTATTTTCTTGTAGAAGAGGTGAGCAAGGGGCAGAAATAGGTTACATGTAGCTGTTTTTAATATAGTGTTATGTGAAGAGTAAGACAGATTTTAATCCAGGTTCTTTGTTCAGTGGTCAGCCTGGTGTAGTGAATGTAATATGGGTATGATATGCTGATGTTTAATGGTCTTTGTTATGGCTATGACCAGAGAATTCTGAATCAGTTGTTCTTATTCAATGTTCTGCCTTGGGCAGGTCCTGCAATGAAATGATGTCATTCTTCTCTGGTTTGTGTTTATTGCCACCATACTTCTGTTTTTTCCAGAATTTATATCCTTGTCCAGTTTCCTTATCCATCAACCAGTCCAACATCATTTCTTGGTCTTCCTGGTGGTTTCTTCCCTTCAATTCTTCCTTCAAGCACTGACCTCAGGAGTGAATTTCCACATAGAGTGTGGCCAATCCCATGTGTTGACCATGAACCAGTTGAAACACCTCATTGTTTGTTTTATAGTCCTTCCAGCTTATCTTGACCAGTCTTCTCCATAGCCACATTTCAAATACCTTGAGTTTCTCCATTTCTGCCTTCCAGTAGTCCTTGTCTCCGATTCATATAGTGTCACGCTCCATATGAAGCTTTTCACAACTCTTTTCTGTTGGTTCAGTCTTATTTGAGTTCAGTCTTCCTCTGAGAAGCTCTCCTCTCTTCGAGAATGCTTTCTTCCCATTGCTATTCTTATAATATCACTACTGCATCTGCAGTCATCTGTTATCAAACTTCCAAGATAACAAAACTGGTAAGTTAATGGCCTGAGCTGTTTTGCCTTCATCCTTCAAGTTAATATTTTCAGCATGAGCTTTGATGTAGGTGGTACAAGGCTTATTGTTCTGCGGTCACTGCATTTTTTAGCATTTACCTTCATTTGTATAGGCACCATCGCTGTTTGCATGAAATCCTTTGGCCACTCTCCAGACGCATACTTCTGTTGACATATTGCCACCAATTTCACTGCTGTGTTCTCTCCTAGATTCTTTACCATCCTAGCTAGTATACCATCTATGCCTTCAGACTTGCCGTTCTTTAATTCCTCTGTTGCCATTTCAACCTCCTCTCTCAACAGGCATGGCCCCATCTCGTCGGGATCTTCCGGTTCCTTTGGTGTTTTCATCCATTCCTACATCTGTTGGTCTATTGTTTTTTTATTATATAGCTAGCTCTTCAATGTATTCTTTCCATCTGTCTCTTATCTTGTTTTCAACTGTTAACATATATCCCTTTGAATTCTTCATTAAAAATTTTAATCGATTAATTTCGGCTTCTTAAACAATATGGCAAACAATGATAATGTGAAATGTTTGAGTGGAAAATTAAGCGATCATTTTGCATTTAAGGTAAATGCCGATGGCAAAGTTGAAGATGGAGACAAAATTAACTGTCTTCATTGCAATAAACAGTTCGCTTACAGTGGTTCAAACAAATCGCTGACTTACTAACTGGCTCAGTGACTACAGTTTTAAGGTTTTTGTGCTTTACGTAACAAATACCAAATTAATCAAATTTAATTGATTAATGAAGTTAAATTTTGGAGATTAATCAATTAATTTTTTTAATCAGTGCCAGCAATAGTCATAAAAGATTGCCTTAAAATTATTTATTTAATGTATTCAACTCTATACATATTGGAAACCATTTATATATTTGAAAAAGAAAAAATTCATTTTGTAACATGGAGAGTATCAATATTTTTAGTGACGTCTACAAACTCAACAAACTGGTGACAAATTTTCAGCAACTGCTCGACAATCTGTTTTTGCCGCTGTTTGAAGTAACCGCAAACCCAGAATCGCATCCAAACCTTCACGTATTCCTTTCTCAGGCAAGTGCTCAAATCTTTTTTTCCCATTGTGTATCCAAGTATCATAAAATTTTTTGACTTGCTTAGATACTGCCCAGCCTGATCCATTCTCAGTTCATTCCAGCATACCTGGACCTGCACACTTACGAATACAGTATGAACTTAGTACTGCGGGCGTCTACGAATAAACGTTTAGTCTGCCAACATGGTGACAGTTTCACTGACATTTGTGTACATGATGTCTCCAGAATGGCCACTATCAGCAGAATGCAGCACCAGTTGATTATGGAAAGCAATAATATGCATTGCTCGTAAGAAGTACTGCTATATACATGACATAATTCCATACATGTGGGGTACTGTGCACCTGTGACTCAATCCGTTCCTGTAGATATGATATCTTAATATGATTTTTCATTACCTTCCCTCATGCAACTGATCAGGAGTAGGTGAGTTATGTAACTCTGTGCTCTGATATAATTTGATTTGTGAAACAGTGTGATTTTCTCATATACACTTTTACTGTTATATGTAAGTAGAAGTTAGCACAAATTGTGTACTTTTGTTTATATAATTGTGACCTTGACCAAGAAAAGGGACCACTTGTCGCTGACTAGATTAGCCTGAAATGCGTTTTTACGCAAGACCATGAATATTGATTTTTGCATCTAGATACAGCTCAGACTTACTGTACTATATTGAATCTTATGCTACTCGATGCATTAAGGCCAAATTTAGGGTAATAATGGATTGGGTAGAGAAGAGACACGTTATTTAAATGCGATTTCCTGCCACATGATATTTTATATTTTTTGTGGAAAAAGTGCATAAATTATGGGCCAAACATTCTGAAATTTTTTTCCTGATTTACTCAAAGTGTAAGCTTGTGAAAAATGCTAATAAGTCCATACCCGACAAGTGGTCCCTTTTCTTGGCTAAGGTCACATATCGTAAAAACTGCAATTCTAAGCAGCTGTACCTGGCTAGCCAACATAATTATCAAAACACACATGGTCAGCTTAGTCATCAAACACTTCCTCTTATGCATGTATATGCTACTTGTTCAGAGGTGTTAGTTGGCATGCTGATCTTTGTACAAAATGTGTCGAGCTTTGTGTTAGCAGCTTCTGAATATTGACACCTGTCGTAAATGGTGACTTCTATAGTGACAGTGTTTTAACTTAGTTTTCTTTCTGTGTTGGAAAACTTCAGCTTTGAATTGCTGCATTCAGAATTTGAATCCTGGTGTTTCTAGTGAAATCCGTAGTTCTGGCCAACCAATAAGGAAAGGTTGTCTAGTTGTTGAATACGATGATCAGGTTTACACTTCTGGTGAAACTTCAGTCTCATGTAATGTAATGTGATCACAGATTTATATAGCACCTCTTCAAGAAAACTCGTCAGAGGTGCTCATGACCTATCGATGGAAAACCAGGATGGAACAAAATGGTTTTCAAGTGCTTGCGGAATAGAAGTCAAGAAAGACCGAGAAGCTCGTGTCATGCTAGGTCAGTGCCTCCCAAACTTCTCAGCGGTGTTGAACTTGTCAAAGCACCGTTCTTACTGTGCTAGGTAACCTATTCCAGATAATTGGGCCAAACACATAGGAAGCTTCTGTGCTGTACTATGGATGTTCTGGTTGAGAGAATAACCAGGTCACCCTGCACAGCAGAGCAAGAAATCTTCCTGTCACCTTTGTGCACTGTGCACTAAAGTTGATAGAAGCAAGACCATTCATACAGGACAAACCCACCAGAGTTGGACTGCTGTTGGTTCTTAATGAAGTTGAGTCATTTAAGCTCTGTTGTGTTTAGATATCGGGTTTTGACTCGGTCGATGACGAATCAAAAGCTGAGAGTTCTATCATCGATAAAGAGTCGCCTACGCCGGAGCATTGGACTGGAGAGGAAAACCCGCCGTACTCTTACTATTGCTACTACATGTTTGCGAACTTAGTGATTCTGAATCATTTTAGGAGGTTTGATGTGTTACTTTCTTCTACCTTTCTTTTGGTAATGGTAATTGAAGATCTGTATAGCGCGACTAATCGCCCTATGTGATCTTAAATGTCATTAAGAATGGGAGTTTTATCAGTTAGCAAAACAGTGCACAGAAGGAGTCACCAGGGGTGCCCAACCAATTACTACGGTATGTAGTACCATACACAGTTGACAGATGACATAGATATTCAGTCTCTGGACCAAGTGATGCTGACACAAGTACTCCCTTATTGGTAGAAGATGATGCAAGTCCAGCTATTCTTGGAGGCACGACAGTGCACATAAAGAAGGCATTCGTCATGTGTTGGTCAGTAGATTGAAGCTCCACCGGTGATGGTAGTAAAAATAACTAAACTGCAATCCTTCAATACCCACTCATTTAATAATAGATAATATTTCAACAGTAGTCCTGAGGGGCATAGTTCAGGGGGTCAAGGAATTTGTCCGACTTTGCATTTCTTTTATAAAAAGAGGGAGATCTTTCTGTAGCGATCTGGGCATGGAAAGAAACTCATATATATTCGGATAGAATAATCATTATGGATTATGTATTACATCAGGTACTTGCTGATTTATTAACTGCATCTATCAGCAATTGTCCCCTTTTGTATTTCAGTTGATTTCAGTTAATTTTTCTTAGCTTTTTCTTTGACTTCTTGTTACATTCTTTTTAAATAATTCTTTTCTTTTCAACAGTGAACGAGGCTTCAATACCTTCGTCTTCCGGCCACACTGTGGCGAAGCTGGGCCTGTTCACCATCTTATTACTGGGTTTATGACCAGTGAAAACATCTCCCATGGACTCCTTCTTCGAAAGGCCAGTTTGTTTTCATTAAACTGGTATTCATGTTAATTCAAGTTAATGAAGTAAGTGAAATTTCTGTAAACCTGATAAATTCGGTAGTTGAATCAACTATGTTTCCAAATCCATAAATTTGAGCGATTTATAAACGTAGACCCAGTTGCACCAACCTTACTGAAATGACCGATTTCAAAATCCTAAGTTTTACATTAATTTGTCACCAAAAAAGTACACAGTAATTAGAAAAACCATGATAGGGCCTACTGGTAATAATAATGCTGGCTGGTCATTGCAGTTATTCGAGAAATAACCTCATACTGAGTTTTGTGATGGCTATGACAATAAGAAATAAGGTAGATCTTAGCATGGCATGCTACTTTAGGTAAGTAAAGGCACTGATAATAAAAAATGCTAATGAAAGCAGTTGATTGGTTATTTGGTTACCTTATAATCTGTACATAAACTTGTAAACTGTACATTAAACCTCTGTTGATACCATTAGATGGCCATTGAGTAAACACCATGAGCGCAGTTGCTTAATACCAGAAATTGATGTCTTAGGGGCCATCCATATATTACGTACACAAAAATCCGGGAAAATTGGACCCTCCCTATTCGCACGCTTACTTTTCTCCACCCCCCACCTGCGTACGTACAGTTGACGCACCCCCCTAAGTTCAGCTGCAGAATGTGTCAGTTACACAGGTCCAGGCAGCGACTGTCTTCACTTTAGGCCAGATTGAAGGATGAGTAGTCCATGGACTCCTGTTGAGTTGTGTGATAGTTTAATAATAGCATTCAGAGGTAAGGTGGCATACAAGTGACACCTCTCCCACAGTCCTACTTCTTCTGGTAGTACCAGATAGCTTGAAAGACTGAACTCTAGCTCACTTGAAGGCCAATCAATTTGCGTATGTACATTATCAGTAGACCCCACCTCCCATTCGCAAGTGTACGAAAGTACATGCATTTCGGTTACCCCTCCATGCGTACATAATATATCACCTTGTCACCTTGTGCTGTCAGCTCGTGGAGCTCTAGCGATCGTCCTGGTGAACACACTCCACCGTCTCCTATTCGATGACAAGTCTCTCAATTCCGCCAAATTCATGCCAGTTACATCTTGTATCTCATCCATCCATCTCCTCCTTGGGCGACCCAGTCTTCTCCTCCCCTCACCGCACGCCAGCATCATTTCCTTCTCCAGACCATCAGATCGCATAACATGTCCAAAGAACCTTAGCTTCATTCTTGTCGCAGTTTGTTTTAACGACTCTTCATTCTCAACTCCAATCTCCTCTCGTATTGATTCGTTCGTTCTTTTCTCAGTCCAAGATATTCTCAGCATCTTCCTCCATATCCACATTTCACAAGCGTTAACCTTATTTTCCATGTTCTTTGTCATTGTCCACGTCTCGCAACCGTACAGTACCGTAGGAAAGATTAGTGCTCTCACGAGCCTTTTTTTGGTTTCTATGCTCACATGTTTGTCTTTCCATATCTTTTCCAGTCCGGTCATTGCAGCTTTCCCTATAGCAATCCTTCGTTTTATTTCTGGATCACACTTTCCCTCCTTTCCAACCAGTGATCCTAGGAAAGTGAAGCTTTCTACCACCTCTATTTCCTCTCCGTCTATCTCAAAACTATCCCAATCTGCTGTTGTCATGACCTTTGTCTTCTTTATGTTGAAGTATAAACCAGCTTTTTCACTTTCTCTCCTGACCCTTCTTATCAGTTCTGCCAGATCCTCTTTTCTTTTTGCCATTAATGTTGTGTCATCCGCGTATCTAAGGTTATTCAGTGTCTTTCCAGCAATTTTTACTCCCTCAATTGCCCCCTCCAGTTCTGCCTTTCTCATTATTCTTTCAGCATATAGATTAAACAGGAATGGAGACAAGATGCATCCCTGCCTCACTCCTTTATTGATTCTGAAATTGTCAGTGTCTCCGTATTCTGTTCTTATCACCGCTATCTGGTCTTCATATAAACCCTTTAGTAACATTATCAGGTGTTTCGGAATTCCCATTTCAAGCAGGGTTTTCCACATTAAATCATGGTTAATGCAGTCGAATGCCTTGCTATAGTCAATGAAACAGATGTGAACCTCCTGTCCATACTCCCTTTGTCTCTCCATTATCCACCTCATGTTGGCTATATGGTCTCGAGTTCCACGAGATTTCCTAAACCCTGCCTGGTTCACCGGAAGTTCTCTTTCAATTGTGCCTTCCATTCTTTTGTGAATTATTTTCAGTAATATTTTACTAGTGTGTGATATCATTGCTATCGTCCTATAATTTTCACACTCCCTCGCATCTCCTTTCTTGAATATAGGTATAAAGATCGACTTCTTCCAGTCCTCCGGCCATTCTCCAGTTGCCCATATTTGATTGCACAATTTTGTTATTGTTTTTATCATCGCATCATCCCCTGCTTTTATCAGTTCTATAGGTATCCCATCTTGACCGGGTGCCTTATTGTCCTTGAGTTGTCTGATTGCCCATTCTACCTCCGCTTCCATGACCTCCGGTTCCTTTTCATACTCTGTTACGTCAATTTGTTCTTTTTTGACTCGTTTGTCTTCCCTATACAACTCCTCCGTGTATTCTCTCCATCTATGCTTTATCCCTTCTTCATCGCAGATTACATTTCCATCTCCTGCCTTCATTGAGCCCATTCTAGGTGCAAATTTTCCCGTGATTGTCTTTACTTTTGAGAACATTTCCTTGGTTCGTCCCTTCCTTCCCTCTTCTTCCATTTCTCTGCATAATTCGTTTAGATGTATTTCTTTATCTTTCCGTGCTAATATAATATAATATATGGATGGCCCTTATAGGATATTGCATGTTATGATGGACATACCAAAGGATGAAACATTGTTTTGTGTTTATCCTATGTTGCAGTCACCAGTTCTTGAGTATCTCTATTATCTTACTCAAATTGGTATTGCCATGTCGCCACTGAGCAATAACTCGCTCTTTCTGAACTACCATCGCAATCCACTCTCCGAGTTCCATTCTCGTGGTCTCCTAGTATCGCTTTCCACGGATGATCCATTACAGTTCCATTTCACAAAGGTATGCATTTTAATTTAAGTGTGTATACACCTATATACTTAAAATTTCTCCTATATAACTCGGTGTCATAGATTTGGGCACATATCCCCATGTTTGTGTTAGAGGAACTGCAATGGTTGCCTGTCAAGTTTAAGATCTTACTTATTGTTATTTGCAGCTATCTTGTTTTAAAGAGCTACATGTCTTGGTCTTACCTGTACCTGGCTATAGATCCCTTTGCTGTGCTATGCCGCTTTTCAAGAAAAGTTTTCAAATACTGAATGAAAAGAGGCCAAAATAAACTAGAACTGCTCTTGGCCAACGAGCTTTTTCAGTTGCTGGACCCTCAAACTCTTTCTCGTTATCTGTTCATTCTGCTCAGTCACCTGTCATGTTGTTTACAACATAAGACTTACCTTTTCCAAATTGCTTATCCACCATGGGTTGCCTTTTCGTCTTAAGGACTGATCTTCTAGATCAGCGGTTCCCAAACTTCTCTGGGTCGCGACCCACTTGTGAATATCTTGGCAGTCTTGGTACCCACTGTGTAAAATTAAGCATTGTATACTAAAATTTGCTTCGTAAATTGGAATCGAAATATGCGGATTTATGTACAGGGCTTAGACATTTAAAGCATTAAAAGGAAAGTTCTTAGGTAAAAACAGTTTACAATTTATTGCAATCCAGCTAGTTATAGCCCGATCATAGCCAAATGTTGTTGCAAAAAAAGTTTCTCGAACAAATTTGGCGACCCACTTGCCAGAGCTTCGCGGCCCACTTTTGGGTCGCGACCCACAGTTTGGGAAACTCTGTTCTAGATATTAACCTGACAACAGCTTGGTTTTGGTGTGTCATCGGTTGATGCTTTGTGCATCAGACTCTGGTGTGACAGAAGTTACTAATTAAAATTACAGCTACAGTTTCTCTGATTGTGGATTCTGATTTGTCAGTTAGTAGTGCCTCTCAGGAGTTTCTATCACACAACTCAACAGAGATGCTACATTTACAAGTAGCCTCATGATGAATTGAATCTGGGTTTAATCTTGTAGGAGCCTTTAATTGAAGAATACAGTATAGCAGCCCAAGTGTGGAAGTTAAGCAGTGTAGACATGTGTGAACTAGCACGCAACAGTGTCCTGATGAGCGGCTTTCCACATGAGGTCAGTCCTTTGCATCATTTCGTGTAGCTGATCAGTATAATAATTTAGGGACTAAAGAATTTTGATGGATTATTTTGCTTGTCCTAAGTTGGTCTGTAGATAGTTCAAGTGCTCAAAGTAATGTTCATTAAGAGTGTTTTATGCATTAATCTTGACACTGATATATAACATTGTTACCAGATAATGTAAACCTTACAGTTTAAACTTGAGTGTTCTTGGGCACAGAACAAACTGTAGAAACAAGGCTTATCCTTCTGATGAATAGGACCGGATGTTGTTAGGCTGTGGGTTGTGTCTGTACAGCGCCCTTGTAGCGGTATGGTCGCGTTATGGCGCTATAGAAATTGTCCGTGTTATTATTATTATATGACACAGGCAAACTTTACTGCTGCCAGCCACTGTATAACGTCAACTGTGATCTTGGCTTTTTAAAGAATTGGAACACATATCTTGATTTTTTACCATTCAATATCTGATGAACCAATGTTGATATTGTCATTCTATTCAAGGGTTGATCCATCGACCTCAAATGGCCTTAATCCATATCTGCAGCATTTGCTGACAGTGCCCCCGCACTACATGCTGCATCTTTTTGTAAAACTATTCTTACGTATCTTTCAATTCTTAATTCTTAATATATGAATCTGGACCTATTTGATTCCTAATCAAAACCCCAATTTCAAATTTTATTATAAGGTATTCCCAAATTAGAACCTGTTGTTTTATTTTAAGACAAAGCAACGCTGGCTTGGCCCCAACTTTGGAAGAGACGGACCGGCTGGAAATGACATCAACCGATCAAACGTTCCAGACATTCGAGTAGCATTCCGCTACGAAACTCTCCTAGAGGAGCTTTTCACTGTATTTCAGGCAGTTTCCAGTCAAACAAGTGAAGAATTGACATGTGGAAGTGGTCTTTAACTCAATTTTCTCATAAATACTAGGAAAATTGTGTGCCATGACTGTAAACATTGGTTCTAGCCATAACTTGTGGCACAGTTCGTGATTTGATATGTTACCCAAACTGAAGTGATGGTTATCTTAATGTGTTGCCATAGATTTTACCTGAGATAATTATTTCCATGCATTATCTAAATGTTATTGTAGGTTATTGCCAGTTGTGTTACGAAAGACTTTTTTGAGTAGCCTTTCACTATGAAACTCTCCTAGAGGAGCTTTTCACTATATTTCAGGTAGTTCCCAGTAAAAAAATTTAAGAATTGACATGTGGTGTTGTCTTTAACTCAATCTTCTCAGAAATACAAAGAAAATAGTGTGCCATGACTGTTTGCATTGTTCTAACCATAACCCGTTGCACAGTTCTTGATCTGATATGTTACCCAAACTGAAGTGATGGTTATCTTAATGTGTTGCCATAGATTTTACCCGAAATATTTCCATGCATCATCTAAATGTTAAATTGTAGGTTGTTGCTAGTTGTGTTACCAAAGATTTTTGCCATAATCTGTCATTGCAATTCTTGCCCTAACTGTTTTCTTATGCTCTCAAGTCATTAAACATATTGATCAGTAAATATTTGATCAGCCAAAAGATTAATACACGGCTGTTGTGATAATTTATTCTATGAATTAATAGTCACCGAAAATAAACATCACATGGAATCAATCGTAGATGTTTCAAGTAAGTAAGTAAGTAAGTATATTCTTTATTACACCATTAGCAAACGCACAATGGGACAGAAGCTAGAAGCATTGATTGTAAAACATTGAAGTAATAATAAATCGAAATAAAAATGATAAAATAAGTAATTAAAAAAGCAAGTGTTTTCTTATCATTTATGCAGTAATCTAGCAATGTAACCCTTCCCCGTCAAAGGATCACATCGTGGTATCTCGCGATTATGCCGGCGAGGTCGAAGATAATATCCGGTAGATCGTATCGGAGGGAGCAAATCATGGAGGACATGCCCTGGGTTCTGAAGGATTGCTGCAAAGAGAGCATCGTCCGCCTTAGAACACAACAGGTCAAATGTAGGAGTATCAGTTGGCAGATACCCTTGTCGCTTAAGCTTACGTATCAAGGCAGAGAGACGTTCTCTCTCAAGACCATTGGAAAATCCCCACCAGACTGGAGATGAGTACAACATTCGTGCCACTGTGGTGGAACGTACAACATCATGAAGGCGGCTTCCAGTTAATCCATGCGAAACCAGGACTCGCAGAGCAAAAAAGGATTGTTTAGCTTTACAACAGATGTTGTTAATGTGCGAGGAGAACCCAATTTTTTCAGAAAGAGTGACTCCCAAAATTTTTATTTCATTTACACGTACGATCCCAGCAATGGGTGGAGGGGTATCTAGAATTTTGGTTCGAGGACGCCTTATTATGATTTCACAAGACTTACTATGATTTAAGCGCAAGTTGCAATTTCTGGCCCATTCAGCTATGTGGGCAAGTTCAGAGTCAGTGGTCGTTATGTTTGAGGCAGGAATTATCAAATAGCAATCATCTGCGTATTTGAATAATCGGTTCCCTGCATGAAGCAATTTAAGTCCAGAAATGGCGGCCAAAAAGTGGATTGGTCCAAGCCCTGACCCCTGTACAGTGCTAGCATTTATACATTTGTATGGGGAAATGATACCACAAAATTTAGTACAGTGCACTCGATTAAAAAGCAAAGAAAGCACCCAATTGTAAACAAAATCAGGAATTAACATGGAGGCTAACTGCTCTGCGAGGTAATTATGCCTTACAGTGTCAAATGCCTTGGAAAAGTCAAGCGATATCATGCGGGCATACGGCTCGCATGTAACTGTTTCTAGTAAATGATCGGTTATAGCTATCAATGCCGCCGAGGTCGAACCAGATGGCCTGAAGGCATATTGGTCTGAATAAAGACTATTTTCATTAGGGTTTGTACGGATTGGATAATAGTAAATTTGAACAACAAATTTTTCCAAAATTTTACATAAAATTGGTGTGATGGATATTGGTCGGTAATCAGCCTCTGTCACTGGGCTAGAGATCTTTGGGATAGGAGTGATTTTACTCTCCTTCCATTGCGGAGGGATATAAGACTCAGTTAGTGACTTCTTGTAGAGATATGAAATTGGGGTTGCCAGTAGATGAGCCATACTTGACAAGAGCCACGAAGGAAGTCCGTCTGGCCCCTCAGAAGTGCCTCGAATGGATGCTAAGGCAGAATAGACATGGTAGTCTTCAATATCAACCGCATCTGCGGAGGTGACTGTTGTTTTTGCAGCTGGTCGTACATACTGATAGTCAGTGGATGTTTTGCAGTAGTGTTGATTAAGACTGTCGGCGGAAATTTTGCCTTTGTGTATGGGGCGCTCCTTGTCTTCTCCACGCAATCGTCGCACCTCAGACCACAGACGGCGTGATCCGCGCGCGAGACCATCAAAGGTGTTTTTGTTGTGGTTGGCAATTATTTGGTTTATTCAAGTTACATGTACCTATATTACTATAATCAAATATCTATAATAATGTTTTCTTTAGCAAATCATGCAGTAAAAACAGTGTCTGCTCTAAGTGCAAGCGTTGCAAAATCAAAATGACCAATCAATCAATCGAAATTTATATAGCACCCCTTCACGATTCCTACTCAGAGGCGCTCCCGACCTAGGCCATCTTGACATCCTTATGATGGGTTCACTGCATTGGAAAACACATCCACACACCCAGATTAATGGTCATCATTGAAATGACACTACTACAGTTCAACTACGTGTCCAGTTGAGTAAATATGGTAGCTGCAATCCAATAATCGGCAATAGTCTGAGGAATGCTTGATGAAAAGCCAGTAGTAACAATCCGAAACCAGTCCTTGTCAAGGCCTACTGCAGAGGCTTTGGTCGTCCCATTGAGAGCCTGATTAAATATGAAAACCCTGTGGCATGCCAAAAATGTGAAGTTACAGTACTACGTGATGAATCCTGTGAAGCATTCAAGGAGCATACAGTGAAGTCTGTCCTGTAGTATATTTCATTATATTTTTCTCTTGTGTTACTTACAATTTCTTGGAATTCTAGGATTACTTAAATTTCTGGGATTTCGTGGATATATCTGAAAAGTTGCCAAGAAATGTTAAAAACATTTGAACAGTGACAAAGCGTATAATGTAAAAACTTGGGAAAGCAGTTAGTTGCTGCAGTTGTTTGGCCAGTAAATCAACAACTATTCTTGAAGACGTAACTCCGTTGTTGACCATGTGAATGCCTTCTGCAGGTACTGCGATCAGCTGCATCAGATAGGACTTGTATAGTATTGTTGCAGTGACCGTCCCATTCGTTTTTCTGATATGCTGCAATTTGACTGGCCTTCTCTGATGGATCATGATTTTGGACAGTGATTTCACATGAAGCGTCCGTTGATGATGCTTTTGGCATTAAAACGGCTCTGTGGAAGTCCGATTAGATTCACTTTTGACTGCTGTAATTCCATCCTTGCAGGCTTGTCAAAGTTCCATATTTGTCATCTTCACGCCATCCTCGCTAGCTGCTAAATATATAGCATCTCAACACGTACATACATACAAATCAAAAAGGTTTCTAAGTGATGGCAACAGATTACCTACGTTAATTGCCTTAATTAGCACCGTAATCATAATGCTTATGTATAATTACTATGACAGTTCACAACCACCAAGAGTAGCCAACTCGAGGCCGACGTCAATGAATGCTGTGCTGGAAAGTAACATTTTATTGGGTAGATGTATGCCGACATGTCTCGACTTGGGAAAAGAAGTATGAGCAGAAAGACTAGGAAAATGGTTTCCTAATTTAGAAATTTATTTTAAATACAATAAACATACTGTTTCATGACTCGTATTCAATACAAAATTCAATTAACACACTGTTTCAGTAGCAGTATAGGCATGTGACCATATCTTCATCAGTTCATCATGCTTTTAATCCTAAATTTAGTCCTTTTAATCATAAGATTGACAGATTAAAACTGTTAATTATGCAGCCCTAACAACATAAAAAAACAAATTACACCATCATAGAGAGATGGTGTAATTCACTCAGAAAATATCAAGATAAAAAGACTACGGTCATAACTCATAAATACAAATAAAGGCATTGTATCAGCCTATGAAACATTTACTAGTATGACTTTCTGCCCGAGACCTTGAAGGTGCAGTGGCACTTTGAATGGGGCAATATAGGGGATACAAAGCAATTTTACAGGCCGACAACCAGCAGAGGAAGGGATTTTTATAAAATGCTGCATAATGATGGAACAATTTTGAAGGAAGCTCTTAAATTTATTGCACATCTTTCTCAAATATGAACAACAGGTTGCCAGCATGGTGAAACTGAATCATAAAAGAATTGCTCCTTAACACCACCACTGCTGAATCCCATCACTGTTCTGGATCATGAAAGACAATGTGCACAACAATGTATAAAAATTAGTTACATTAAGGTTGGGTATATGCCCATTTACCCATCAACCAATCTTAAGACACCTAGTCAGTACTGGAATGCTAGACACAAAGCATGCTACGAATCATCATCAGTAGTATTTAATATTTCTATTATTAATTTAATTTTTCTGAACCAAAGGTATGGAAGAACCCTGTGGATTACAAAACATAGTGTTGTTCTGGAAAAGGGTAATGTTGATTGATGGATTTATCAGTGCCATAAAAACCGATGGTACTGAAATGATGGAAGGTCATATATAAGCACTGAAGGAGGAAAGTAATTTCCTAATCATCTCTTGATGTCCGAGTTGGTAGCTCAAGTGGTTGTCAAGATAACCTACATAGAGACAAGAAGGGAGTCTAGACGAGACAGGCTGAACAAGGTGACAGAATGGGGGGTCAGAGAGGGTCTCGAGACTGTTACAGGAGAGAAGAATCACTGTAATTGAGAATATATGGTTTACTGTAAGCCAAGTGACAGTATGAGTGAAACTCAGGAATATGCTTCAAAACAGCTACCAATATGCAAGCTCAACTAATACTATTGAAATCTTGAAGTCAAGTTTGACCAAGACTGCACCTGAGGGGAAGATCTGCCAGGAAGCATCTGGTGGCATGTGCATCATCCTCCTTACTTATCCACACCAAACAACAAAGGTGCAGAGTAGTGGACAGTTGGGTGAGAGCAAAGGCTTTGCACACTTGGAAGCCAACATACTCCAGCAGTAGCCAATTACGATGGGCCAAAATTCCCTGACTTGATGCCCTACGGCAAACTCGAGTACCCCCAAACACGATACATGTAATATTTTTGTCATACGCCTACCAACGAGATACTTAGTCAGTGAGTGAAGTGAGGACAGCAGTCCCATCCTCCTTACAGTTTACTATCATTATTAGTAGAAAATATTTACAGCGCATGTTAATAAAACTATATACACGGCACGTGCGATAACAATAGCTTTAAAGACATAAACAGGTCAGTCTCCAATTGTTTCCTCAAACTTGCAAAAGAAAGTTCTGCAGCACAGCCTTCAATAGGTAGCATATCCAGACCAGTGGGCTAAACGCACTGAATCTTTCTGAATGCATCACCACTTCCAGTCATAGTTGTAGGACTGCAGAAACAATCTTCCAGCTGAAGAAATGACAAGAGAACACCACGAATATTATCTTACATGACATTTGCATACTACAGTGACATTAGAGGTTCCACCTGACAGAAATATTTTTGCAGCACATTCAAACCTCTATCCATCAGACCAGCGTTTCCCCCAGTGTGCTGCAGAACCCTAGGGTTCTAGGTGGCGCCACTGGCGTGTGCACACCACACGTTGCCGTCGGTTCATTCCTATTCTTCTCAGACTGATGGCGTGTGTCTAGCGCCTCCGAGAGGTTCTCAAGGGGTGCTGTATAAATGTTTAATTACATTACATTACATCCATGAGGGGAAGACCAGGGTTCCATTTCTAATCTACTTTTTATGGATTAAAACTGTATGAGCCCCAATAAAAGAGAATTCAATTATTCATAACTGTGTTATTAATTAAACTTCTGTTGGTCTGCTTTGCAGGCATTATATAGGCCTATACTAGAATGTGCTTTGTCTAGGTCAGGGTTCCGTCAAAAATTTTAGGATCAAAAGGGTTTTGTACCCAAAAAAGCTTGGGAAGCACTGTGTCAGACAGTGCTTCTAAACGACTGAAAGAGGCACTACATTTGTTCTTGTTACAAACTGGAAATAAACCTAACTATGGCAGTCAACAACAAAGTCAAGAATGTAACATATCATCACCAGGCTGACCTCCACAGTTTATATCAGCTGACGTAAACAAGTTCAAGCTTAGGTAACACCGTTTTGAAAGAAAAAGATTTTAATAAATACTGTCTGGTATTCATACAGAAAGTGAAGCAAACTCCCGCCTCAGCCAGAGTGACTCGATGTAGGATCAAGCTTTCCGTACAAGTGAATAAGGTATGGTTAAAGGTGAATGGTGTCTTGGAATGTTACTGGACTTGTAAAAATTGATCAGCGAAGCCATGGACTCAAAATGCGGTCCAGGGGCCATCAGGCCTATGTGGCCTTTCTGAAAACAAAAACCATGAAATTTTTCAGGAAATTTATCACACAAACACACACACACACACACACACACACACACACACACACACACACACACACACACACACACACACACACACACACACACACACTATTTTGCCACAATTGGGCAGCACACACAATATGATACAAATACAAGGACGAAGAAAATAAACAGTCCAACTAACCGAAAAGTAAATGCCTTGCATATCATTTGCATGAAAGTTACTAATAGTTTTGCAGTACATTATAGTTCTCACAAAGTTTCACTTTCTGTTATTGCACAAATAGCACATAAAACTCAGTCAACACAAAGGTATCGCTGTAGTTTAACTTGGACAAAGAGAACACTGTTTCACATCATTCTGAAGCAGTAAACATCCAACGTAAATGACAATATCCCTCAAAAAAACTTTAAATTGGAAGTTCTAGTCCTTTTAATAATATCACTCCTTTTTTGCATTATTACAGTTTGCAGTTTTAAATTCTGGTCATAAAGTTTCAATCAGTGAGAGGCTTATTCAATGCTCACTGAAGATTAATATCACTTTTAACTAACAGGAATCACTAGGAGAAGGTTTCATGTAATTATCTTTCAATTACGTACTGTAAGTAGATACTGTTTGGCATTTGTGCAAACGACAATGAGTGACAAATTAATGTAAAACTTAGGATTTTGAAATCAGTCATTTCAGTAACGTTGGTGCAACTGGGTCTACGTATATAAATCACTCAAAATTTATGAATTTGGAAACATGGTTGATTCAAGAGAGTTAAACACAATTTATTAGGTTTACAGAAATTTCACTTACTTCATTAACTTGAATTTTGTACTTAACAACACTTGAATCAACTCGTACAATCAACGTCTGAAAGAACAAAAGAATTCTTAACAACAAGAACAATTATCTTAAAGAATTAGAAGCATACAAAGCGAACAGAATTATTGTCAAAAGGATAGATTACATTAAAGATATTTTAATGTGAAAACCGTGCATAACTGCATTCTTTAACTTGGGTGACATGAATACCAGTTTAATGAAAACAAAGTGTGTCTTGTGCTTGATACAGATTAAAATAATATACTTGCCTGAGCACCTTTCTCTGAAGAGTCTCGCACCATGTAAGTCCCATTATGACTAAGCGTTTTCATCAGTCTACAGCAAAAAAGTACAAATACACAAAACAGAATAAACCAGAAGAATGGTACCAAGCACAAATAAATGATAAATCCCATAGTAGTAGCTGAGGCAGGTAAATCATCCATATACCTGTACTGCCTGCCTTTCTCAACAATAGTGCTAATAGGTAGGAAACTTAATCCTTTTACACTACATGGCTCCAAAATGAGTTAATTGTTAGTTAATTTAAATAAACATACCTTGCCTTACATATTTAGTAAATTACCCATTACTAATGTAATATATAAGATTACACAATAAAACCTACTCATCAGCCTCGTCTGGTTTACCATTCCAGTATGCCTCAGGTGGAATTCCTGATTTCTTCAATTGCTGGCAAAGAAAACAACAAAGTAGTACAGTAGTTGGAATAGTGAATTTATTTAGTTTGACTTAGTTTCTCTAATCTATCTGTTGCCTCTACAAAAATGACAAGGTGTGGGTCGATGATGATTCTAAGGTGTTAGGAAATGACAGTATACATGTATATTAACAGTGGTAATGGATGTAGCAGAAGCAATAGTAGTAATAATAAAAATAATATTTTCGTCACTCCACATTGATTGCACATCACCACTGGCTGCTTAACGCCTTCTGTTCCTAGTGATTTCAGAAGCATGAAAGAGAAGTCACTACTTACATACATTACAATCAGGGCTGCATTAAGGCTAGTGCAGGCCCAGGTGCTGTGATTACCTATAAAGCCATCAGTGCATGGCCCAATTACAAGTAAAAAATTTTTTTTTATGTACTTCAGAGAATGTGGGCCACTCAAAACTGCGGACCCGAGTGCTGCAGCACCCTTAGCACCCCCCTAATGCAGGCCTGATTACAATAACAACACAATAATACTATTAATCAAAATTATTTTTTGATTAATAGCATCGAGTCACTCTGGCTGAGTCACTTTTAGTACACTTTAACAACATACGTGTACTAAAAGTGACTGGGAAACCAATGCAGCTCGTCGTTACAGTGTTAACAGATATCGGTACTAGCCATTCTAGATTTCCATCTCTCTGAATTTATTTTAAATTACTCTTGGGTACTGGAGACATTAATTACGAAATTACCATTCATAAATAATAATTAATACTATACTTCTGAAGTGGCCTACCACATTCGCATCTTCCGACAACTCCAGATACTGTGGGGCACAAAAGTATTCGACATTATCTTCAAGTCCAGTTGATTCAGAACTAACTCCCTGCCAGAAAAACATGTAAAATTGCCATATAATGTAACAGGACATAGAGGACGAACTCCTTGTTCTTCACATTGGACCTTGTATGTATGCACATCTGTATTATCTGGACATTCGTATAGCAGCTTTCAAAATTCTAGAAACAGATTTTCTTAAAAATTAATTAGATCTTGCTCATCTCCAGTTGTGTAAGGTTGTATGAATGTTGATGCTTGATAGCAGTCACTTGCTGATTCATTCATGTTTCTGATAGATTTCATGGACCACAGTTTCATAAAGCAAGTGATACCTGTAGGAATACCTGCTACACATTACCTTACTTATGAATTATGCATAATTAATACTCTAAGATCATAGCTGTGCTGAAAGGTGTTATATAATATGTGACCATGCGTGAGAAAACTTTCAAAACATTGGAAAATACCAAACTGCATATGACCTGGAGGTACTGAATAATTACGTGACAATCACATCTTTCTATCGCAAATAGTAAAAGTTACAATCTGTTAAAGACGTAGGTGTCTGCACGGCTACTTGTGACAGATCGTGAATTAATGCATACCGTAACTATAACTATGACCTGCCAAGAATTGCTGTGCCTAGGAGTTGTGCACGCTTATCAGTATAGTACATTGGAGTGTATTGATAAGCCTCTAAGGCTGCCATCAAAGTAATGAACTCGCCATAAAAAATTGGTTTACACGAATACTTCCATGACTTGGTAATTTGCATAGTAATCGATGCACAGAACTTCAAATTAGGAGGACACAACAGGACATGTTAAATTAGGTATATGTTGGGATATCATACATACATTTTGATAGCCCTAACGCAACACGGAAAGAACTTATTCAGATCCATTTCCTTGCCTTATGAGCAAGCTGCTTGTGAAGTTACTTTTCAGACTTTGACTGTTTTCATATACATCGTCACAAATATCAATTTACAATGCACATTCACACAGCGCATATATGTCGAACTCAATGTACATACACATACATATTAGATTTAATAACCGATAACTCACCCAAGATTTTGTGTCCACGCTTGCACTTTTAATCATGGCAGCTGCACTGGTAACTTTGGGCTTTGGTGCCACTTTGGGTGGCGGTGGAGTTGGTGGCACACTTCCTATGGCATTGAATTACAAAACAATAATAATACCAAGGCAGAAACATGTGTAGAACAACTCACAGAGGTCAGTAATGAAATATTACCCAGGAGCGTCAGAATGAAAGAATCAAAGATTTCAGTATGTCATCAACGATAGATCACACTATATGACTCGTTCGAAGCATACCCGCAGCGGGAGATCATGAGCAGAGGGAGATCATGAGCAGAGCGAGATCACGAGCAGAGGGAGATCATGAGCAGAGCGAGATCATGAGCAGAGGGAGATCATGAGCAGAGGGAGATCATGAGCAGAGGGAGATCATGAGCAGAGAGAGATCATGAGCAGAGCTTCAATTAAATTACCAAGTCTGGGAAGATATGTCTAGGAGTGTCAAAGCTGTCATGTGTTTGCAATATTTGACCATGCCTATCACTTGTACAGTTATATGAACTTCTACCATATGAGCTCATTTACATCTGGTGCACAACCAATTTGTCAAGAATTATTGCTTCTTTTCTTTTGGGCTTGTAATTGACTCACAAGCACACTGTACATTCAATTTATAGTAACAATTGTACATTGTATATCAAGAGTTAAAATGCATTGTACAACAGAATTGCACATCAAACTGTACATTCAAAGCACATTAAAACTACAGCTGAACAGTATTGGTACACAGATTGTGCTGAGCGCAAAGAGAAGGAATAATCCGTGTCAAATTGACTGTGCACAAGATGTACATAAGATACCCAAGGAGACTAAATCCCATCTAAATCCCAATCCCATCATTCACTCAGTGATAGTCAAGTGCTTACCATCTCGGACGAGGATCAAACCTCCATTACAGTACAAAACAATAATAAATATGCCATAGACTTCATATAACACATTTCATTAAAACACGAATACGGTCAGGGAGTTTAGGCCCCAAGTTAAGAAAACAACGTCAAAATAACACCTTGTAATAAGGGAATTCTGAATATGGCTAAAAACACAGTGATATAACATGTTTCTGGTCTAATAAAGTTTGATTAATCATATTAATAATAATAATAATAATAATAATAATAATAATAATAATAATAATAATAATAATAATAATCTTCGTTTAATATCTTCAAACTGACAATTACGCAGTATGATTACAAATCAGTATGAACGGATGATCACAAGTTATTACAGGAGGCGAATTTAACTTAGCAATACCTTTTATATATTACTTTAACAATGTTCTTATGATTAAAAGTAATAAGATACCAGCAAAGCCCAGCAAGTTGAAAGCATTAACAGCCGAACAATTATGTTAATTTACAAAACAATAATGCTGATAAATATAATAATTTAGTAGACCCTTGCCTGTGGAGGTAGGCTGGAACTGCCTGGGTGCAACCGGTGGTTGAGAGTTGGGTGGAACATGAGGTGGTCGACTTGTAATTGTAGATATATTTTGAACTTCTAGAAAGAAATTTCATATGAACAAGAACAAAAGGGAGATAGCAGCAGATAGAAAAACATTGAAATATACTGCCATTTAGTCATCATACTGCTTTGTGGCCTAGGCGTTTGAAACGCTGGGTCCAGAAATCAAGACGGCTTTGCACTGATCAAAATCCTCCGCTACCGCCTTGCCCAAACAAATATCAGGAGACAACAAAGACTACTTTCTCTTTCAGCGCTTATCTATGGAAATCCAGCGCTTCAATGAAGTCGATTTCTGTAGCACCTTTTCCACAGACAGAAAACCATCTGCGAAGATTAGCCATTCCAGAACACTCCCCTAATTTTTGCAATCTCAATGGATGGTATGTATTTCACGAGAAAAAAGAACAAAAATTAAATAAAATAATAATACAAAAGTAAAGCAGCTTTTCCAGTGCCTTTCCAACTGTATCCAGCACTATAATTCCAGAGCATTTTGAAGTACATTTCCTGATGTTGCAGAGGATGAGGCCTCATTTTCAAGATACCCATTAACAGAAACTTGCACAATTTTTTTCCTCAGGGATTACACTTACTTCAGGTACAAAAAAATAAAGTATAAGAAAATAACACTAATAATAAATAACAACAAACCAATTACAAGAATAACAATAGTAATACGAAAATCTGAGATTTTTGTTCACCCCCATCAGGGCCATCACATTCTGAAAGTAGCAACAAATACTAAGTAAGAAGACAAAAAGAATCCAACAGGTAAACTATTTCTTATGCCTCAGCAACGAGCTGTCTACTTCACATTGTGCAGAGGGATTTGAAGTTCATCCAGAAATACTGATACATTACAACCATTAAACTCAGAGTTAGATGACAAAAGAAAAAAGGAAAGTGCAGAGCTTTACATTAACAATTCACCAATAAACATTTTGCAAACTGAATCTTTGAGTACTTGAAAATTCCGATGCGTTCTTTATTGCATCCAACTCTTCTTCGTCTATTTCAGTGTAATCATCACCCCACTCATCATCTTCATCTTCTTCTGCGCAACACAAACAGCTTACAACTGAGTCAAGAATCGTGCAATACTTATCTAATCTGCATTCCTCATAAATGCCTCTTGTTAGTTTCTCTTGTAGCGACTCTATATATATTTTCGATTTTACAATTACAATTACAGTCATCGTGTAACTTGCGATTACAATTACAATAATTATTTAAACTGAATTACTCAGTTACTCAGCACATACTCTGACAGTTACTTCTACATTCTTGAAACCAAAGTTTGGTGAGAGCCAAGACTACTGTGTTAGGAATCAACTTACAGATTTACCCTGGCGTATATTAAAGCACAATTAATAGCGATTGGTTGTGCATTTTGTAAGCCTGTAAGGGATGCCAAACTCAAGAGGTTGAGTCACAAAAAGGCAATTTTTCAACCTTAAAATATAAATTTAATGAATGAGCAGATGGGACAAACGTGCATCATAACAAGGCTTGCATCAAAACAATCAACCACACACTGGCAATTGCAAGCAAGAGAAAGATAACAGAAGCAGAAGATCAAGCAAGAAAAGCACTGCCGGCATTTCTATGGGTATTACTGTGGATGAACCTATAAGAGCTTTATACAAGTCATATACGGTAATATGGGTTCCATACAGGCTCCAAGTGTGCAGGAAGGCTGGTGAGAAGGCTGGTGATCATCAACAAGAAAGGCTGGACAACCTAATCTTACGCTGTAGGATTTTAATCGCAGATCTTTAAAGAAGTAAAAGATAATTATGCATTAGCAGATTTCTGCTGTGCCAACCAGAGACTTCTGTGTCACCATGGGCAGCGATCATGGGGGGGTCGAGAGGGACAAGCCCTCCACCTTTAACAGGGGGGAACACGCCATGCATCGGACCCCACATTTTGAAGAAACACCAAAAAACGTCATCAAATTTTTTAACGCGTGAACGCAAAAAATTTTGTTTACCTTTTTTGACCACATCAGTTCACGGCGATAAATTATTTTTACCTCTTTTTTGACCAGATCAGTTCAAAAATGTCCCCCTCACCTGTCAAACAAGATCGCTGCCACTGTGTGCCACAATTATAAATAGCCACACAGAGTATCTGCCTTTGTCAACACATACATACCCAAAACATATTCAGCTTCAAGCAGCATGTCCCGCGGTGGTGGGAGAGGTGGGCGAGTCACATTACCCAATTTAGCACCCTGAGCTTGAGGTGAAACGAAAGCTGTTAGAACAGACCTTTCATTTGCCCTAAAACATGCAGACAGCATATCCGTAACAGGAAATGGTTGTTCCAGGCAGAAAAATATTATTGAAAGTAAATTCTCAATAGTAACGGCGCGTTGGACCTATATAACTATAGGTTTCATCCATAACAAGTTACAGCTTTTCATGCAGCAAGCTATCTAATAATCATAGAAAATATCAGAAAAAAAGCATAGCCTTGCATTAAATTCTTTTATTGTTCCCATGAAGTAGTTAGTTAACAGTGGTGATACAGAATAAATCGTAAATAGTTAAATTATGATAATACAAGCCAGATCATACTTTTGTTAACACGTAAACTGCTAAGGGCGACAAAACAGATACCCAGAAGGGACGAAAGTCCCGCTAAATTAGGATACCTGTATACCATATACCATGGACAATTTCTATAGCGCCGTAACGCGACCATGCCGCTACAAGGGCGCTGTAAATATAATGCAGTGTGATGACAGTTGAGTTTGAATGTAAAGTGATGTCTGGAGGAATGGACGACAATCATGATAATCTAGTTCCTGAAGAGAGTTGGTAAAAGGAAGCAACCAAAGAAAAAAAATGAGACATCAGAAGGGAATATGAGACTAACTTGACTAACAATGCTCAACTAACTACCTTAACTAATAAAAGTCAAAATACAGTCACCATTTAATTAAATAGAACATTAATTATGAATAAAAAGATAGTCAATAGTCATTACGTTATAATATGATGACTATTGAATGCAAGGCTGTGCTTTTTTCCATATATTTTCTATAATTTTTGGTTGCTTCATGCACGAAAAGTTGTAACTTGTTATGGATGAAACCTTGAAATGCATTCAAGGTTTTGTTATGCCACACTGCACATGTGGCACACGTAAGATGGCCTAATTTCTTAACTATGAACTCTGTAGCACAACTGTATTGATGACCAAGCATCATATTATTAATCCAAATCATTGTGCCAGTCAAGTTCCAGAGGTCAGTCAAAAGCCTGTTATTATTGTCAGAAGACAGATATTCTGAAATAAGCCTTGGAATATGGAAGGAATATCACAGGAAGATAAATATTTTTAAAACCATACTGGAAAGAATATTTTGAACAGATAGAAATTCTGAAAAACACATTCTGAATATGTAAGAAATATTAAGAGCAAATAGACATTGTAAAAAGTAATAACAGTAACTTCCTCAGTATGATTTGAAAGTGTCAAGTTTCATCTAAGTACCCAAAACCTATCAGAAGAGACTTCCAAAGATTATAACTTCTGAAAACCACATTGGTGTGAGAAAATTGACAATGAAATTTTCAGCTAAAAAGTTGTACACTTATGGCTATAACAGTACTCTGCACACATGTTGTATCATCTACATACTCATTATAACACCTTGTAAGTAATCACAAAACGGTTGCCTGTGCAAGTCTCCGTACTGTTGCCGTTGACTTTGTGGAGTATACACTTGCAAACTGTCTTAAATACACTTATTGAGATCAGTTAGATATAAAAAAAAGTGATAGAAGGTCAGTCATATAAACAGTGACAAATTAAATGCTTTACTAAGGTACTTCAAATGATGAATTAGCCAGCCTTATCTTATGGACTATAGTACTAGCAAACAAATACACCATAATAGTACTGTTACTGACTTGAAAATGGAAAGCATTTCTTCCTGGATGCATTTTATCCACACCTTGAAAACACAAATGATAACAGCAAAAGAATTCTAAATTACACTAAATAGCAAAAATAACACCTTCCAAACAAGCGAAATTATAAAAAGCAAACATTTTAACGAAACCAAACACAAAAAAATATAATTTTTCAGAAAGTACAACAGAAAACTCAAAACGAAAATGAATTATCTAAAAGCAATGAATAACTACAGTTATTAATCCCACCAAGAAGGTTACACCGTGCAACTTGCTGAACTGCAAGATCTCCTAGTAACAGCTTCAATCCCACTGAGCTGTTGCTCTGTAATGTCCTTCATCAAGTTACTAGATCACACTTGCCACATTCACTGTACAGAACTCTTAGATTTGGTGTCAGTGGAGATGTAAAGTATCAAGGACTCAGCATACTGTAATAGGCTACGAGACAATATAGATAGACTCGCTTGAACCTGCTATGGAGTTAGAGTGGAACTACACAGCCAAAATAGTTTATCGTTAAACGGTTTAAGTGACCATACCTAGGACATCATCAATAAGTCATATGCCAAGTACCTTCAAGTCTTTTTCAGAAGGGGCAGAAAAGTAGTATGTTCGGTCCTTGTCTTGCAGTGCACAGATGAGTTTGAAAGGCCAGGAGACACCTTTCGCCACCTCCTGACTGCAAGGTTCGATCCTAAAAGGTAGGCAAGGTGATTCAAGTATACATTAGTAAGACAACCATAAAGTAGTACAGGAACTACGTGAGAGCTTAACAGAAATATGCCCTGAACAACCTCAGCATCTAGTTTGACTATTCCATTTAATCAAGATCCAGTTATGATCCACAATACATCATCATTCACTTCCAATGATTATCAGCAAGGAATGCTGCTGCAGATAAGATTTTGTTAAGTTAGATGCTATAGTTTGCATACACTGCTCAATGCCAGCATACCCGGAATGGTTTGTGCCACCAATAGTTGGAAATAAATATTACTGGTATGTTGGAATTCCCTTTCAACACTCCCTCTGGGAGCCCAAACAACTTATAACAATGTTGCATTATAACAAGGCCAAGTTCTATAGCTGAATTAAATTGAGATGCTCCACACCCCAAAACGTATTGTGACACAAGTTGAAGTTATGTTATAACTACCGGGTTAAGTGCTATACAAAAATTCACATGATTTAGATAAGCAGCCAATTACAAAACCAAAAAGTCAACCAGTGGCAGTATACTGTTTTTTTTACTCAGGCCTTCAACATATGCTACTGAAAGATAAGCCGCTGGCATACAGCTTATTTTGGTTAAATTAACAGCACAATAACTGCGATCCATCAACCATAAAACCTTTCAATAGAAGTTGGAATCAATCTGATGAAGCCTAAGAAACTTAGTTTCAATCCAAAGTCAAACTGGAAAAAGCAGTGAATAAGCAAGATGTCTGCTAAGCACCAACCCACAATGGTACTTAAAAGTGTAGTTATGAACGCGACGAACATTTGGTACTCCTGGGGTCAAGCGTGTGGCTAGAGAAGAGCAGTACCTTAAGCTATCCTGTGAGGCAGACAAAGTATGAAAGTGTAAGCGACTTCATTTTCTTAGCTTCTGCATATGAAGGGATTGAAGGTGGGTGGTGATTCTTCCCCTTAACATCTCATCTTCCCACTGACTTTGTACTATCAGTGCAATTCAATACAGGTGAACTATATAGGGGATGCAGGTAACAGCACTATATAAACATCAAATTTAGACAAACCTTGAAACTTCTAATGTCACCATAATAATACAGGCAACAGTAGGAAACATGATCAGGAAACCACCGTCTTTTTAATATAAACAATAAATCTAAGTATAATAATACTGTCAACAGTGGGAAACATGATCAGGAAAACATTGTTTTGTTAAATAAACAATAGATCTAACCATAATAATACAGGCACTAGTGGGAAACACGATCAGGAAAACATTGTTTTTTTATATAAACAATAGATCTAAACATAATAATAAAACAGGCAATTCTGGGAAACATGGTCATACATGCATACAATGTATGTACTGGTACGTATGCATGTATGTATGTATGCATGTATGTAGCAGGACACTAAATATAACACATTTTAAGTATCTCAAAGAGCTCTGAAAACTGCCCAAATAATTAACCTAATTGGTTAAAATTTCATAAAATGAAGCAATAATTTTACTTGCTTTGTTTTGAACATAAATATAAAATGAAAAAGTGATTACCCTGTATACCCATAAAGTGATGTTGCTCGCATTGGCCGATTTGACATTTCGTTGTCGTAAATGTATATACAACCGTTGTGTAAAACAACATATGACTGTCGCCCTGGAACATCAGACAATACATAACACACATTAATACAGATTTTTAATTACAGATAATATCTTATATATTAAAAGTAATACCACTGCACTGAAAATAAATTAATTTCCTGAAAAATATAAGATCCATGCCAATAAGGAATTTTCCAGTATGGTGCTACATGAAAATCAGATAAAATTACAATGAAACAATTGGTAATAAAAATTATGAATATATTTAAAATAAATCAGGTCTAAAATCAGATCCATATCTCACAAGACTAAAACTGTACTAGAATTCTGAATCAGAAGGAGAAGTTAAATAAATAATAAAATGTTAAAACAGAAAACACGCATGGAACTAAACTTATCTGGCCAAAACTGGTTCCAGGTTCCAATTATGAACTAATGCCTAGATAAATGCATCACCCTCAAACACCAACCTACATGTAACTCCAATGTTCAAAATAAACAGCTTCATAAACATTATTCTGGTAACAGCAGACACTAAGGCAGGCATGTATAAAATTGTATATATGTATGTATGTATGTATGAATGTATGTTTGGCTTGTTTGCATGTGTGTGTATGTATGTATGTATGTATGTATGTATCAATCAATCAAATCAATCAATCAAAAAACTTTATTGCAACCAGGCAATGAGTGAACATAAACAATTACATAAACGCAAACCCATAAAAATCATTACTGGCCACAAAAGGTGACCCTAAAGGGATTAATTAATCCCGCTAATCGTATGTACGTATATATGCATGTATGTAAGCATAAACGTATCTGGGCTTTAACAGAGCGCATTTTAAGAATCTCTAAAAGCAATTTGAACACTGAACATGACTGCCTATTGTCTAAGACAGGGGTGGGCAAACTTTTTCTCCACTGGGCCACATTGAATGGCAAAAAAATTCGAAGGGCCGGGTAAAAAATTTTTAACTTTTAATAACGACTAACATGAAAAGAAGTTTACTTATTTATACTATTTTTCCGCTTTTCACTTTCTCGTCTAGAGTTCGTGATCTAGGAGTGACCCTTGACAATTCTCTCACCTTTACTGAACACATTTCCAAACTCACTCGCACTTCCTATTTTCACCTAAGGCGCCTTAGAGCTATCCGTCGCTCTCTCTCATCTCCAATTTTCACTTCAATTGTCCATGCATTTGTCTGCTCTAGACTTGACTACTGCAATTCCCTCCTCATTGGTCTTCCTAAAGTCCGTCTTGCTCCTCTTCAGTCCGTTCTCAATGCTGCTGCTAGATTAATTGCCCGTCTTCCTCGATTCTCTCATATCACCACCTTTATGGCAGAAGAACTCCACTGGCTCCCGCTTTCTGCCCGCATCCAATTTAAGGTCCTCATCCTTGTCTCTAAGGCTCAACTTGGTTTCACTCCAAAATATTTATGTGACTTAATTCATCGCCCTCACTCTGCTGCTTCTCTTCGTCCTCTTCGTTCATCTGACCGTTTGGACCTCCTCGTTCCCCGTGTCAGGACTTCACTGGCTCAATCTAGGTCTTTTGCTTCCATTGGCCCTGCTCTTTGGAATGAGCTTCCTCCATTCGTTCGTTCTTCTATTCTCTCAGGTAACGTCTCTTCCTCTTTTACCTTTCTTAAAACTTGCTTTTTCTCTCGGGGTCTCTCGCACTGGCAGCACTTCTGAATGGCCCTCCCGCTAGAAGCGCTTTATAAATATCCGAATACAATACAATACAATACAATACAATACAATACAATACTATATTAAATATACTTTGGCTGGTATAATAGTGAGATGGTATGCAACTGAGAGCATGAATTAACAAGTTTCGCACAATCCGGTGTGATTGCAATGGCGGCAATTCGCAGTTTGAGTTCAAGTTTAGATCAGTTAACTGAGGTCTGTAGTTGGATTTGTTTATCGTTATAGTTGAAAATCTTTGTTGACAGATGTAAGTGGATGCGAATAACACAAACATTTTAAAAGCAAAAATGTGTAGATGTGAGAATTTGTTCTTTCTGAGTGAAGAAAAGAATGTTATCAGGTCTGACCCTTTGAACTGCTCTTTGAGAGCAAAGTCACTTTGTGGGTCGGTTAACTCCAGCTGAAGTTCCGTATAGGAGCTAATTGTCAATGTCAAATGTGAACGATATAGTAAGCCAATCAAATGCAGTCTCAATTGATTTAAAATCCGCAAATCGTCTGGAGAACTATGAAGACGGCACTGTTAATACATAGTTATTTTAAAAAAAAACAAGACCGGAATAGTAAGTAAGAGAGCAGTGCCACGTGAGTAAAACAAAGAAAACTTCTCACGGTCTGAGTTTTTTTATTTTAAAATTTTCAGAAGAATTGTGGGGGCCGGATAAAAAGTGATGGCGGGCCGGGTCCGGCCCGCGGGCCGTAGTTTGCCCACCCCTGGTCTACGAGATGTAAACAGGCACCGATTACATGCAGCAGCCAGATGACATGTCGCGTTTTACGATGACAACACAACAATTTAAGTTTGCAGATGTCACTGATAACCAGAAGAGTGTTCTGGCCAGAACGTTGTCTGCTGCAGGCCATTGATACCGGCCCACGGGCCTCGGATTGCACAGTATGAGTTTAGGACTTACATCGAATGACTTTGGTAAGCTTTCGGACATTGACCTTCTCTGCCAAGTTGTTGAGCATTCCACGTCTTCGCAAATTGCCATGATGAATGACTTGGCTGTTGGTGATGAGGTATTGACAGGCTGCAAGGTAAATGATCACCATAGAAACCACTATACTACACACCATCAACAATTTTAAGCATTGTCAAAAAACCCTCGCATATTTATTTTCCTAACATTTATCATTTCTTTAATTATAATTTTAAAAAGCTTTTAACTGATAACTCTAAGCAGAAGAATGGACTTGCTGGATGTCTTCACAAATGCATGGTGGCTAACTGTCCTTATATTTACACACCATCTGTAAAATTGTCTATAACTGAACATGTCCTAAGAAATCTATAAAAATGTTACACGACTTTTGCCGCCCTGTGTCCGACGTCGTAGCGCATGGGTCATTTTGCTTGACCAGGGGAGCTCTTGCCTACTACCTCTGGGCAATCTACCTGCTTTTCATAAAACATCTAAATCTCTTTTTTGCAGTGGTTAGGTATTTTGAAGGGGTGCTATATAAATTCTCAGAATGAATTAATGAATGAGTTTGTAAATTTGTAAAGGCACAAGAAAATAGATGAAAAACTTATTCTCTAACAACTGAATTTCTCTTGAGCTGTTTCAGCTATTTTGTTGTGAAGCAGCAGAAATTAGTGTTTAGCTTATGTTTGCTCAATGGTTTCGATGACATGATATGATCAACATGATATGTGCTTTGTGGCTAACACTTTTAGTTTTAAAATGTATCGAAAGAGTTCAGTTTACTAGAATTGCCTCGCTAAAACCAACCGTCTCACCATTTCGTATGCATATCAAACTTTCAAAAACTGGCAGCCTTGCTACACAGTAACTCTCTCCGGTAAGGATTAAACCTACCTTCTGTACTTCCAAGTTGTGTCATTGCATATTAAATCAACCAAAAACAGAAAACTAACAAAAATGGTTTACCATGTACAGCACTGCGTGTTTGCTAGTGCTTCTTAATAAAGAATATACTTATTTATTTGCTTACTTACCACATAATCCTCATTAAACATGGTGAAAGGTGAAATATTTGCCAGATTATCTTTTTACTGGACCAACAGATGATTTTCAAATGGTTGATGTAAACATGGCTTCAAATTTGATACTGATAACATAAGAAAGAAAATATCAACACATATCTTCGCTATCCATGTATAGGATGCAGTCGAACAACAGCTAGAATTATGTTTAGAGCGCTTTTTGCTATTTTCTTGTTTCCTATAGAAAAGCTATGTGAAAATCTATTACCAGTACTTTTGATTAAGCAGCAACATAAACTGATTAAGCACTAAAAAAACTTTAGCCTCCTCTCACTTTTATCTTCAAGGTACAGCAACCTCTACCTATGAAAACTTGAAAATTTGTATCTTGGTCATATAGTAAGACAACAGCAAAATCTCCCCTTTCACTGTGTTTCACCATATAATTTTCGAATATAATGTTGAAAAAATCTGAGCAGGTATGAAGTATAGCTCTGGTTGGTTTGACATGGACTGACCCATTTATAGATTGGGGCAAATGATCAATATTATTGGTCACATAGACGTCGTGCCCACCCCTTTCAACTCCCACCAAAGGATGACAAAAACCATATACCTCGTATTTTATATAAAGACATCTACTGAACGATCCAAAATTTAACAGCAATATTGTATAGGTTATTTCTTACATTTTTATTATTCTTTTCTCCAGGCTAATGTTCTATCTGTTCTATTGTACATGGTTGCGGTGTGTCAACCAGTATAATGATCAATAATAAAAACGAATATGATAACAAACATTAAACTAATTTTTCATTTCTCCCAGTGTATCATATCATATAACACCAAGCTGTCAAGCCTTACAGCCTATACAAGGGAAAGTTGTACAATGGGATCATTTTTATCCTGTTTACACCCCCCACCTTTAAATAAACATTAAACTTTGAATGAAAGAATAAAACCCCATTCAACTCCTGGAGCCCAATCCTAGGAATAATGTTGGAAGAAGTTTAATGAAGGTCAATCTATCTGTAGGAACTGGTTACAAAGCCAGAGTCTAAGGTCCACTAGACATTTGCTGCTACTAACCTACATCTCTCTGTGGAATTGGAATTTTTGCAGAGTCAGACATTTCTGAGAAGCATCAGTTATTACGGTTTTCAGTTGCCAAGCTTTCACACAGCAGCATATTCTCCACCACTGGCCACAAAAGCACCCTGTGCAAACAGCACTCAAACGAATAAAACTAATTAACCATGAATCAACGAATTATGAACTCAAATTACAAGGCAAGCAATCGTACATACATGCATACATAAGCTACTTTCATTTGTTCACAGGTACACTAATGGTAAAACAAATAAACTGAAAATTTAATGAACATTCATTTTCATTTTCCATCTCATGTTCCCAATAACCACAGCATAACGCACAGTACACAAAATGCAAAGGATATGAATGGCATAAAAGATCACCTATACGTATGTAGCATTAGATTAGTTTAAAATGATGAATGATGGTATCAGTCCAACCAGGGGCGTAACTTTGGTCTAAAAAGTGGGGGGTACCAACTTCTTACAAACACGAAGCAAGGCGGAGATTGCGATCTCTGGGAAGGCACAGTAATAAAAGATTCACTGGCATCGTTCAAAAAGTGGGGGGTACGGTACCCCCAGTCCAAAAAGTGGGGGGTACGGGTACCCCTCGTACCCCCCACAAATTACGCCTATGAGTCTAACTAAACTTTAACACAGGAAGAACCAGTAATGAACAGAACAAAGAAATACCGTAACTAAGATTTATTCATAGAACAGTTACTTACTTTGGCTGTTAAATATGGACACGGTGTGGCAGTGGAAATGCAACTGGTTTTACAGAGTAAATTAACCTAGTTCAAGTCGGTAACAGATAGACCCTCCAACAATGTGTTCAAAGATTTGTTTGATGAAAACGACTTCATATAACCATCCACATAATCTGCAAAGAGAAGAAGGAAACAGGATGAGTTAGGAGATCATTTTCATTTCACTTCATTTTACTTATTGTTCCCAAAAAGAAACATTACATAATGCAGTGTACAAACAAGGTTCATTAAACAAATTACAATCAAAGGACCAAAATACGACACATGCAGAACTCCAAAAATGGACTGTGTCGCAGTATACCATTGTGCACACCCTGTTGCTGTCTGTGATCAAAATAACTTTCAAACCAGTAGATTGGGAATATCTTGTACTCATAGCTTTCAAATTTTTTAGTAGGAAGTGATGATCAAATGTGTCAAATGTTTATGAATGGTAAAAATTCCTGTCAAGAATTAATTGAGCAATAGCTTGTGAGAGATATCACCCTACATACTTTACAATCAATAAATCTAGAGTGGCCTGAATGAAATCTGTTCTTTTGAACATCCATATAATATTATTCATTCTTATAACTATTAATGTAACTGCAGTCTTTCATGTTACTTTTTCAAAACTGTAGAGATGAATGATAAATAAAAATTGGCCCACAGTTAGTACAATATTCTGTATTCTATTCTGTGCTTAGATATAGGCCCCATTTTTAATCTTTATGGTAGGATTCCAGTAGATAATAAACAAATTCAGGATTCCATACAAGCATGTGAATACAGTACAACAAAACTGAAATTTGATAATACCCTCTTCACAAAGTTCAGAAGCACTGGACTGGCTATGCAAGAAACTGTATCATCCCAAACTTCAAATAGTATTTTAGTTTAAATTTCATGATAGTTTACACTGTAAAAATCAAATAACTTCCTGCTGAGCACACTGAATTTCACACAAAAAAGAATTCTAGTTGTATGAACAGTATTTGGCAAACCCAAAAGTGGAACAAAATAGCCTAGCCTGTTCATTCATTCATTCATTCATTCGTATATTTATATAGCGCCACTTCAAGGGAACTACTCAGAGGCGCTCCCGACTCCAGCACGGCGAAAAAGAGCAGTTTTCAGGTGATCATAGAAGGTACCAGAGGAAGACCTAGGATGTAGGCGCTGTTATATTACCAGAGCAGAGCTACAGTAGCTACTCTATCTGAGGTACTCACGCATCAGCCTCAACAATAGCCTACCATTCTCCGCACGATTGTCTTAAATACTAAGCATAAAATCAGACAGCTATACAAGTTCTTCGTTATGCATTTACTCGTTTTATTAACTGCTATGTGACATCAAGAACAGGTAAAACAATTTCTGAGTCTCTGCGTGTTGGCTTCTGCCCCTCTTCAACGCCTACAACTGAAATCGTTCAGCAAATATAGCAGACGATTGCAAATCGCGAAGAGCTCTAGGCGTTCGGAGTCCGCGTTTCACTTCAAATTTCTTAGCTAGCCTGTATCTCAACAACCACAACAAATTGGTTATCAAGGACGCACTAACCTCTTAACCTACCGCATTACTCTGACAGGTCATCCAATTTCCCAAAAAAGACAAATAATTAAACACTCACCACAACTAGCCTTCGCGATAAATTTGTCAAACACTTCCTCATTTAGGCCATATCAATTGATCTACCAAGTTGCGGCCATCCAGCGCGGTTGCTAGACACCAAAAGGCTACCAATTGAAAAGTAAGTAAGCAATTGAAATAATTAGGCACAATTCGTACTTGTAATACTGTGCTGGTAATGTCCTCATTTCTTCAGCGACCAAAAAACTAAGTTGTGGGAACCATCTTGCTCAAAGGTGTTTAGTCCAGTGCTTTTTTCAGCCGGAACGCGCTGGAACGGCGTTCCGGCCCCTTTTTTCAGCTACTAAAAAATAATTTATTTATTTTAATAACAAAAACAATAATTTAGTTATTTTAATTTAATTTCAGTGTTGTGAACTGTTTTCAGCGTTTATTGAGACCCCTCCCAACCCTCAATCCCATATCTCTCGGGATTTTAGTTCTTCCAAAATTGTTCAGTTCCGGAACCTAGGCCTATATTGTTCAGTTCCAGAATCTTTTTTTCTAGAAATAAAGCACTGGTTGAGTTAATAAAAAATCGGAGAGACAGCTAAGGTTTCGTTCAGCTTCATGTTTGGATCTAAAGACCAAGCAGCTAGGTAAATGTAAATGTAGGCTACACGTGTTTATATGGGTCATTTTCCGCTATTAGATTAATTAGACATTTGTGTTGTCACGACGATTTTTAAAATCAAACTCGTCATAATATCTCTTCAAATAAATTATTTCTATGAATTTACTATTGAGAAGATTATTATTTCCATGGTTATTTTGGGTATATGCTTTACTGTTTATTTTATCTGTTGAATTTTAATTTGAAAATGTCCACTCCGTTACCGTCACTTTCACACATTGCCGCAATAATATTATAGAAATACGAATACAAATGATAGTTTTCCAAGGACTTAATGTGATTCGTAAACAGGATTGAAACGCCTTTCATTTAAGAAGTTTGTCATTAAACGAAACAGTACTTATTATGGCTAATTGCATTATTTTCAGCTGTCACATGAAATAATGTCCACTCCGTTACCGTACATAAATCCTTGCACTACTACCTACTTACGAACATATGGGCCTGCTGCAAATTAGTTGTACCATTTATGACATATGTGCTTGTGTATACTTCCCTTTAAATGCTGACTTTTCGAAGTGATGCGGTAACAATTTCGTTTAAAAGATGTAATCTATGTATGATACGTTTAATAGGCGTCCACTCCGTTACCGAGAATTAGCCTACATTGAAGATGCTCAGGTTTGCAACAATTATCAGGTTTCAACTCCCAAATTAACAAAATTGATAGGTAGGAAAATGTGGTCTGAAACGTTGGCGATAATAAATGTGTTTCATGTTATGTTGAAATTGTCCACTCCGTTACCTGTCCACTCCGTTACCTGTTACACAGCAACGGATTGGACATAGCAGTAATGGAGTGGGCAATGTTAGGTAATTTACCACAAAATAACATTTCATTAATGCTAGTTTGGGACCCTCCCGCTGCCACCTGTGTTGAGCATGGGTAAGAAGCTGGCTGGTGTGGAGAAATTTGACTACGTCAATGGATAAAATGTGCTACCATATCCAGTTCATACAGGCATGACCCACTTGCAAAATGGGAACACCTTAAGCCAATACTTCTTTATATGCACCAGAAAAATCCAGAAATAACAGACCTCCACTTTGTTCTCCGATTGGTCTACCACCCAATATCGAAATAAAGAGAATTTCTATTTGATATGTACGAGGATTTTTAGTCTTGGATTTGAAAGGGATATCTGAGATTTTTTTATTGGCCATGGTAAAGGCACACCGGATGCAACTGGAGGATCTTTGAAGAGGCGATCTGATTCCATGGTAAATATGGAATGTGATATTCCAAATGCAAAGGAGCACTTTCAAGAAAGAAGAATCAGTGATAAAACTGTATTTCATTTATGGTGCTCATGTAGATGCTTTGGAGAAGACATGTTGCCCTATCAATGGAACAATGCAAATTCATCAGTTGTATATGTTACAGGCAATTCGTAAAACCAGGGATTTTGTAAAATCCCTGAAATTTTTAGGTACTTTGTAAAATCCCTGATTCACTCAGGCACTTTACAAAATCCCTGAAAAAACCAGGGATTTTGTAAAATCCCTGAAATCAGAAGACGAAAATTTGACAGATTGCCTGAAATGAAAATGACGAACATAATCGAAGTTTATTACGCAAACAAACCCTATTTTCAAGGGATCGACAGTTTAAGGTGGTATTTAATTTTAAGTTTAGTTCTCATGTTGTACAACCAGGAATTTTTGTAAAATGTCTGACAGTTTATTATGCATGTTCTTATTGTATATGTTCTTCCCACCGGTAGGAATGATCGCAATACAGTTATCTGATGTCACTAACCGTTTTAGGACTTACTGTCTGTTGGTCTTTGTTGTTGTATCCTTCATCGCTTCTTTCAGCTCATCAATCAAATCGAAGTACGTTTCCTTCTTAATCAGAGATGTTTTCTTATCGGCATTGTACATAACAAGCAACTGTTCCATAAATTTTACCTCTGTCATATTATGCTCACTATCCATTTTGTTTAGAACTGACCTAACCAAAGGATAACCAGAAATGAAATAGTTCTTGCTGGGTTTTAATTTATAGCAAGGGTACTCGTCTGACCACAGTTAATCTCAGCCAATCGGAAAATATTTCGGTCAACTTCTAATTGTTGCGACGGCACATCAAAGAATTATAAGTAAATAGACAATCAAAGTTCTCTGAGTTCTGCGAAACAAATAGGGACAAATTTTTCAAACGGAAAGTGCAGTTGTCGAGCCGTATTGTTTACTAATTTGTGAAGTATCAACAACTTCAATTATCCTGCAACTTCAAAGTCTACTGAGTGCTGCAAGACAAATAGCTGCAAATTTTTCAAAGGGAAAGTAAAGTTGTAGAGCCGGATTGTTTATTAATTTGTGATGTATCAACAACTTCAATTAATTTGCAACTTCAAAGTTTAATTTTTACAAAGGGAAAGTCAAGTGTCGAAACCATTCGAGTATGTCGTGTGACAACAAAAACTGATGTAGAACTGAACTTAAAATAAAATACCATCTAAATATGGTAATCGTTTGACTTATAACATTCTTTGCATAATAAACTGTCAGACATTTTAAAAAATTCCTGGTTGTACAACATGAGAACTAAACTTAAAATAAAAAACCATCTTAAACTGTCGATCCCTTGAAAATAGGGTTTGTTTGCGTAATAAACTTCGATTATGTTCGTCATTTTCATTTCAGGCAATCTGTCAAATTTTCGTCGTCTGATTTCAGGGATTTTACAAAATCCCTGGTTTTTTCAGGGATTTTGTAAAGTGCCTGAGTGAATCAGGGATTTTACAAAGTACCGGTACCTAAAATTTTCAGGGATTTTACAAAATCCCTGGTTTTACGAATTGCCTGTAACATATACAGATACAAACTTGTGTATATCCTACCTTAGTCTGAGTTGTTTCTGCATGAGACATCAGCAGATGCAAATTCGGATATAAATTCAGCGATCTATAGCACACTGTCAACCAAGTCATTTTATAAAAAAAACGTCGTTATCTCTGTCCAGATAATCGTGAAGAGACCGATAGTGGTAACGTTGACAAGTTTCGCCCAAAGCGTTCAAAACGCATTTCGCCAAGATTCGTGTGACAAAACTGCTAAATTGCTTTTGAAATCCGTAGTGTAGTTCTGTGCGTTTGTTTATGCATGCATGTTGCCATGCCTTTTAAGTTCATTTGTCTTAAGAACGATGCATACTTTAGCATTCGAAATTGGTAAAGGAGTAGACATGGAATGGTAACGGAGTGGACATTTCTCTTAGTGTAAGACAATGCTGTACTGCATGTTACCGAGTTGATAATTATGAGTTTACTAAAAATGTAGCTAAGTAACACAGTGTAGTTCAGAGCAACATGTAGTTATTTGATGTTACTTTGGTTTTTCATTAAAATGTATGGAGAAGCAGGTTTGGTAACGGAGTGGACATTGCTAATTTGGGTGTTGTCAAAATACTTGTAAAAACTGACGAAACTACAATATTAGTGTGCAAACGCGCCCATATTTCTTAAGCACATACAGTACTGGTCAAAATAAGATGAATAAATTATTCATGTGAAAGAAAAAAATTTCTTGCATCTCCAAAAGTGAACTTAATCTAATACCAGAAAATGTCTCATATATAGCCTATAGCGACCGTATGGCCTTGACCCTTCTCATTTTTCAAGGAATTGATCGGGTGCCCGTTTGAATAGGCGCCACGCCAATTAGGTTCCCCGTGTACGGACCGTGCTAGCTCGAGATTTCAATAAATAAGCTAATCACAGAAGACCAGACTAATCACGCAGACGGCTGCGGGTAAAGAGCCACTACAAACGAGAAAGATAAGATGGTTCGAGTTAACAATTTTCAAAATAATATTGCCTTCGTTGTAGCTAATATTTTTGTATCGAATTCGAATACTCACAGTGATAATAAAAAAATTAATAATATGTGATTTACGCCCCCGGTAAACCTGTGTCCTAATCTGCATTTGCTTACCAAGGGTGTTAAACCGCCCTCAGCTTTTTCTTTTATCACGACTAAGGAGTGCTTATAATGCTTTGCCAAAGACTTTGGACTAAAAGCTTAGAGGCCAAATTGAATTTTACCGTAAATTTACCCTTTTGAACAGATTTAGGCCTATAATCTTTTATATGCATGTTCGTTTCTAAGAAATGTAGGCCTAGTCCTTAATCATAATGGATAAACATGTCTCTCTAATGTCTGCTAACTTAAACTAGATAGGACTCTGTAGACCAAAATGTGTTTATAAAGGTTACGTAGGTGAGGTTATGTAATATTCATACTGAAATCTTTATATAGGCAAGATAGCAAGGTTAAAACGTGGATGAGCATGCTCAAAGGTCGTCTGGCTTTTCCAAGTGCCATATGGAATGTCGCAGCTTCAAACTCATGAGCTTTTAGTTTTAAATTTTGTTAATCTAAACTGAAACCTAGTTCTGGGCTAAACTTTGGGCCAAAAGACTCCTTTACCCCAGGGTTGCCATTGGAATATGTATATGTTTTGTAGTTCATAGGCCTCAGTGATATTTTCGTTAACGAAAACTAAAATTAGAAGTAAAAATAAAGGAATTATTTTAGCAGAAAGAACGAAATTAAGAATTGAATTAGGAATTATTTGCCGAAGTAAAATTATGAACGAAATTAGGAATTATTTTCAGAAGTAAATCATTTTACTTCTTGTGGCGCTTAAGTTGAGACGAAGGCTAGTACCGGTAAAATTGCACGCGCTCCAAACAAAATCCATTGGAAAACTTCGGTTGAGATGAAGACGCTGCGCATACCATTTCTATTATCTTTGGTCTTCGTTGTCTAATTGCCCCCTCTTAATTGCGTACCATGGCAACGACCTCAGTTTCATACGCCATTTTATTTCGGGTTTGATCGTTAAATTGTAAAATTACGAGTTTATCGAGAATGTTGACCGGAAGGAAGCGAGATAGCCGAATTTTGGGTTTATCATTTTGACGAAACTACATGTGCAGGCAGATCTACATGCCAAGTACTAAACGGGGAAAATGATGGAATTTGTGGAACAGCACTAGCTGGAGAAATACATGCAATATAAGTCTTGGAAGGGGATAGATGAATGGTAACACGCTGGCATAACCTAAATCTTGCCGACTGACTCTAATGAATTCCATCAGCGACTGCATATCGTTTTGGATATGGTTGTCCACACAGTGCCTACCCGATTTCGCTGATACTAGATAATTCTTCGTTTCGTATTAATGATAACCACACGACTAAAAATTCAAATTACCAGCATTGTAGGACTAAAGCTTCACCCCTTGTTTTACTTCAAATAGTTTTTTCTTTCTCGAGACAGGTTTGGTGTGCTTCTCTCTGCAAGCGTTGCATAATTATGTACTTTTACTGCACGGAAATTAATAATTATTTGGAAAAGTAAAATTAGAAGTAAAATTATTTGAGAACTAAAATAGAAATTAGAAGTAAAATTATTTGAGAAGTAAAATTAGAATTAGAAGTAAAATTCAAGAGCTCAGAACTGAATTAGAACTGAATTAGGAATTATTTTTAGAAGTAAAATATCACTGATAGGCCTACCTTTACGACATTAACAACCTCAAAGGTCGTCTGGCTTTTCCAAGTGCCATATGGAATGTCGCAGCTTCAAACTCATGAGCTTTTAGTTTTAAATTTTGTTAATCTAAACTGAAACCTAGTTCTGGGCTAAACTTTGGGCCAAAAGACTCCTTTACCCCAGGGTTGCCATTGGAATATGTATATGTTTTGTAGTTCATAGGCCTACCTTTACGACATTAACAACCTGACACTATCGACAAAAACAGGCCAATTAGGTTTATCAATTAAATTAAGAAACAGGCTATTTGCACAGAGGGGGATTTTGTCCGTGGGGGATTATGTCCGGGGGATTATGTCCAGAGGGATTATGTCCTACAATATATATATTTTTACTGGGCCGTTGTGCAGTAGGCCTACATAGTTTATATATGCCAAATACGCTGTTGTAGGCCTCTAGACTGTCTAACTCTAGATCAGTTAGACAGTCATGCGTGCAGTGTCTCTATGAGGTATACCGTATACTTAAAACGGGCTACTTTACATAGTTTGATACATACATACATACATACATACATACATACATACATACATACATACATACATACATACATACACACACATACATACATACATACATACACATACATACATACATACATATATACATACATACATACATAGTTTATCAATTAAATGTCGAAACAGGCTAATCACATACATACATACATACATACATACATACATACATACATACATACATACATACATACATACATACATACATACATACATACATACATACATACATACATACATTATACATATATAGATACATACATACATACATAATTAATTAATTAATTAATTAATTAATTAATGCTGTTGAACTGATTTTCTTCGAAATAAAGAGAAATTAGATTGTAATGTCGTCTAAGTGTACCAATAGGCCTATATAGGCCTATATAGGCCCTTCCGTCTACAGCAGACTGTATGAAGCCTTATACATATTCACGACAAGGCATCGGTCGATAGTTCGTGGTAGAAGATCAATGCCACTCCAGAGACCCTGGTTCGCCAGTGCCTACCAAATCGACGATTTTCTTGTTGCAGACGGAGTAAAATTCTTGGTTCGTTAGAAATAAAACTTATAGTAGCCTATAACACCAAATTAGCAAGTGCTATGATAGCCTACGATGAATGGTCCCTTAACGCTGTAAATTTGTTGCATATTCACACTGGCGGCGATCTCATTTGACACGTGGGGGCAAGGACGTAGCCAGACTTAAATTAAAGGGGAGGCAAAATCTGGTGACATTTGGCATTTGCCCCCCCCCTGATTTTTGAAAAAAAAAATGAAAAGCTGGAACAAGAAAAAGAGGAAGAAGAAAGGGGTAAAAAAGGAAAAAAAAATGATACTCAAATTCAAGGAATTAATATATACTATTAACAAAACTAGAGTCTGCACAGGTTTTTTCACAAGACCACACCTTTTTGACAGTGGGGGGTGGGCACATTATGCACTTTTCGCCGAAAATTTAGAAGAAACACCCAAAATCTGTGAAATTTCTTCGCGCAGAGCGTGAAAAATAAATTTTGCTACCTCTTTTTTGACGTCCTTGCCCCCCCCCTGAAAAAAGTTGAAATGACGTCCCTGCCACTAGGTGTAGTAGGGGTGCGGAGGTATAAGCTTAATCCACGGAAAAAATTTTAAATCTAAAAAACAAGAGGAGGCAACTGTCTCCTCGTGCCTCAATGTAGCTATAGCCTATGGGTGGGGCACACATTTGAACTGATCTGGTCGAAAAAGAGGTGAAACATTTTTTCGCGAAAATTCGTTGACCTTTTTGGTGTTTCTTCAAAATTTGAGGGGGACAACTCTATAGTGTGTCCGTCCCCCACTCATAGGCGTAGACTCTGGAGAGCAACCGGGGCACGTCCCCCCTCAATAATTGAAATGGACTGTACACCGGCCAATGCAACAAGTGTAGAATGAATAACTAAAGTGAAATGCGTCATAATAAGCCTTAGGCCCTTAGGGGCATAGACCCTACCTATGGCTACCATATGTAGTCACAGTTGACTTCGGAAGCGCCTCCACTGAAATGTAAGCCCTATGCATAGAACCAGTGGCGGCGATCTTGTTTGACAGGTGGGGGGGACATTCTTGAACTGATCTGGTCAAAAAAGAGTTTTGAACTGATCTGGTCCAAAAAAGGTCAAAAAATTTTTTCGCGCTCACGCGCGAACAAATTTCACAACTCTACCACGAAAAAATTTGATGACCTTTTTTTGGGGTTTCTTCAAAATTTGGGGGGGTCCGATGCATGGCGTGTCCCCCCCACTCTTAAAGGTGGGGGGGTCTTGTCCCCCTCGACCCCCCGGGATCGCCGCCCATGCATAGAACAGATCTAACACTCGTCTTTAACCAAAACAACGCGAATATATCCGTTCACATCTTTGTCTGTTTCCTCCCCAGTCGCTAGGCGCGCCATTCACAACCCGCCAAGAGCGTCGCGTGCAATGTGTTGTGTAAGTGTCGACGCCCAAAGTAAAGTAACTTTAATTTCAGGCGACGTGCATCGATCCAGACGACGGGTCCAGATTTATAGGCCGATAAAAGAGTGATGGCTGCCAGCGACGGACACCTGCAGTCTGTGTCGGATTTAGACTTCGTGATGACCTTAGCTATATAAAGCTTAATTGAAGGTTCCTTGTTAAAAATGTCACCGTCTCACAAAACTTGAAAACATATATATATATATATATATATATATATATATATATATATATATATATATATGCCTTTAAAGCATTTAAAGCGAAAATTTTCGAATTATTTTCCAATTAATGCATTTACTCAGGCGAGATGGAATTTGCTACACAAGCCATTTAAAAACGTATATATATATATATATATATATATATATATATATATATATATATATATATATATATGCAGCACACATACAATTTTAAAAAAAAACAAAAAAAACTGATTTTAGACTCCTGCGGAGTTGAGCTGTAGTTTTAAACTTATGCCTAAATCTGGCACTGCCTGCAATGTGTCCAAAACGACTTCTCCGAACTCAAATGTATCTGGCAAACGGATTTTATCTATTGTAATAGTTTAGTCCTATTAAGTCACTTGTAAAAACCTTTCGGAGGCGGGCTATTCATGGAATATTTGAGTCATTCTCTCTGTCATTGATGGTTTACATGCAAATTAGAGACCATTCAGATTGCTCCTGTTGCGGCATTAATTGGCATTTGCATGTATTCCTTAAATCAGCTTAAAAACGGAATAATTAATGAAAATATATTTTCCAGCTGATTTTCCTGCATGCTCATGCATGAGACTCTTAGATGTCGCTACAAGTGCTGGCTACAGTAACAGGAAAGCCTCGATAATTACCAACTTTGGTGTGGATATGTATATAGTCATTTTGAATACGTATTATTATTTTTACTTAGGAGAGCACGTGTCCTGCACTGGCGGCGATCTTGTTTGACGTGTGAGGGGACAAGGGACACTTTTGAACTGATTTGGTCAAAAAAGAGGTGAAAAAATTTCTTGACCACTTTTAGGTGTTTCTTCAAAATTTAGGGGGACAACTGTATAATGTGTCCCTCCCCTCTGTTAGAGGTTGGGTCTTGTACCCCTCGACCCCCAGGGATCGCCGCTCATGGTGTCCTGTATATTAATTAACCGTTTCCGTAATTTTTAAGGCTATGATTTTTAAACTGTAGTTTTCAGCCATGTCTCAGTAAAGCTAGTCATTTGTGTAACCGTTGAAATAGACTTATTGTGCGGTATGTACCCTGAAATTAATAGGAACAAAACTAAAATCTAAAATTTCACGTAAAATTCGACTCTTCCTCGACGGACTGACAAATCTACCTACCTCCATGAAAACAATTATAAAAAGTCTGTCACATGACAAAGTACCGCCATCGAATATAGACAATCCAACATTGGAGTGATGCCACTGCAGTCAATGATTAAGTGTATTGCAAGCAGACAGCCGAGTCGATACAAACAGAGTGTACACACAGGCCACACTGAGTGTGTTCTGCTATCAGACAATTCATACTGCCAAAGTGCTTTCTGGTCAGAGAACTTGGAATGGAATAAGGACGCCGGTCTTAAGACTCCTAACGGATTATTGTCCCGGATTTATGGATCCATGTCGTCGACGTTGGTTCCTGGCAGCGGAGAATGGAAGCCAAAGACACACGATAACATTTGTGTACAAATCACGCACTCGCTGTAAACGTCATACAT
>OY744612.1:13388323-13433410 GCA_963556255.1 Allolobophora icterica
TCCGTGATTCAACGAACTTGGAAGTAGCAGGAACTCATTTAAATTCAGTCCCGTGGGCTTTAGTTAGACGTGGAATGAAGCGAAGATAAGCATGACGAGTCGGCTGCGACTAATACAGGAGCACGTTCGCTGGGTTGCGTACACAGCTTCGACTGTACGAGATACGAAAGCATCATTAGTTCTGCTGTTCGATAATTTGACGGATTTATACGCGAATAATAAGAATCATGTCAATTCAATCGAACACAAGTACAGTCCAAGTATGCCTAGTGGCCTACTCTCGAAACTGTATACATCGCAAAAATAGTAGGACAGAGATCTCGGTGGTCGAATTGATATAGATTTCTCTCCAGACACCGAGCTTTTCAGAAAATATTTATATTAAGTTCTATCATTATATTATACTATTAGTAAGTTATTACTGCTATAGAGAAGTATCCAATGAAGACGTCTCAAAGATCATCAACAGTATACCCAGTCTAAAAGGGTTGAGCAGGGGCGTAACTTTGGTCTAAAAAGTGGGGGTTTCCCGGTACCAATTTCTTCTCCACTGTCGCTTTCGCTACAGAAACGACAACCGTTACAGAAACGACAAGAGTGTCGCCCGATGCAAAGAACGCAAGGCCTAAGGAACTAAGAGAGAGAGAGAGAGAGAGAGAGAGAGAGAGAGAGAGAGAGAGAGAGAGAGAGAGAGAGAGAGAGAGAGAGAGAGAGAGAGAGAGAGAGAGAGAGAGAGAGAGAGAGACCCTGCCAGTATTCTCATTAACTTTTTATGGGCCCATGGCCATAAGTAACTCGTATAGAAATGTTAGTCCAACGTGGGCCCGATGTGGGTACGCTGGAAGGGTAGGATGTGGTTAATTTGGTTTTAGTGAGCAGTGGGAACTCTAAAGAAGAGTTTCATTGGAACGCATGCGTGAGCAGTGGGAACGTTATAGCAAAGAATTTCGAGAGCAGTGAGAACGCTGTTCCCACTCCACTTTGAACCCTAAGGGTAAGCTTGCTTGGATATGTAGTCTACGACTCTGAAATATTGATTGGCAATGCTTAAAAAGTGGGGTACGGTACCCCCAGTACAAAAGTGGGGTGCGGGTACCCCTCGTACACCCCACAAATTAAGCCTATGGAGTTGAGCCTGTTTCAATGTTATGCAGTCTAGAATTGCTTTATGACTCTCGAAACTTAATCACATTTTTCGAGTGACTACAACTTAGTCCACTTCCAAATGCTGGCTTAGTAGGCCTATATATAGGCCTACGGCGCAGGCATGGGCGGCGATCCCGGGGGAGTCGAGGGGGACAAGACCCCCACCTTTGGCCGTGGGGGACACACCATACATTTGCCCCCCCCCACACATTTTGAAGAAACACCAAAAAAGGTCAACGAATTTTTTCATTTTTTGACCTCTGTTTTTAGCAGATCAGTTCAAAACTCTTTATACTTTACTTAAAGTCTAGAAACATGACTCTTTTACTCACAAAAAGTCAAAATTATTCTATATGGTGACTCGGCAAAGTCGAGTGTTCTACATGTGTTTGTAAAATTGGCACACTTCAATATCTGTAAAATAACGACGATGAGATTAATCTGAATCCAACTTATGGCATGTTTCCTAAATATATTTCATTAGGGCCTATTTTTAGCCATATACTGCAGGGTGGCGCAAAGAAAGTGGGACCGCCTATATAGTAGAATATCAAGTAATAAATTTCTGTGTAAGTTTTTCTTCTAAGAAAAACAAGTTAATTGTTGCCAAATTATAATTTATACAAAATCCGAAATCAAATTCAATGTGTCCTCCTCGGTTCTCAGCACAGTTTTTTCTAAACGTCTGCGCCACTGGTCAATGCTTCTGTTTATAAACTGCTGAGAGAGTTTTTGCCACTCTTCAACGATGGCCAGTTTCAGCTGATCTATTGCTTCAAATTTACGACGAAGGTAGACTTTTTGTTGAAGAGCACCCAAAATAGCATAATCCACAGGGTTTAGGTCCGGGCAATTTGGGTGCCACATGTCTGGTTCGATGAAGGTGACATTCTCCCGAAGAAGGAAGTTGATCGTGTTTCTTGCCGTTTGCGAAGGAGCTCCGTCCTGTTGCAGTGTCCACCTTTGACGATTACATCTCGCTCGAATGTCCGGAAGCAATCCTTGTCTTAAGACGTGATCACAATAATACTCACTGTTCACTTTCGCTCCAGGTTCAACAAAGACCCCACTGGTTTTCCCATCCTAGACACACCGACCGAAACCACGATGCCACGACTGAAATGTTCACGTTCACGTATGAGTCTCGTTGCTGGAACTTGTTTTTTTTTCTTTCTTGCATCATTAAAGTTCACGAAATAGTGACGTCACACGTTGAGTTAGTGAGTAAGGATTTTTTTTTCAGTTTAAAAAACCGCCAAAAAACATAATTTTGATATATATTGCACAAGATTTCATGAGGCGGTCCCACTTTTTCTGCGCCACCCTGTAGATGCTCTTTATTTACTCAATGATAACAACATCTTAATTCCCAGCATTATTAGACTCATTGTATACAAGCGCGGAACAATCAATATATGAAAACTGATTCCACATACATTCACATTTGTTTTTTGAGTAAATACATCCCATATTATTTAGTACTTTTTAATCTCAGCGGCACACGTATATAATCCAAGTAAATCAGCTTTGGCTCTCATGTACACACTTATCCGTCTGTCCATCTATCCGTCCATTCCAACCATCCACTGCATCCGTCAATTCCATTCTTTCCGTCCAGAGCTATTGTCCAGTACACGTTCTATCCACATGCTGGCCGTTACATTCTCCATGCAACCGTCGTTCCTGCCATCATCAGTTCCATGGATGTCTCGCTCGCTCGCTCCTGTCGTCGGTTTAAGCGGTGGAGTGGCTCTTGAAGTACGCTTCAGAGACCCTCGCCCACATAGTCTACGCCCTACACCACTGGCAGTGATCTTATTTGACAGGTGGGGGAAAAGGGACACTTTTTTAAAAACTGCTATGGTCAAAAAAGAGGTGAAAAATTAAAAAAAATTGTTAACTTTTTTGGTGTTTCTTCAAAAGTTTTTTGGGGGAACTGTATACTGCATGTGTCCCCCACTGTTAACGGTTGGGTCTTGCCCCCTCGAACTCCCGGGATCGACGCCCATGCCCTACACAAACTCCCTCTCTCTATATGTATACCCCGTCTATAGGCTTATACATATGTACTGCATCACGCATTTGCTCTTCGTGTGTCATAGAATCAAACTGCTTTTAGTTTTGGGTTAAATAGATCTATGGACGATAATTATAAGCCGAACAGATGAGAAGAGGGAGATAGTGTGAAAGAGGGATGGACAGACCGACAGACACATACGGAAATTCGGAAAGAGAGAGTGAGACACTCAGAAATAGAAAGACAGAGCGATACGAACAGACAGACAGACATGCAGGCAGGAAAGCAAGCAAGAAGAGAAACATGAGAATGGATTACATGACAAGACAACCGATATATATATATATTATATATATATTATATATATATATATATATATCTAAAGCCAATGGACATGCATTCGGGCAGAGAACTCATCATCATCATAATCATCATCATCATCACCATCGTCGTCGTCGTCTTCGTAGTCGTCGTCGTCGTCATCATCATCATCATTATCATCTTCACACAATTATTTTATATATGCTATGCATTGCAGCATATATTTATATATATATGTATATATGAAAGTGTATATATATACCATAGCATTTATACAGGCAAAAACTGAATATATAATATTATATTGTCGCGGTCTACGCGGGTGCATGCATCAAGGGAAGAAAACCGACGCGTCAACAAGCTTGTTTACAACGCACGGAAAATTCTGCAGCAAGCTGTCAACATTAATTCGTTGCATGCAACAAGGATATACGTGTTCAGTAGGACTTTCCAGGGAAAAGTACAGTGACGTCACAGAACGTTCTGGAATCCGGGAGAACTCTATATAAGATAGACCTGCTGTACATTAAGGGCCTTTTGACGAAGATTTGTAAACGTTGAAACATTGATCGTATGACGTTCAATCGAGACCAGCCAACCTGTGTGCTGTCTACGATTGTGATATTTGATAGACGAGTTGACTTACTTTACACTTAATCGACTTTATTTTTAATTAAAGATCTTTTAATAGTTCCTTCGTTGGTTCGTCGTTGCGATCGGAGGAGTCGACCGCGACATTATTGGTGGCAGCGGTGGGATCATCGGTGTTGGATCCGGTGAAGAAGACGCGAGCCGGCGGAGGAAGGAGTCAACCCGGAGGATCAAGAGACGGTCTGTTCCAGACAGCGAGCGGATCGAGACGCCTTTCTACCGTGGGAGACGGGTGAATCGGCATACGACAGTCGGACGGACGAAGTGCGTCGTTCGGCTGAGACAGCAGAAGACAGCAGTCAACATACGGGTAAGATCCTAGGTGTTGTCGTGGCTGAGAAGGAGAAAAGAGAGTGGAGTTGCAGCCGAGTGGGAGGCAGCCATTATTTCTCTTTCAATATCTGCTGATTATTTCTTTGAAATTTGATCCATTGTTGTGATCGAGGCCAGACTTGCGTGAGCTTGTATAGTTTTTGCGTACTTGGCGAGTGTACTTCTTTGGATACTGAATAGTTGAACTTTGGGTTGTGGAATTTTCCTTTTGTGTGGCGGGTTTGCCGCGTGGTGTCTGTTTTTTTTTGTTGATTGTTGTTGACTGACTGTTTGTAAAAATGGAAGCGTTGACAACAGAGATGCAAGCGAATATTCGCAAAATGTCGTCTGAGCGCCTTAGGGTGTATCTTATGAAGGCAGGAAGGGACGAAGATGATGTTATGTCATGGGATCGAAATCAATTAATGGAAGAATGGGCCATGGAGATTGGAAAAGAGGAAGAGGAATTTAAGGGTAGTCCAATATCTCCAACAGGAGTGGATTACGAGCTGCAGAAGCGCCGTCTGGAGTTCGAAATCCGTAAATATGAAGAACAAAGGGAGGAACGGAAGGAGAAGGAAGAAAGAGAAAGGGAGGAACGGAAGGAGAAGGAAGAAAGGGAGGAAAAGAGGAGAGAGGAAGAAAAGAAAGAACAAAGGGAGAAGGAAGAAAGAGAAAGGGAGGAACGGAAGGAGAAGGAAGAAAGAGAAAAGAAAGAACAAAGGGAGAAGGAAGAAAGAGAAAGGGAGGAACGGAAGGAGAAGGAAGAAAGAGAAAAGAAAGAACAAAGGGAGAAGGAAGAAAGAGAAAGGGAGGAACGGAAGGAGAAGGAAGAAAGAGAGAGGGAGGAACGGAAGGAGAAGGAAGAAAGGGAGGAAAAGAGGAGAGAGGAAGAAAAGAAGGAACGGAAAGAGAAAGAAGAAAGAGAAAAGAAGGAACGGAAAGAGAAAGAAGAAAGGGAGAGGAAGGAAAAGCAGGAAGAACGAAATGTTAGAGATTCTTTAGCAAGTCGTACTAAGCGTTATAGTGATGCCCTCAAGAATATTCTTTGGAAATTTCCTTCCGACCCTATAGAAATTCCAGGTTTCTTTGATCACTTGGATGGTTTGTTTAATGTGTATGAGGTGGATGAAGATGTTAGAGCAAAATTATTGCTAGCCATTTTAAGTGAAAGAGCTAAGGCATTAACCATGCGCCTTACTGAGGCACAGCTCCATGACTACAAATTCCTGAAGGAGTTTTTGCTAAGGGAGTTTAAGATAAGCCCTTCAAATCTTAGAGCCCGATTTTGGTCGTTGCACAAAGCATCGGACGAATCATTTACGATCTATTCATCCAAATTGCGTGTGGCTCTTATGTATTATTTGAAAAGTAGAAAGATAACTGATGAGTTTGATAAACTTGTAAGTTTATTGGTTGCGGATCGGATTAAGGAGTCCTTGTCGAAGGCTTGTTTAGATTATATCTTGGCCCAAGAAAAAGAGGAGTGGCTGAGCTGTGAAGACATAGCTAATGCGGCTGACATTTATGTAGCGTCGCATGATGGTGGGAATGACTTAGTATGCCGTAGTCATCCGACACCGAAGTATAACAATTGGACGAGAGGTCAACCACATGTTCAAGTCAATAACCAGACAGCTCAACCCAAGTCTCCCAAACCGGAAATAAGGGGTGAAGCCAAGATAGGTGCGAGGGTGTCTCAGGAGGAGGCCAAGGTAAAGGGTCTCTGTTTCCTATGTCATCAGAAGGGTCATAGGGCAAGGGAGTGCCAGACCAAACCAAGTTCTAAAAAGGTGAGTACTTGTATATCTGGGAACCCAACTGAAGAAGTGACCGACTTATTTGTTGAGAAGGTCAACGTGTTGCATGAGATACCTGAACAGGTAAAGCAAGGGAATTTATTGGATAATTCTAAACCAATAGGGTTGGAAACTGCTGTAAGGGTATACGAGAATAGTATTGATGGATTACACGAGAGGTCGTATATCAATGTACAGATTGAAGATCTCCCTTCTCAGCCAGCATTATCTGATTCAGGAGCAGAAATTTGTTGTATTGATAAGAAATTAATTGAGTCACTAAACTTACCCGTGATTAAACGGATTAATATAATTGGTTTTCAGGGAGAAGGATGTAAGGCAGATGTAGTATACCTACAAATGAAATTAGCTAATTCAATGGAAGGAACGACGAACATTGCGCCATCTTTGTGCGTCATGTTCGCTGCAGTCCCTGAACTAAATGAACGGGTTATTTTGACACCCCATGTTGTGGACCTATTAAGGGATAGTTCACAATATGTAGTGATGGTAGCTGGCGTAGATCGATGTGTACAAATAAATAAAGGGGCAGAAGAAGATAACTTAGAAGTTAACAGCAACGAATCCTTGCCGTCAGAAGTGAATGAATATTCTCAGGAGCAACTAGTTGATGATTCAGATAATTTTCTTGATGTTGAGTCAACAGAGTTCAAGTCTGATGAGGGAGTAGCGAATAATGATACTTTATTGCGTGAGCAACAGAATTGTCACAATCTTATATCTTGCTGGCAACAAGCGAGACAGAATAAAAATAATTTCTTTATAGATAATAACCTCCTGTACCACAAAGGGGAAATTATGGGACATAAGGTTAATCAATTATGTTTACCGGAAGATAGAATCGAGGTTGTCTTGCGAGTAGCACACGATGCCCCATGTGCTGGGCACATGGCTTTTAAGGCAACGAGAGCCAGGATCAAATTAAACTTTTGGTTTCCAAGAATGGATGAGAGGATTCGCGAATATTGTGCGTCTTGTCAAATTTGTCAACTAAGAACTCCAGTTAAAGTGGCAGATCGAGTCCCGATCACTCCTATTCCGAGGGCGGATGAACTCTGTTTTAACCATCTAAATATGGATTGTATTGGCCCTATGGTAGTGACTGGAGAATCCAACAAATCGAAACCCCAGTACAATTATGCTCTGGTTCTGGTGGACAAATTTTCTCGTTGGCCGATGGCGTATCCTCTTAGATCGCTGAATGCAAAGGGAGTTTGTGAAGCTCTGTTGCAAGTTTTTACAACTTTTTCTATTCCAAGGATCATCAGTTCTGATTGTGGTACCAACTTTACCAGTCGTTTGACGAAAGAATTCTTGCGGCGAATGGGTTGTAGTCCCAGATTTAATACCCCTGGACATCCTGAGGCAGCTGGATTGGTTGAAAGATGCAACCAAAGCTTGAAAACCATGATCTTTAAGCTTGCTCAATCTGATCCTCGTGGATGGCACCAATTGTTACCGTTTGTTCTGTGGAGCCTTAGAGAAAAACCTTCAGGCACGACTCATATTTCGCCATTCACTATGGTTTATGGAACTCTTCCTCGGGGTCCACTTAGTGTGTTGAAGGAATCGTGGGCTGGCGAACGAAAAGTACCTCTTAACTTAGGTAAATCACCCGAAGAGTATCTCCAATCACTGAAGGAAAACCTCGAATTCGCGAAAGTTTATGCAGATTACTATAGTGATATAGAAACAAAGCGGTATGCAGATTATTATAACTTGCGTAGTACTGACAGAAAATACGAAGTTGGAGATAAAGTAGCAGTATTAGCACCAGATTTTGGTAGTTCTAAATTTTATAGTCGATGGCAAGGACCTGCTACCGTAGTCAAGGTTAAATCCCCATATTCTTATATAGTAGAAATAGAGGGAAAACAAAGACATTTACACGCAAATAAGATCAAGCGATACCATGAACGACTCGAACAAGCGATGATCAATAGCTGTTCAGTAATTGTTGATCAAGATGAAGAATTTGGTATAGTAGAGGTTGTAGATCAGGAAGAACGTGAACAAATAAGCCCGAGTAAGCGAATTGATCCTCTGATTATAGCGCATCTTTCGCAAGAGGAACAGAAGCAACTTTTTGAAGTTTTGGATCGGCACACGGCAGTATTTGTGGATAAACCTGGGTATTGTCCAGTATTAGAACATGAAATTAAGATAACTCATGATTTCACTCCTAAGCGTTTAAGGGCATATAAAGTACCTGAGCTACTTAAACCTGAAGTACAACGCCAGATAGAAGAAATGTTGGCATTAGACATCATTCGACCATCGAAAAGTGAAATGGCCAGTCCGGTAGTTTGCGTTTTAAAGGGACCCAAAGGTCAAAATGGCGTTCGATTGGCAATTGATTATCGCCATGTTAACAAATATTCTCTAGGTGATTGTTACCCGACCCCAGACATTGCTGACGTCTTACAAAAGGTGGGACGGGCAAAGTTTATTAGTGTTTTCGACGCGAAATCGGGGTATTGGCAAATTCCAGTTCGGAAAGAACATCGATGGCTTACGGCATTCGTATGTGATGCAGGACTTTTTGAGTTCACAAGGATGCCGTTTGGACTCAAGTCCGCTAGCAATACCTTTATTCGTGCTATGACCCAAGTTTTACATCCAGTGCGAAGTTTTACCGAACCATTCGTCGATGATATGGCAGTGGTTTCAATGAATTGGAATGACCATTTAGAACATCTAGAGAAATTCTTGCAAACTATTGAGGAAGCAGGACTCACTTTGAATTTAAGAAAATGTAATTTTGCACAAAACAAAATAAAGTTTGTTGGCCATATAGTAGGGTCAGGTTGTATTGAACCTGATCCAGGTAAGATCGCTACGATCAATGATATCCATCCTCCAACAACAAAGAAAGACGTTAGAAAGGTTATGGGTTTTTTCAGTTACTTTCGAAATTTTATACCTGCTTTAGCTGAAAAAGCACGGGTAATAACTGATTTGACACGAGATAACATACCTACGAAGGTGCCTTGGGAGCAAAAGCATCAAGAAGCACTAGATAAGTTAAAGGATGATCTCAGTAAAGCTACACAGTTGCATACCATTGATTTCACTAAGGAATTTGGTTTAAGTGTTGACGCAAGTGCCACCGCGGTTGGGTGTTGCTTGTTTCAGTGGACCGAAGAAGGTCAGGAAAAACCAATTGCTTTTGCTAGCCTTAAACTTACAGATACACAGATGCATTGGTCTACAATTGAGAGAGAGGCTTTCGCAGTAATTTGGGCACTTAAACGATTCAAGTCATGGATATTCTTATCAAAGATAATCATTTATTCAGATCATAATCCTTTGTCTTATCTCACAGATGCAAGCCCTAAGAGTGCGAAACTGACTCGTTGGGCGTTAGCATTGCAAGAGTTTGACGTGGACTTTCGATATCGTCCTGGACGTCAGAACACGGTGGCTGATTTCCTCTCTCGGTTGTGACTCGGATGGTGAAGGGGGGAAATGGCCCGACACACAAGGATCGAGCCCGCAAATTGTGTGGATAAGTTGACTAACTGATGTGTTTTGTTTTGGTTGTATATGCTGTGTCGAGATGGAGTCTGGAGGCCCGGCTTGATCGTGATGACCCGTTCGAGATGGTGCTGAAGACGTGTCATCATCTGAGGGCGGAGGGAATGTCGCGGTCTACGCGGGTGCATGCATCAAGGGAAGAAAACCGACGCGTCAACAAGCTTGTTTACAACGCACGGAAAATTCTGCAGCAAGCTGTCAACATTAATTCGTTGCATGCAACAAGGATATACGTGTTCAGTAGGACTTTCCAGGGAAAAGTACAGTGACGTCACAGAACGTTCTGGAATCCGGGAGAACTCTATATAAGATAGACCTGCTGTACATTAAGGGCCTTTTGACGAAGATTTGTAAACGTTGAAACATTGATCGTATGACGTTCAATCGAGACCAGCCAACCTGTGTGCTGTCTACGATTGTGATATTTGATAGACGAGTTGACTTACTTTACACTTAATCGACTTTATTTTTAATTAAAGATCTTTTAATAGTTCCTTCGTTGGTTCGTCGTTGCGATCGGAGGAGTCGACCGCGACATATATATATATATATATATATATATATATATCTTCAATGCACAGTATTACATAGCATTTGTATATATAATATACCAAAGCATTCATATATTAATGTTGCAATGGTGTATCTCTATCTCTTTCTATGTGTGTGGTGTATACGTACGTAACAACAGCGTATACTCTATAGTGTGTATATATCAGCGTATCGATGTAGGCCTACATAATTCACCGCTATATATATATATATATATATAATTATATATATATATATATATATATATATATTCTACATTTTGCTAGGTCCGCGATCCGCTGCACCATTTTTAGCATGCATGCCGCACGGAACGTCACGTCCCTGACGCGTTTCCGTAGGTTATATACTGGGACGAGGCGCCGCATATATCGCGAAGGAGCAGAACCCGGCTCTGATTAATGGCTTTCTTCACGAGAATTCGGATCCTTTACTACTACTTCCTAAAGACCAAGTTCATCTGTCATTGCGTGCCAAACGTCCTAACGGATTTCTATACAGATTGATTGCCGTTCCAATGACTTCCACTTACCCTTCCATCCCGAACGATGCCCAATTTAAAGTAATATAGATATATATATATATATATATACATATATATATATACAGATATATATACATATATATATATATACATACAGGTACTATATGTTGTTATGGTGACCGTTTTAAGGATTGTTTTCCTGTGTATTGTATAGTAGCAGGTATCCACAGCCGCGCACCTGCAGTCTGCGATGGTGCATGGGTGTAGAGCCCTGCGCCGGCCGCGCCGCCGACATATCGTATATGCGGCGCCGCCGCCGATTTTTGTTTCTCGGCGCGCCGCCGCCGCCGACAATCTGTTGGCGCGCCGCCGATGCCAGTTTGATATGCTTAATTGCTATTGTGGCATTTTTCATTTTGCATGATATTGCAAAGATAAGCAAACTATTCTCAGAAATGGTACTTTGATTGGTAGGAACTCGTGTGTTAATGAAGAAGATAAAGAGTGAACATAGCTGGTTACAATGTTTGTGGTCTTTATCTTGATATACCAAGAACGCATGACTAAATTCGTTTTCGTTATACTTTGATGATCTTGTCTTTGTGCCATGATACACAGAGTCATTTAAAGCAGTATCTTGTTACAAGTAACCATTGTTTTGATACACCTGTTTCTGTTGCCATTTCCTTAATACCTTGACATCAAAAGCAATATGCAATGCATGTCTTTGTATGTGTACTACAGTACTACAGTATTCCCTCATTTGTTACCTTCATGTTGAATAGTTTCTGTAACTTATTGATTGTTGTCTTTGATGTATGTGGTCTTATTACAATGATGTAAATTTTTGGCTTAACGTTGTAAGACTAGAGGCGTTTACGAGTGCGATTAATATCAAGATATGCCATTTAGGTAATAATCCTGTAGAAGGGAAGGTATAATTGATTAATACTTATGGCTGGAATCTATTCAGGTAAACAGGATCAGTTGACACAGGTTTTGACTTAGTACGTATAGTATCAAGAATGTGTTTTTTCAGTTTAATATGATACAAACAATGGTCTATGTGTGGAAACTTAAATGGCGTGGCACCAATTCAAACGGGCAGCAGACCACCTGGTAAACTCATTGAAAAATTAACAGGACTGAGGCCACTCAGCCAGTGTATTACCTTAGGAAAACGTATATATTTACATTTCACTTCATGGCTTCAGCAGCCTCTCTTACTAGGAGGATGCTGTTATCCAGTATCTGCCATGTGACTTGGTGTGTAGGCCTACACTGTATCAGTGCATATGCAAGTGTATTCATGCAATATGCAAATGCATGTTGCTTCATCTGATTACAATTTGCCAATACCTATACAGATGTGCAGTGTAATTAAGGATGTTCATATTTGTAAGGCAAATGTCTGAAGGTGTCTTCTCTTTCAGTCCCTTTATATGTAGTTGAGCTTCAGTGTGATGGAGTTGCTTTAGAGAACTTGGCCCTTTGACTGGTCACAAACCAACGGCTGTTCAACTCTCATAGTGACTCAGATGGGCGTCCGGAGGAGGGGAATGGGATTTGCCCCCTGGATTTGTGAATAGATTTTCCATGCAAAAACGTCATTTTGCCCCCTGGAAAAATTTAGCCCCCTTAGAAAAATTTAGCCCCCTCCTGAAAAATTCCTGCGGATGCCCATGGTGACTCATGTTTCTGACTAGGGCACACCGCGCCGCGCCGACGCCGACATTTTGTGGGCGCCGCCGCCGCCGATTTTTGTTCGTCGGCGCGCCGCCGCCGACATTATAACATCGGCGCAGAGCTCTACATCTATGGGTGTGGTATAAGGAAGTAGAAACCACTCCTACTAATTAGAAGATATATATGATCCTCGTAAGAGAGAAGAATGGATGTGTATACAGTATATTGCATGTGTCTTGCAGTATAGCATGTGTCCATTACCGTGGTGTATATACGATACAATCACTTCCGTGTGTCACACCCGAGTGTAATATAAGAAAGTGACTGTAGAGACAACTCGTTGTAATCAGATATATGTTTTCATCGTAAGAGAGGAGATTGAATTTGATCGTGTTATGACTTGACGGTAGCTACTACAGTCCGTGACACACAAGCTAATGACAATGTATATACAGGTATCTGGACAGGTATGCGTATATATATATATATATATATATATATCCTATGTCTGGATAAAAATGACCTCTTTTTGTCAAAGCATATATTATACATGGGTCTTACACAGCCGGAAATTTCCTCCTGGATCCAATTTCCTTTCTTGCGTTTCCTTTCTTGCGTGCAGTGATTCTTCTGTCCTGCCATGAGACAGTTTATCGTATTCATTACAAGTACAACAGTTCAGACGAACTCAGTCTGCCTTCAACACAGCATGTACGCCACATTCAGAGGTATACACGTGCAATTAAACGTCGACCAAAGACAGGTATCAGATCATTCATAATGTGGTGCGTGTGTGCGTGTGTGTGTGTGTGTGTGTGTGTAGGTGTGTGTGTAGGTGTGTGTGTGTGCGTGCGTGTAGGTGTGCGTGTGTGTGTGTGTGTGCGTGCGTGTAGGTGTGCGTGTGTGTGTGTAGGTGTGTGTGTGTGTGCGTGCGTGTAGGTGTGCGTGTGTGTGTGTAGGTGTGTGTGTGTGTGTGTGCGTGCGTGTAGGTGTGTGTGTGTGCGTGCGTGTGTGCGTGCGTGTGTGTGTGCGTGTGTGTGTAGGTGTTGTGTGTGTGCGTGCGTGCGTGTGTGTGTGTGTGTGTGTGTGTGTGTGTGCGCGTGCGCGTAGGTGCACCTATATTTGTATTAATATAGCCTACATAGCATAAATATATAGATATATCTACAAATGTATTCATGCATAGATTTATATCTATATAGACATACACATATGTACGTATACATAAATATACATGTATACACATAATATGTGTTACTCCGAATCGCCGATCTAAAACGCACTAAACTTTGGTCCCGTCCATCATCAACTCTTGACTCCACTTATAAGGATTACCAGGACACGAGCAAGCGACAATTTGCGTGACCAGAGCTCTTGACGCCCATCGATCACGTGTCAAGAACTCGCGGTCTCCAGTTATGAACGGAATATCGAACCGGAAGCTGGTTCAAATGTTGTCGAGTCGCCAATTAGCGTCGCGTGAAAATCGGCGGAAGCCGGTGGAATGTTAGAACTTAGACGACGCGTTGCTTATAATCTCCTGCAAGAAGTGTCTAGTCACAGCACACCACAGTGTGGCCAGAATGCTTCCAGACACACATTTTGTCTGGTATGATGTCAGGTGATAGAGGACGCTCAGCGTGTAAACGACGAACGTGGATCAATTTAAACACTTCACACGTATCTCATCATTTTCATCTGTTGGAAGTGTTTTGTATTCTTTGGGAACATCTTTTAAAGGCACTAAATATCAAGATATCTACGTATACCGGTACCCATCTATACCTGCCTAACTACCTACCTGCCTGCCTATCCGCTTACTTACTTACCTACCTATCTACAGGCATATTGTATGCAGCTATGTATACAATAAATATAAACATCTGTGGCTCCATATGTGTATACTTAAAAAGTGTGTTTAGCCACTATACAAAACAACTGTCTTACTACGTGTAGCTACATTTGTAGTAGAACTACTTAGTTGTAATTAATGTTAAAAAATAGTGGCTAGAATAATTTCGGCCACGTTAAATTCGGCTACATGTAGAAGTTGTAAGACCAATGCGTGCCTAAAAAGCTCATTTGCCCTTATAATCTTTAATTCAGGAATTTACTCGGAATTGCAGCCATGTTAATTTTAGGATTTTTACAACAATCCAATAAGTGTCTAAATATAGGCCACTCCTTATGTTTTATGCAGCTAAGAAATTTTCGATAGCCACACTACACTATAACCGCCGTTCAAGTAATGTATATATGTGGCTAAAGCGCTTAGATATGCATCCACACTGCAGGCAGGGTATATATATGATGTCAGAGAATATTCATTACACTCTAGACTATAAAGCAATGTTTCTTATTACCACTGAAGTCCGCAAAACTATTTGGGTATGAACTGCAGTACTTCACCAACCTCACCGACTATAGAGACCCACTTTATATAAATTAGACTCAACCGTACCGCGTAGGATACGTGAAGTTGTCTCAAGTTTAGGAAAGAACGGTAAACATGCTTCCCACTCTTCCTGATCTATACCTCCCTATGCCACACTAGACGGATGTGGAATGGGTGGATGATGAAACAACTATTCAATTATTCAGACAGGCTCATTCATAAACAAGTTAATTGTCCTGGGATGTCTGGCACCGGAATGGACATATTGGGATGAGCGTGTCACCGCCGGTTGTTTGTCAGTTGGCGCATTAAGGCGCACCTGCCTGGATTTGTCAGAACATAAACTTTTATTGTAAATAAAACACTGAACAATATTAATGCAAAGTGCTGAGAACTATCCTATGTAAATAGCAAGCCCCACAGATGTAACCAAGACAGGGGAGGGGAGAAAACCCAACTCCGCTGACCGTGCATGGGAAAATCCTACCACCACTTTCCCCTGCAGGGTTTTTCTTGGTTGGCAGCCGGCCGTCAGCTTAACCTGTCTTGGACCCCAAACGTGATATATTATGTACCTGTACATATGTTATTGTGTAATGACGCCAATCATCTTTGATATGACGGCGTCGTTAAATAAACGTATTTTAAGTAAGTAAGCGCACGGTGCATTTGAGAGGTCTCTAGAAGGCGCTGGACAAATGCCAAACGCGTGTAACATGATAACTTAAAGACAGCTGACGTCTATAGAGCAGACTTTGTTTATCAGCAAGCTTATAGTCAATGCTTGGCATGCGACCTAGTGCCGTAGAAGCACTAGAAACAACCCAATCAACCACACACACACACACACACACACACACACACACACACACACACACACACACACACACACACACACACACACACACACACACACACACACACACACACACACACACACACACACACACACACACACACACACACACACACACACACACACACACACACACACACACACACACACACACACACACACACACACACACAAACACACACACACACACACATACATACATACATAGGCCTACATACACGCACAAACACACACACACATACACACACTGATTGCTGGACTTCTGTTGTCAAACGCAACAACACAAAATCAGCCATCAGACAACACATCCTTACAACTTTTCCTATTTGTTTAAATCCAAGTAAAAGTTCTTAGGATACCGGAAATGGATGCAGGGAAGACTGGAAGAATCATTACCTTCATATAGTCATGACCTTTGACTTTGTCATGGATTACTGGAACGGTAATGAACGTCTGGAACGGTAGGATCCTTCGACTCAGAGACCATGACATTGTGTCTGAAAGAGACGTGCTATAAACAAGCGTAATCGCCTACCTTACGTGCATAAGCTTTCAGACTGAAACAGTGTCTGGTGTAACCAGACATTGCACGTGTGATGACCAAACAAGACGACGCGGTTGACTAGCTGCACTTAACAGCTACTTTGTGACTACTCGACGTCTGGCTTTCTCTATGCTAAGTCGGGTCACGCTGCTGTTAACTATCACCCAGGTCGCGCAGTGGCGTCAGACTTAGCTGCCTCAGAAGGAAGAGTAGCCTACATATGTTGTGGGCCATGGTAACCGATTTGCTAGAGCGCTAGCCTTGTAACGTGGGCAGAGTACGGTTCGAGACTCCCAGTGACTGTTACTGTGTATAGGGACCTTGAGCAAGTCCTTCACGGACAATTGCTGACACCGGAAATCCGGCGGGATAGCAGTCAGCCACCGTTGGTTTTTGAGAGTGAGAAAGTGTCTGTTCTCAGCAGACATGGCTTGGAATACTGTTGTGTGGACTCGATCCCGTCAGCGACAACAAACCATATAACAAATTGCGCTCAGAATTAACTGTCGCTGCTTCCGTACCAGAGAACAGTTCTTGTTGTCGTTTTGGCGAAGACCCATCCTGTCGTTTCCGATCTGCCATTCGTTTTCTCTCGAAAATGGATTCGGTACAGATGTCACAGAAGTCAAATGGACAGCGGCAGACATAGAGACACTGTTTAACCCTTTCCGCTCCGTATCACCTTTCTGGTCATACACTTAGATGAGTGTAGGACATTATCCCCCGGACATAATCCCCCCGGACATTATCCCCCGGATAATGTCCGGGGGGATAATGTCCATACATAATTCCCCCGGGGTAGGACATTATCCCCCCAGGCTAGGAAATAATAACCTATATTTCACACATATATATCACGATGACGGCAAAAAGGACTAAGCCATTGCTAATCACCTCAACCTCAGTCGGAATATATTTCAACTTGTTTAATAAGAAGAATATTAGGCTATAGTGGCCCCATGTTTGTCTCTAACGCTGTTTTAAAAAACCTAAAAAACCTAAAGGCGAATGTTATGTCCTAGTCCATGGAGGATATCTTCGATGGATTTCTTTCCATCGCGCCGATCTTGGCTAGTTGGCGCTGTGCCTGACCCCTTTTTTGGCAGCTGACCTCGTGAATCCTGACATTAACAAGCCTTAAGTTAAGAACTAGGCGACTAACAAGTCTTATTTTTACACCTGAGTGACACTAACAAGTCTTTAGTCTATACCTTTACAACATTAACAAGCTGACACGAGGGCAACAGGGCTAGTAAAAATTCTCAATTAAATGTAGAAATAGGCTTATTGCACAGAGGGGGGACTTTGTCCGGGGGGGGAAATTATGTCCTAGCGAAAATCGGGGATTCTGTCCGGGGGGATGATGTCCGGGGATAATGTCCGGGGGGATAAGGGTCCGGGGGATAATGTCCGTTCCCCACTTAGATAGGGGTGCATGTCACATAAGTTTTGCCCAATCCATGTGACTTCTCCGCATCGTGTAAACTCTGTAGTATCTAACTGAAACAAATACTTATATAGTAAGACCAATCAAAACTGTCTGGTAATGAAGCGGACCACAGTCAGACAACTCTTGTAAAGCCCACATGAAAACCATTTGTATGGATATGGGCCACAGCTATAGTGAGCCTCATCTGTGTAGACCGTGTATGCATTCCGGCCATTATTATTGACCACCCAATATAAACGTGTGAAGTGTAGAAAATTCAGATAGCTATTCACATTTTCGATTATGTTTAATTAATTATAATGTATGCGATATAGAAGTCATGAGATCAGATAAGACCAGATAACATTAGATTAGATTAGATTGGGTTGTACTGGATTGGATTAGATTATTAAATTAATAATCACTGCCTCTGCTGCGTCCTGATTGTAATTCGAGAAATACGACGGCGAAGATCATGATCTTGCCAACTGTGAAGAGGATGATAGTGACGACGATGATGGTAATGATGTTGATGATTAGAGTCAATGACGGTGATGATGATACACACCATGGTGATGATTATGACAATTGACGATGACGATGATGACGGAACGGTACTGTTGATAAGTTTTAAAAGGCACTATATAAATATTCTGATAAATGGTAATAATGGTGATGACTATGATGATGAATGTGGTAGTGTTGATGATGATGATGATGTTGATGATGATGATGATGATGATGATGAAGATGATGATGATGATGATGATGATGTTGTTGTGGATGATGAAAATGATGATGTTGATGTTGTTGATGATGATGATGATGATGAAGGTGATGATGATGTTGTTGTTGATGATGATGATAATGATAATGTTGTTGTTGTTGCTGCTGCTGCTGCTAATGATGATGATGATGATGATGTTGTTGTGGATGATGAAAATGATGATGTTGATGTTGTTGATGATGATGATGATGATGAAGGTGATGATGATGTTGTTGTTGATGATGATGATAATGATAATGTTGTTGTTGTTGCTGCTGCTGCTGCTAATGATGATGATGATGATGATGAAGATGATGATGTTGATGATGATGATGATGATGATGATGATGATGATGATGATGATGATGATGATGATGATGATGATGATGATGATGATGACGACGATGCGACGACGATGATGATGATGATGCATGTGTGTGTTTAGATATCGGCTCCGTTGAACCCGAAGGAGATGCAGTAAATCTGGTTTGGAACTCTATAGCTAAACACCAGACGCGTTCAAAGATTAATGAAGAAGCGATTCTGTTGTGATATCTTGAACGAAACGCTTCTGGACGCAGAACTATCCAGGTCCTGCTATTATCAGATGCGTCCAGATGCACCAAACACAGGTCATTCGGTGCAATCAATCTTTTAGTGCCGCACAAACATTCACACACTCCTTCATCTTCCAGCTGGGTTTATGACAGCTGCTTGCGTCAATGAATAAACGAATAATGAATTGAATCTCGACGCGCTTCAATTACTGTAATAATTCCATCCTTGCAGACTCCGAAGTTCAGAATTCGTCAACCTCAATCCTTTCACAACTGCACCGCACGACTACATGCCAATCTGTCGAAGTTTTCTCATCTATGAAATTATGCGGAGACCACCCGCTGGCTACCGTGGAGGAGAGAATAAAATTCACAATTCTAATCCTTGTCGGCATCGCACCGATGTGCATTGCGAACTTTATGTTCCAGTCTCAAGAGAACTGGTTTCGGCGATGATAACACTGTGCTGCTCGTGGAGATATGCAGGTGCCGCATTTCCGTACATCAGCTCGAACCATTCGTGCCATTCCATGTCTTACAGCTTCCCTTGGAAGCAGGGCTGTAGTGGTAAAATTTGAGGTGAGCAGCGGCGTAAAAAAAATTAGAAGACCTTTTTTTTAGGAAAAATTTCAGGCACAAATTCCCTCCAAATTTTCTGACTTTTTACGATTTCGTCTCTGAAAAAGTTGATGACCTTTTTTTTTTTTTTTTAGTCATTCGCCTCCTCAAAAAACCTCTAAATTTCATTACTCAGGTCTCTACAGAGGTAAGTATACGCTGTATACCCGCGTATACCCTCGTCTAGAGCGCTGAGTATACGCTCTCAAATTTCCCTAGAGGTGAGTATACGCTGTATACCCGCGTATACGCTCGACTACAGCCCTGCTTGGAAGATTCTTCCAATGCACATGCGTGCTGTTGCATTTAACTGTGTTCAGCAAACATTTTCAAACCGTCTTAAAACTCACTTATTTAGACCAGTTGACTGGTATTTCGCATAGCGCTTTTGTGAGATACTTAGAAGGTTCATAGTAAGTGTCTTCATAGATACATGCATGCATGCATACATACATACATACATACATACATACATACATACATACATACATACATACATACATACATACATACATACATACATACATACATACATACATACATACATACATACATACATACATATTATTATTCCGGATATTTCTATTCCGGATATTTCTATAGCGCCTCTCGAAGTCTACTACTACTCAGAGGCGCTCCCGACTACAGCATTTGATACTCTGCCGGAATTTTCACGCCGAAGCACCACGAGCAATTGCGAGTTAAGGACTTGCCCAAGGTCCGTACGCAGCGGCTAGAGTGGGATTCGAACCTGCAACCCTCCGGTCACAAGGCGCCGAACTTACCACTGAGCCACCACGCCCCTACATACATACATACATACATACATACATACATACATTCATACATTCATACATACATACATACATACATACATACATACATACATACATACATACATACATGCATACATACATACATACATACACACATGCATACATAATGCTATCGTAATTGACGTAGATAACGAAGGCGGTAAAAAATAAAGACTACGATCGTAGTGGTCATCATCATGATGATGATGGTGGTGGTGATGACGACGTTAGTGGTAATAAAGTGAAACTTAAGATTACAACCACTCAGAGGATGACGACGTCATAACCACTGATCGATTTCCGCCCATCATATATCTCTCGCACGTTGATTGCTGGCTTACATCCACCGCTTTTACGTGGAAACTGAAAAACGCACCCAGTGGAATAAAGAAATCGTCCATACGTTTTGTGAACATCTCAACAGCAAAAACATGATGATGATGGATCAGCCTATTACGGCAGGAGCTTAAGAATAAAACCGCAGTTGGTCGGCGTTCTTCTATAATGCGCTGCTGCAGTTATTTTGCAATGCATGCAATGAGTATTTGATTTGGGTGTAAGCGTTTCGCCCTTGCCACAGATTTCGGGCTGAAGAGTTTGATTCCCGGTGCGTTAGTCGGAATTGGTAATTATCGGATGTTAGGACTTTTATAGGAGTGCGTATTGTAATGCAGGGGTGGACAACATACGGCCCGTGGGTCGGGTCCGGCCCCTGGGCACCTTTGGACCGGCCCTTGACATGTCTTTTATATTAGCATTGTGCCTGGTACTTGGGAAGCTTTTATGCGGCCCTATATGAATGTCTGACTAGTCTCCTGACTTGAGCGCTGAGACGGGAGCGCTGTTCAACATTTAGAAAGTCCCACCAGGCCGGTGAGGCATATAGCAGCCTTGCAAGCGTGGTTGCTCGGGCTACATCGTGCAGACGGGGCCCCCCGAGACCCTGGGTGGTGAGGCAGCGTAAGGCGTAAAGGGATTGACCAGCCTTAGTGCATAAGCGTTGGACATGGGAGTCGAAGGGTAGGTTCGCAACTTTAGAAGCCATCTTCACTTAGATTATTTTTATGCCTTGAAAATGGTTACACTGTTTCCAAGCACCAATGTTTGTGAACAGTTGTTCTCAAAGATGAAACTAACAAAATGAAAAAAAACGGATGCGAACTTAAAGATGACAATCTCTCCAATAAACTTCGAATTGCCACTTCGAACATTAAGCAAACATTCTGGATTTGCGTAGTGAGAAGAAGTGTCAGATCTCACATTAATCATTAAATATAGCCTAGCACACTAAGCAATGGATACATTGTACAGACTAACAGTTTTATGTATTTTTAAAACTGAAGAAACTTAAAACATATTTTTTATTGTAGTGTAGGACTGTAGGTATTAGAATAATTATGTTTTCATAGTAAAAATAATCTTCATTTACTTTAAACTTAAATTTAACCATAACGGTTATTCCGCAGGATTTAGTTTTAATAAACTTAATAATATTGTCTCATTCTCTGGGGCAATGAATCTGCAAAAATTATCTCGCCATTGGCATACGGCCTCTGAGCTGCCTTAAAAATCTTCGGGCGGCCGTCTGTTCAAAGAATTTGCCCATGCCTGTTGTACTGTAATACTAAAGTCCTGACTTTTAAGTAAAAGATTTTAGCGTCTCTGAAAAAGTGTTAAGTAGCCCCCATAGAAAATTCGCGATTACCGAACACATTACCTTACCGCAAGCGGTGTCGTTTGGTTTGGTTTCCTGCAAATCCATTTCTTTTGCACGGTGGCCCATTCGCCACAGGGACTATATACAGAGGGCGCCATCAACTCAGGCGCGTCAACCGAGGCATGCAGGTGCGTCCGTGAAGATGCGTCCAATGGCGCGCATTGGACTCGATCTGCACCAGTCGCCTGATCAACGGGGTTTTCGTTCAAGTCTAGCCAGTGACGGTAAGAAAATCGTGAATATAGGCAGTGTTTTATTTATAGTCTTGTTGTCTCAACTGAAGGACTGTATTCATAACATCAGTTGAAATTTTAAGGTGAAACAACGAAGTTTCGTTTCGGTTTGAATAGACTATGGATTGAATAGATTGAATGGTGGTTTGAACCGTCTTCAGCGTATACATAGGAATCGATACTTGATTTTAATTAACTATCTTGAGATTTAAACTGAAATTATAGACTGTTGGGCTTAAGAACATTAAAGGTCTAAAATAAGTTTCGGATTGGAAACAGTTACATGAAACTTGAATCTAAAACTGTATGTCCTGTTGAAGCACGCCTTCATCTTCAACATAGACTGGAGATTTGAAGCAACTGTTACAAACGTCACTGTGTTTCTGCAGACGTTGATCGAAACTGTTTCGACTGGTTAGAAACCTGGACGAACTGAAACTGCTGTGAACTGAAACAGACTTCTTTGCGCGGAATGCCTGACTGAATCAGCATTTTCGGCTTCAGACGATTGAAACCATACAACGAATGGCTGCATCTCTAGTTCAGCTTGAATAAATTTTCGACAAAAGGTAAGCTCATTGCATCGTATCTTTCTTGGAAGATTCTTGTTTTCAAACGACGTCTAGCTTTTGTAAATACCTTTTGAGCTTTCCTTGAACAGTTGCATAGCCAAACATTTTCTTAATTTGAAAATTTAAGCCTATTACCTTTCTTTTCAAAAATTAAGTTTGTAGGCTATATATTTGCAAATCTAGAACTTCACTTTTTCAGTTTCAGTTTCGATGGCAAAATTCGCATTTACATTTGCATTAAAAAATTTCAGCCTTTTATATATTTAAATATATATAGGCCTAGAGTAAATTTCCTTTATCCGTGGATAGTAGAATTTCAATCTTTCAAAAGATAAACCCGAATGCACATTCTAGGCAAAATAGATAAAACGGTTTGTGCATGCTTCTCAGTAATTTCGATGTGGGTATAAATACGGTTGATCGGAAATGTCCTTCTTAAAGGTGTCCTTCTTGTACATTAATGCTATGTACAATAGTACCGAAGCGATTATGGCGATATATATATAATATATATATATATTATATTATATATAATCAAACAACATAATAACCGATGTACGTCCGTCCCGTAACAAACACTATTGTGACGTCACTATACTGCCGCCTTGGCGACGGCTGTCTTGACGACGGCTATATGCCCTATAATATGACGTCATAATATAACGGGGAAGTAAGCTTAATTGTTATCACTGCAATAATAATTGGTTTATATACCGTGATTTTTCACGGGTTACAGCTAGTATATTATATTATTAGTCTTGATATAGGCCTACAATTACTTAGGTTACATTGGGCATTGTTTAATTGTTCTCATCACATGTCGATTATTACGTTATCACGTTGCTCACAAATTATCCTCAAATGACGTCAGTTTGTAAGTCGGGTTTTCAAGTGGCGCTAAGATTTCAATTACAGTTACATTTACAATGGTAAGTATGTTAATAGGAATTTCTCGATTAATATTTAATTTTTTCATTGGATTATGTATATCGTTTATCCCATCACCACGTGCTGACCTATTCGACCAACCAGATATCTATATATACGCGTCGGCAGAGGCTTTGAACGATGTTTATTAAGACTTCTGCACCCTGGCACATTTGTTTACTGTTCTCGATTCATGCTCTGATGGTCAGTGTAACTGTATATGGAAATATAAATGAGAAAGGCACGACCCTGCCAACGGAACAACATGGTTCCTTTTGGACTTGCCTGTTAACACCCGTGAATTGCTGCAACAAATTGTAACACGAACTTGTATTCGTGTGCTTTATTGATCACCGAATCAATAGAGCACACGAATTGAGTCGACTTTGCTCTTCTGCGCATGTCAGCGGTTGTTTATTCGTATTCTGTGTCACTTCGGCGAACATTTTTGTCTAAATGCGGAGTTTGCTTAATAATTTATGACATGTTGGAGTCTACTTCTGATGAGTTTCCGTATCGTAATTTTTCTTCATTTCTGCTGCGTAGTCTCTACGTTTCGACGGTATTTTCTGCTCATTTATGCCTAATCGTGGACCAAGTGACTGCATGAAGAGGAATTGCGATCTGCGGACCAACACGCGCTGCAGTCGGGTATTTTCGCTTAGGCGGAGATGGAGCGACGCGGGTCGTGTGGAGCTGACCTCACCCGTCAGTTACTAGTGGCGCTTAGACCTAACGACCGGCAGGCGATCAATTATCTGTCCTTCATGTACACAGCTGCTTGAAGGATAGCCCGACGCGCGTCATGCACCACCGATAAGAGACCGTTGGACGGTGGAGTTATCGTGTACCGCGGATGCCACCGCCTGACGTCGCTTCACAACGACGATTGGTCGATGCACCTTTTTCAGTTTATTTTTGAATCAAATCAAATCAGATCAAGACAAATCAAGTCAAGCCAAATCAGTCAGACTGAAAAACACACTCAGTTGAGTGACCAATTTCACGTACTAGTTACCAAGGCCATACTCAACTAAAACATGCAGCAATTATACCATGGATAGTAGCCTACAGAGTATTTAAGAACAAAAGTTTGAGAACAAAAGTTTAAGATTGTTAAGCAGTCGATTCGCGGGGAGAAGAAGCTAGCGTAGCTTATCTGGTCATCCCGCAGTTAATAAACATTAATGGATGATGTGAGAAGAAAACAGAAACTATCGTAATATATAACCATCAGCCCACCAATAAGATACAGTGTTGGAAAATAGAATCATTCACAGAGGCGTAAAGCAATTCAATATTGGTCAATCAAACATGATTTAAATGAAGACCAAAACACCTTTATTGAAGGTAAGTCACGTACACTAGGATCAATAGTATTACGAGTTTTGGACCTTTAATTTTGTGAGAAAAGTAATGGACATTAGTTCTACATGCCTCGAGTCGATAGCTATCCTTAGAACGAGTATCATGCTCACGTATTTTAGCATTCGCACTTAAGTAAGAAGAAAGCAATGGAGAAGAGTAGAGTAGCCTATTTGTGCCTCAGCATAAGAAGTGCCAGCTGCAGGAGCTCATATCATAAATGCCATAGATAGACAACAGTCTTCAGCGAGATAGTGCGCACCACAGATTATTCTTATAGCCTTTCTGTAAGGTAAATATAAGGGTTCAAACAAAGAACGGCAAACACCAGCCCATGCAATAGTAGAATAGTTTATACAAGGTAACAAGAGGGCAGTATAAAGTAGCTTTAGAGAGGATGCAGGTAGGAACCATTTAAGTCTGTATACAGATGATATCATCAACTTTAAAATCTTTATTAGTAACATGCTGTATATGTGTTTTCCATGTGAGACTTTCATCAATTACAACACCCAAAAATTTCACTTTAGAAGTAGGGCATAATTGCGCATTGTTAATAGCTACAGCAGGAATAGAAGACTGATAGCTGTCTTCACGGCTCCTAAATAACACATAGCTAGATTTAGCAACGCTCCGTCAACTTATTTGACTGGAATCAGATAGACAATTGGTGTAATTCATTATTCATACAGTGCTATTAGAGATCTGAAGCGCGACCCTCAACTGATGTCTCTGGCTTAGTCAAGCTAAGTCCAGAGACTCTGAACACAGGATGTGTTATCTGTCAATCTGAGATGGGAATCCTTTGGTCGGGCTACACGCGTGTACGTGAGACCGCCACTGGTAACTCTTCCAATTCTCTTCCAATGTATTATTGTTTTTTGCTTACTGTTGAAACTTATGTTGTTATTGACATTTAACATCATTCGTTAGTTTTCCTGATGTAGCGCTATATAAATTTCTAATTACAGTTACTAGTACAGCTTTAATGATAAATAAAGTGAGAATCTGGCCCGCTAGGAATCGGTGAAACCACAGTCAATGCTGTTAAGAGAAGAAGGGGTTGGAGGTTCGACCCACCAAAACATTTCTGATTTGATTCTCGCTGAGTTGGAAGTAATACAAAATAAAACACTACTGAACAATCTGGAAAGTAGCGAATCTCATCAGAAAAAAATGGAAAGTAAAACAGGCCGTCTGAAAAAAATTAAGACTGAATAGGACGTTCAAATATTTTACAGTGGAAGTGATCGTCAGAATCCCAAATTCCTGATCACTTAGTGTCATAGAAATCTTAAGTCGGATTAACTAAGCCATTCCTATTTTCCCTGATTATGTAAAAGCCAGGTCTGAAAGATCACAGAAAAATCCGATAGATCACCTTCATCACTTGTCGCGATTACGCAAAGAAAATACTTTTAACAGACAACAATTTTCTCGAACAATTGTCTGGTCGAGGTATACGATAATAGCTTTGAAAGGAACTAAGTAATGTTTCTGCAGCATTGGCTCAATGACAAATTTTATCTTTCATTTGGAAACTTGAGCCAAAGCCGATGTTTCCGCCGGAAGAATAAGAAAAAGATAAAGAAAACGAAGACGAACCTCAGAATTGAATAAGACGAGCAGAATAACATGAAATGGAAGAGAAAGCATTAGAGAAAAGTGAGCAATCCTTGTCGAGTAGACTGCACTACAGACAAGAGAATGGCAGAGCAGAGAATGGCAGAGCAGAGAATGGCAGAGAAGAGAATGGCAGAGCAGAGAATGGCAGAGCAGAGAATGGCAGAGCAGAGAATGGCAGAGCAGAGAGTGGCAGAGCAGCGAAGTACATAACCGAGAATGGCAGAGCAGAGAATGAATGACCAGAGAATGGCAAAGCAGAGAATGGCAGAGCAGAGAATGGCAGATCAGAGAAGTACATAACCGAGAATGGCAGAGCAGAGAATGGCAGAGTAGAGAATGGCAGAGCAGAGAATGATAGAGCAGAGAATGGCAGATCAGAGAATGGCAGAGCAGAGAGAATGGCAGAGCAGAGAAGTACATAACCGAGAATGGCAGATCAGAGAATGGCAGAGCAGAGAAGTACATAGCCGAGAATCGCAGATCAGAGGATGGCAGAGCAGAGAATGGCAGAGCAGAGAAGGAAATAGCAGAGAATGAAATAGCAGAGAAGGACAGACCAGAGAATAGCAGAGCACAGAATGGCAGAGCAGAGAAGTACATAGCCGAGAAGGACAAACCAGAGAATGGCAGAGCAGAGAAGGAAATAGCAGAGAAGGAAATAGCAGATAAGGAAAGAGCAGAGAAGAACAGAACAGAGGGGAAGGCAGTATAGCGTAGACTGAAATAGACCAGATCAGTTAACTTAATTGAAATAAAGGAGTCCATACCTCACTAAAGAAAAGGAAATGATAAAGAAATATTATTATACTGTAAAAGCGGTACAAGTAGTCTGACAGAGTAATAACCAACTGTCCGTTTTTTTTAATTACCTGGTCTATCAGAGGAAATGATGCGGAAATCGGAAGGAAGTGGCTGCTTATTCGTCAGCGCCTGTGCCAAGTAATTCATGCCAGAGGCAACCGTTGGGCGAAAACAAGTCTACCCATAGACATCTGTTAGTAACAGATATAATAGTGTGACTCTTAACGGCACAAGCTGTCTAGATGGGACCAGTAGCCTTTCAGCTGAGACAAAAATATAGAGCTGCCTATAGTCAGGTGCGAGTTACTGAGTAACATGGATCGTGATCTGTTATCAGACAAATTCTGTTTAAGTGCAGTGGCTGCATTTACCCACCACGACAGTTGTAGACCAACTGAATGGCAGACATATACAATATACATGCATGCACACAGACAGAGATACTTGGCTCGTAAAACCTTTGTCATTCGAATGTTATATGCTTTAGTTAATTTGATGAACTACGTACACAAAATGCGGTTAGCAATTGGTTTTTAGTAATGGATATGCATACTTACTTTATGTGCAAACATACACACTGATTGACACACACACTGACTGACATACACACTGACTGACATACACACTGACTGACACACTGACTGACTGACACACATACTGACTGACACACACACTGACTTACATACATGGTGACTGACATATGCACTGACTGACATACACACTGACGGGCACACTGGCTGACATACACGCTGACTGACATACACACTGACTTACATACTGCCTGACACACACACTGACTGACACACACACTGACTTACATACATGGTGACTGACATTCACACTGACTGACATACACACAGACTGACATACACACTGACTGACACACTGACTGACACACATACTGACTGACACACACACTGACTTACATACATGGTGACTGACATACACACTGACTGACACACTGACTGACACACATACTGACTGACACACACACTGACTTACATACATGGTGACTGACATATGCACTGACTGACATACACACTGACTGACATACACACTGACTGACATACACGCTGACTGACATACACGCTGACTGACATACACACTGACTGACATACACACTGACTGACATACACACTGACTGACATACCTGCTGACTGACATACATGCTGACTGACATACACACTGACTGACATACACGCTGACTGACATACACGCTGACTGACATACACACTGACTGACATACATGCTGACTGACACGCTGACTGACACACATACTGACTGACATACACGATGACGGACATACACACTGACTGACATACACGCTGACTGACATACACACTGACTGACATACACGCTGACTGACATACACACTGACTGACATACATGCTGACTGACACGCTGACTGACACACATACTGACTGACATACACGATGACGGACATACACACTGACTGACATACACGCTGACTGACATACACACTGACTGACATACACGCTGACTGACATACATGCTGACTGACACACTGACTGACACACATACTGACTGACATACACGATGACGGACATACACACTGACTGACATACACACTGACTGACATACACGCTGACTGACATACATGCTGACTGACACACTGACTGACACACATACTGACTGACATACACGATGACGGACATACACACTGACTGACATACACGCTGACTGACATACACACTGACTGACATACACGCTGACTGACATACATGCTGACTGACACACTGACTGACACACATACTGACTGACATACACACTGACTGACATACATGCTGACTGACATACACGCTGACTGACATACGCACTGACTGACATACGCACTGACTGACATGCACAATGACCGATCGATTGACTGACTGTCAGTCTCTTGCAGGTACACAAACAGACACAAAGACAGACGGGCAAGCAGTTAGTCTGACAGATGATATACACTCTGACGAATTTGCTGAACAGTTTTAGAACACAGAGGAAGATATACGGTTAGCAACGAATAGCGTAGGAAGGATATATGGAAGAGGATACACGGGTCAGAGGAGTGTAGGAAGCGATGACAGGCCATCAGTGAGAAATTGGTAACAATAATTGGTTATAGTATAATCAGTATGAATGGATCACCTAAGCTACCTTAGTCCAGTAGATTATCAGATAGGCCCATGTCTGTCTGTCTGTCTGTCTGTCTGTCTGTCTGTCTGTCTGTCTGTCTGTCTGTCTGTCTGTCTGTCTGTCTGTCTGTCTGTCTGTCTGTCTGTCTGTCTGTCTGTCTGTCTGTCTGTCTGTCTGTCTGTCTGTTCTCTACTTCTATCTTTTTTCATATCTGTGGGCATTTTTATCTTGTCTCTGTCTTTTTCTTTCTGTCTCATTCTGTTTGTCTGTTTATGTTTTCTTCACTTGCTTTCTTTTCCTGCTTTCGCTTCTTTTTAAACACTGCTTTCCTATCTTTCACTTCCCTCTTTTCTAATTCTTTTCTTTTCTCTCTCTCTCTCTCTCTCTCTCTCTCTCTCTCTTCTGTTTCCCTCTCCCACACGTTTTCCGTGTCTTTTCCCTCGCCTCCCTATCCATTTATTGCCCTCTCCCTCGGTAATCTTTCCGCTCCCATGTAGATCATTTGTGAACGTCTGCTGAATTGGCAAAACGACCATTCGACTGAATGAGGACAACCACACTGGGTCTGGTCAGATTTATTGTCGTTTAAAGAGTCTGTAAGTGTTTGGTGAGACGTCGGGAGGTTTTCTCGGCGGAGCGATACATAAATTTGGAAAAAAACATCCAACCAGCAGAATTTCAGCAACATTCAATAAGTTGGGAATTTCAGCAAGATTTAATAAATTCAGTCTGATTTAAAGTTTTGGGCTAGAATTGCATGTATATTACATTATGTATGTGTACATACATATATACATACATGATATTACATATAGAAACATGTTATACCTACATACATACAAACATACATGTATACATATGCTAAGCCATGGCTAGTGATATATAGCACCTTTTTCATGGCTATTTCAAGCGCAGCCTTAGTAAAAAAATTCGTTGGAATAGGCCTGTCAGAATTTGATAATTTGATAAGATGTGCTGTTACCACCAGGTGCACCATTGAAACTGATCCATTTAGATTCATTGCACCTCGATGTATTTCGAACTTACAGAACCACAACAGAGGAAGTGAGGATAGTGTGTCGAAGAGTCTCGCAACAACTGCAGAGACGACTTTCTGCGTATGTGTCTGCTGGCTTCGCCTGATGAACTCTGGAAGTCCTGGCTATGCTGCAGCCATCATATGATCGTCAGCAGTTATCAGTAGATGGATGGTAACAGATATGCCAACCACTGCACCAGTAACACCCTGCGTGGCTCCGATGCGTGAAAAACGAAGAAATACTGAAGAGGCGAATCCAACTGCTGGAGTGAAACCCCATACAGTAGTGTTGGGGAGGGGGCGTTTCTGAGGAATTTTTGTAGGGTATGGAAAGAAGTTTGCTAACTTTGTTTCTGGATTTTGGGGATCAGTTGCCAATAATGGAAAATGATTTGCAAAAGTCGGAAGTGATGCCCACAGCAATTTGGTATATTTTGATTTGCAATTCTAATCCACTTTGAAAATAGCCCAATATACTCGTACATTATGATAACGGCGCTGTGGAAGTCGTGCGATCAGATTAGACTTTACATGGAGGATTTGGGTTGGAAATGATTAGATTTAGCTTCCACTGTGCATTACGCAATGCAAGGCAAAAGGAAACGCATGGCAAGATAATCATCAATGCATTAGAAACCTTGGATCAACAATAGGGTGGAGTGAAAAATTTTTTTTCCGAATTTGAAATTCCGTTAGCGATCAAAAGTTGCGTATGGTATCACAGAATTGCTACAAAAAATTTGAAATTTTTATGTTGACGTCTTCTGCCCTCTACCGGACGATTTTAGGACGCCATATTGATTTTCAGTACTGTCAGGCAATTTAGCCTGCAATATTTCATGTTTACGTCAACCAAAGTGATAGAATTCCATCATCGTGACGTGACCTAAACTATTATGTATTCTTAGTAGTATTCGTAGTATTCTTTAAATACATTCTGATAGAATTTCATTTTCTTAGCAAACTGTAGAAGCAAAATGGCTGAGAGTCGCTTAAGACTTAAGAGAAAAGTGATCATCTGTCCAATATTTGGAGTTGCAAAGCGAATGAAACTAGATGTCTTACCAACTATTCGAGATCTTCTTGAGGACTACCAATGGGTAAGGCGTGATTTACGTAAACACCCAGTTAAAGAGCCCGAAGCATTCGAAATTGTCAGTGTTCTAGTAAAAAAAGTGAGAGAAATTTGGACACGGGCCTCTGTCCCGACTGTTAAGATAGATCGAATCACTAAACTTGTGCGAATCCATCATGATCAGTATCTAAAGTTAATCCGATACCCCGCATGTAAAAGAAGTGCCAACTACGAGCAGAAGGTCGCAAAATTCAGAGAACATGCAATAAATACGTTGTTTGACATTGCCAGTTGCAAGTGCTCAGATCCAGCCGCATGTAGATGTCCAAAAGAAGGAAAGATTCCGGTGGAAGAAAGACAATTTCTAAAAGACCAAAGAACTGTAAGGACAATGATGATAGGGTCAATCGACCGGCCGAAAACAGAAAAACTTATGCTTAGAGCACAACGAAAGAAGGACGAAGCGATGCGACTTACATCAAGCGGTGCTTCAACATCAAGGTCGGTTGATGAGCTTGATGAACATTATTCATCTGACAAAAACCTTGAAGGTGACGAAACCGATAATGGATCTTCAGCAGGCAAGGAAGAAATGGAAGACAAAAAAAACGCCAAAACTCAACACTCACAACAAAGACGACGACTGACGAACACGGCACAAGCGTCAGAGAGATATGGAATATCTGACAGAGCAGCAGCAGACATTGCTTCGAGCCTACTTACAGATTTCGGAATAGTAACAACTGGCGATAAATCTGAGGTTATTGACCGTTCCAAACTCCGAAGAGAAAGAAAAAGACTGCGTGAAGATTTGCTTCAGGAATCCGCAAGCCATTCTTCGGATCTTCGCGGTCTATACTTCGACGGCAGAAAAGACAAGACTCTACTGCAGGAAAATATTGGAGGTAAGTTACATCGCAGGACTGTTATTGAAGAACACATAGTATTGATTGAAGAACCCGATTCGAACTATTTGGGACATATTGCTCCAGTGCGTGGCAGTGCTGAGTGTATAAAGCAGGCCATACTGGATTTCTTCGAAGAAAGAAAGATAGGCATGGAATTATTGGCTGTCATGGGATGCGATGGAACGGCTGTCAACACAGGACATAAGGGTGGTATTATCAGATTGTTAGAAGTACATCTTAAGCGTCCACTCCACTGGTTCATATGCCTATTACATACCAACGAGCTACCGTTACGTCACCTCTTCGAGCAACTTGATGGCAGTACTACCGGACCACGAAGCTTTTCAGGCGAACTTGGAACACAAGTTCAACGATGTGAGAACATGCCAATGGTTAAATTCCAGCAAATTGAATGCGATTTACAAGTGCTACCTGACTCTGTTCTGCAGGATCTCAGTACAGACCAGAGATACTTGTACGACATGTCTCAAGCTGTATCTAGTGGTATATGCGATGAGGCACTGTTGCATCGAAGTCCTGGAAAACTAGTAATGTCTCGTTGGTTGACTTTGGCTAACAGAATACTACGCCTATACGTTGCCACGAAAGAGCCAAGCAACTGTCTCTCGACAATTACTGAGTTCGTTTTGAAAGTTTACGCCCCTGTTTGGTTTGCAGTAAAGTCCAAACCCTCCTGCAAAGATGGTGCGAAGCATCTGTGGATGCTTGCTAACAAATCACGATACTTGCCTGATTATTTAAAGTCAATAGTTGATCCAGTTATTCAGAGAAACGCCTTCTTTGCTCATCCTGAAAATGTACTTCTTTCAATGATCACGGATGAGAGGAAATCAATTCGAGAATTAGGAATCAGAAGAATAATGAAGGCGCGATCGAGTAAGAAGCCTCAGAGAGGAATTCGCATATTTCACCCCCCAAGTTTGAACTTTCATGCAGCCGACTATACAGAATTAATTGACTGGCAGTCATGTGAAGTGACAGAGCCACCTCTAACGAAGGACATAAATGATGACGACCTGGAACAGTTGATCCACAATGCCGACGACTCCGCGATTGATTTACTTCGCTTTCCAAAGTTTCCATGCCATACTCAAGCAGTCGAGAGGTCTGTCAAGACAGTTACAGAGTCATCATTGCTGGTTGTTGGACAGCATGCAAGAGATGGATTAGTTCGCGCAAGACTTGAAGCTAGAAAGATAATGCCAACATATGAAACAAAGCGTGATTTCAATACTAAATAATTACATACAGAACTCCACTAATAGCCAATTCCAGGATATGGACGCCATTTTGTCCGCCATTTTGGTTTTCGTGCAGTGCTACCTGAATGACATTGGCTTCATCATATTTGTTGACCTCGAAAATGTTGACTCAGACCCTGAAATCATGATTCCATTGCATACATGACTTCATCAATTGCCATTTTAAGATTCTGGCCGCCATTTTGTCCGCCATTTTGATTTTTTGAAGTGCTACATATATATCTTTGATTCCATTGCATTCCTTGAACCCTATAATCTTAATTTAGAGCCTAAAACCGTGTTTCTGTCACATAAAATGCTTTACTTTTAGTCATCTGAAGTAATTGGCAGCCATTTTGTCCTTAAATCGTCCGGTAGAGGGCAGAAGACGTCAACATAAAAATTTCAAAATTTTTGTAGCATTTCTGTGATACCATACGCAACTTTTGATCACTAACGGATTTTGAAATTCGAGAAAAAATTGTTTTTCACTCGGATTCACTCCACCCTAATCAACAACTGTCGTTGGTGCCTGTCAGATCTTTCGGCTGTTCCAACTTCCAACCAGTGGTAGAAATTCCTCGTTTCCTGACGACTCGACAGCGGTTTCTATTTCCGTACGATGCAGCAATTCGTAGTCCATGCACTCCCATACTCAATCCAACGTAGTCGTCAGACTACTATACTTGTCTTAGATCTTGGAAACTGAACTTGACCTTATACCTGCCTGGCCATGATTTTGTTTTGACTCGACGCCTGTGGGTAAGCTGGTTCCCGCTTAGCTTTAGCCTTCTTGTGTGATGAAAAAAATTGCAATACGACAATATGATCAGGTTTTGAATCCCAGGCGCTTTGGTGTCAGTACTCAGTATCCCTTGTTCGTTGTGGTTCTTACTCCAGCCAGTGCCGTTCATGCTGCCCAGGACGCCAATAAACCTTATCTAGGCTTAGTATCCCACCGTCAGATGATCCGTTCTTGCGCCGTAGCGACTCCGAGACAAGGCGCCGACGGCGCGAGATTTACGCGAGATTTAGGTGATTGGAGACGCAACACCTTATAACCACAGGATGGCTTGGCCTTCGGGTAATACACGCGTCAGACTAATCCTTCCCTATGTCACTCTCGTTCTGTTTTTGTCTGATTCTGCAAGAACTGTCTGTCTCTGTCTGCCTGTCCTTCTATCTGGTTGTCTGTTTGACTGTCTTTTTGTCTTTGCCCTTCTTGTATTCTTTCCATCTTAATCTCTCCAAGCCTGTGATACCTCCGTTTTCCACTCAGTAGTCTCTCTGCTTTTCTCTGTCTGTCTGTCCGTCTGCCGGACTGTTTTTTTAAATCTCTGTTTCTGCTTGTCTCCGTCCCTGTCAGTTTGTCTCTAGGCCTAGATATGCGTGCGTCTGTCCGGCTTAGCTCCGGGCTTATACGATTGGCCTTTATACGTTGCACGAAGTTTTTATGCGCATTAAATTGAGAGTGAGGGGGAAATGAAGACCCCATATGGTGGTCGGTTGCAGTTCTTTTCACGGACCCTCTCTTTCCATTCCGGTCGCATATGGCTTCGCATGAAGACCAGAGAGAAAGAGCAGACCTCGACAAAAGAGCAATACAACGTAACTGACGGAATGATCGATTGAGGAATTCATAAAATCATTGGATGTCTAACAAATTGATGTATTCACTGAAAGTAGTTTACTGGGTTTATTGACCGGATGATCTATTTATGGAATGATTGATTGAATGATTGATTGACTAATTTATTCATTCACAACATCTCCCTTCAAGAGTCACCGATTATCTGACTGACTGACTGACACAATGAGCTGATTTACAGGCAAAAATAGGTGCGCACCTTCCTATATTATACAGTGTTAGCTCACACAGGTTCCGAGCGCCTCGATCAATGCCTAATTAATCTGTCCATTATAATCAACCGTTGGTGCTATTCCTGGTCCGCAATTAATATTCCGTCGATCATTAGTCGGACGCAGAGACGCTTATCTGTATAAAACCGTGAACGAGACGTACTTTGCTCTTTGACTATGCTCAGGAAATTTACAATTCACTGTCCACTTGCGCCTGCTTTACACCGTCCGTATTGCACTTCCGTCCATTCTCAAAACTCGCCAACTCCGCCACTTTTGGTAGTGCCAGTCCCAAGCCTGGATAGAGAAAGTAGGCGACGAAAGATATCTTTCTTATGACACAGCGTCGTTAAACAGTGACCACCTAACCAACCACCAAAAATCCCAATTTCTACCGGATACGCCGCCATGTTCTGCTCAACGTGTCCCTCTGACCTACTGGAATAGAAATTGACCTTCTTACGGAATTTGGAGACAGTCCTTTTCAAGGACATATCTGATTCAGTTGGTGCACTATAACTGCGTTACAGAAATCTTCAGATTATAACAGATTGAATTAAATGAGAAACGGACAAGCACATGATCTATTCTACGGAAGCGCAGATGGGATGAGAGATCAACAACCGACGAAGTGAAAAGTGAACATTACGGAAACACGCAAGGGGCTACCTTAATTTTCACCGACCGTGCTTGTTAAGGTTAAGTTTCTTGCGTGTTTCCGTAGTTCCCCTTTTCGTTTAGTCGGTTGTTATATCATCGCCTACTTAATTGTTTCATTATATCATAAGTAGAAGTCTTAAGATGGTAACCGATTAGATAAGAGTGATCAAGGCAGTCTCTTATGCGCTTGCGTTGTTCAACTGTTACTTAATCGAGAGTTGATCTGTCACCTGTCGCGTGTTTCGTGGCTTGGAAAGAGCCATCGTTATTTATCATCAGATCGTCATAATATGCTGATGTGTTATTGAAAGCATGACGCCGTCTCATTAGTCTGCCATTTCCTTGCCTCAGATCTTGAAGACTCGCATCCATTTCAGTTGCCAACACCGGCCGGAAATTGACTTCGATCGACGAAGATTACCGCCATGCAATACGATGCAACGCGCATGCTCTTCCGGCTCCACATCTCTTGCCTGCCCTCCCCCTCTGCCACCCCTTGGTCTCCACATCTCTTGCCTGCCCTCCCCCTCGACCACCCCTTGGTCTCCACATCTCTTGCCTGCCCTCCCACTCTGCCACCCCTTGGTCTCCACATCTCTTGCCTGCCCTCCCCCTCTGCCACCCCTTGGTCTCCACATCTCTTGCCTGCCCTCCCCCTCTGCCACCCCTTGGTCTCCACATCTCTTGCCTGCCATCCCCCTCTACCACCCCTTGGTCTCCACATCTCTTGCCTGCCATCCCCCTCTACCACCCCTTGGTCTCCACATCTCTTGCCTGCCATCCCCCTCTACCACCCCTTGGTCTCCACATCTCTTGCCTGCCATCCCCCTCTACCACCCCTTGGTCTCCACATCTCTTGCCTGCCATCCCCCTCTACCACCCCTTGGTCTCCACATCTCTTGCCTGCCATCCCCCTATACCACCCCTTGGTCTCCACATCTCTTGCCTGCCATCCCCCTCTACCACCCCTTGGTCTCCACATCTCTTGCCTGCCATCCCCCTCTACCACCCCTTGGTATCCACATCTCTTGCCTGCCATCCCCCTATACCACCCCTTGGTCTCCACATCTCTTGCCTGCCATCCCCCTCTACCACCCCTTGGTCTCCACATCTCTTGCCTGCCATCCCCTCTACCACCCCTTGGTCTCTGTCATCTTCTGAAGTTCCACCGTTTCAAAGGATGAGACTGCCTTTGATGAAGTCTTAACAACATGCTTACGAATAACATCAACCTTTGAAGGACAGCACTTATTGAGACCAGTAATCAAATCTCCGTGTCTTTCTAGGTGTCTATGTAATCATGTCTATAATCTTTCTATAGGTGTTTATGTAAGTCTCTGTGGACCCGTCTGTCTGTGTCAAATGTGCATGCATTGTGTCTCTTCCGTTTGGTCTGGATTATTCTTCACCTAGAAAGATTATAGACATGATTTCACAGACACGGCGGAGTCAAATGTAAGAGTTTGTGTTCTTATTTTCTTTTATTCCTTTAACTGCTGTTACCAACAAATAAGTATGCATAGTCTTAGTCTGGACCCGCGGGAAGCCAATTTTGTTGGGCTTCTTTTTGGGTTATATGCTTGTTTTATATACTGTAAGTCTTATTAGTTAAGCGTTATTAGTTAGACTTAGTTAAGACCTAAAAAGTACCCATGCAGTTTACCTAAAACTCATGTTTACCAAATCATGTATCCGATATTAGATCTTTTCAGCTGCCATCATTCAATTTGCAATAGAAATGGCAGGGCTTCCCTGGATAGCGATACTTCCATCCCTTTAGGGTTACCCTTCGCTATTGGCGACTACTAACCTACTAAGTATACTGTATGTTAAATTTATATGGCAATACGTGATATGAAATTGATTTCTGAATGTGAACGTGAATATCTGTTGCGTTATTGTCAACTGGATTTGGTGAATTAAACGAATATTGATTGGTTGTCTCTTTTTACTAAAGTGCTTTCACTGTTAAATTGTTTCATACCAATGTGTTATTGTACTAGGCACTTTACATCTATCGGATGCTCATAACATACTGTTATTGTCGTGAATATCAATAAAGATTAATTGAATTGAATTGAATTGAAAATTCTACATGTCTGTGTATGCCTGTACGGATGTCTGGCTGAGTGTGCGTTGTCGTACGTCAGTGTATACCTGTTGCCAGATGAGTATGCGTGCAAACATTCTCATACGTACATCATCAAACTTCTAACTGTGCAGAGGAGATACAGTCAGACGGACAGACACAAACAGTCAGGCAGACAAAGAAACAATGCGAGAAACCCAGCGGTTTATTGAGACACCGAGAGAGACAATCAGAAGGAGACATTAATAATTGGGAACTTCTATAGCGCGAGTGTCTAATGCACAAGACATCAGCCGATAGCGCACCAAAATCAACTGCAGTCCGGAAATCAATTCGCAGTCTGCACACAGTAAGAAAGACAGAGACGGTGGGACACAGAGAGATATAAACACAAAAACACGGAGAGACAACGTTAGATAAAGAGACAGAACAGAGACACATAGGCCGAGACATACAGAGGTGCGTGCAGGCAGAAAGACAGAGCGAAAGACACAAAGACACGTACAGAGAATTACACAACTGCGGAGATATGAGAGAAGCATTACACTGGCTTCCTGTTGTCGACACTGCCCCGGCATAGATCAGGTTGCTCTGTGTTCCAGCCTCGAGTCAGCAGAGTTGGCGATCGTTACTCTATTCAACCCATGAAGATGTGCAAGCGCTGAGCTTCCGCACATCAAACATTTCCATTGTGCTTTCTGGTTGTTTGAACTATCCTCCTGGTAAAGATTCTTATATTAAGTGTCTTGATATATACATACATATATATACATATATATATACACCCATCCATACATCCATAATACATACATGCATAAATACATACATGCATACGCACATACAGAAATACATGCATGCCTACACAAATACATACATATATATATACATACATATATATACATCCATAGATACATACATGCATGCATACATACATACATACATACCTGCACATATACATACATAGATCTATACATACACCTATACAAGTATACATACATCTATACATCTCTCTCTCTCTCTCTCTCTCTCTCTCTCTCTCTCTCTCTCTCTCTCTCTCTCTCTCTCTCTCTCTCTCTCTCTCTCTCTCTCTCTCTCTCTCTCTCTCTCTTAGTTCCTTGCGCTCTTTGCAGAACATCGGGCGACAAGATTCCTCCACTCTGTACGGCTGTCTGCGATGACCTCTGCCTCGCTCCATTCGCTCTTGTCGTTTCTGTAGCGGTATCTTGGTTTTACAGGGGTGGGGTTGCTAACCCCGAGCCCTAACCCTCCTCCTTTTTCAACCGGGCTTGGGACCGACTTTGGCGGAGTTAACACATACATAGTATATACATACATCTATACATACATACATGCATACATACTGTTCTCTTTCGCCGGGGTTGGGCTGGGAGCGCCTCTGAATAGTTTCCTTGAAGGGCGCTATATGAATGCTCAGTTGATTGATTGATTGATTGATTGATTGACTGACTGACTGACTGACTGACTGACTGACTGACTGACTGACTGACTGACTGACTGACTGACTGACTGACTGACTGACTGACTGACTGACTGACTGACTGACTGACTGACTGACTGACTGACTGACTGACTGACTGACTGACTGACTGACTGACTGACTGACTGACTGACTGACTGACTGACTGACTGACTGACTGACTGACTGACTGACTGACTGACTGACTGACTGACTGACTGACTGACTGACTGACTGACTGACTGACTGATTGATTGATTGATTGATTGATTGATTGATTGATTGATTGATTGATTGATTGATTGATTGATACATACAAGAGGGAACAAGATTTTTGGCACTTCCATCCGCATTAGGCTTACATTTCCGAACGTACATACAGGATGGCTCGATAAAACAGTCCAGCTGTAATTTTTTAAATAATGAAAGTTTTCAATTTAAATTTTCAGAGATTGTTTAGAAATCTTTCCCCTGTAAATTCTGAAAGTTTCTTAAAAACAGTGCTTTTTTCTAGAAAAAAAGGTTCCGGAACTGAGCAATAGGTTCCGGAACTGAAAAATTGTGGAAGGACTAAAATCCCGAAAAAAAACGGAGGGGTCTCAATAAACACTGAAAACAGTTCACAACACTGAAATTAAATTAAAATAACTAAATTATTGTTTTTATTATTAAAATAAATAAATTATCTTTAGTAGCTGAAAAAGGTGCGGGAACGCCGCCCCGGCGCGTTCCGGCTGAAAAAAACACTGCTTAAAACATTTCCATCGGTTGTCGAGAAATTGCATTTTTACGGTTGGACATTTTTTTACTGAGCCACCCTGTACACAAAAGAGAGGAACACAAGGTCGTGCCATATCAGAATTTGATGAGATCCTTTATTAGAACATAGATGTACAAAAAAATCTTTTCCTGGAAGTCAGACATATAACGAATACCAAAATTAATGCATTCCATCATCTCATATGCGAGGCTGTCTTTTTATATATATAATACTTTCGGGAATAAAGTTGACCACATGCATTTCGTTCTCGGTAGCAGCAGTGACGGTTTTACTTGAGGGGGGGCTGTGGGCTGTAGCCCTAGCTGGAAAGTTAGCCCCCTCGTTTTTATTAGCCCCGATACACATTTATAGCCCCCCAGTTCAACGTTTAATTAGTCATACATTGCCTACAATGTTTGTTGGTAACAAAGCCTCCTACTCTCCTAATGCTTAATTCTCATTATATCAACTGACTTTTTAGCCCCCGTAAAAAAAACTCAAGAACCGCCGCTGTGTAACAGATCCTCTATAACTTATCCAGCGTCTGCTAGCGCTGTATATAGATGCTAGATCATTGTTGTTGATGACTTCAATATCCATTGAAATCAGACTGAAAACGGAGACTTTAATAAATTCAAAGATCTACTTAATAGTTTCTACTCTATCCAACGTGCACCCGGTGACCCAACACATAACAGCGACGGAACACTTGATCCTTTTATGACAAAGTTTGACCAACGCCTACAACATTTCTAAGTTTATTAGTTCAGTCATATCTGTCAACGCGAACTTCGGACATCTTTCCAACCACACTCACCTGCCAACGTGCAGACGATAATTCAATAAAGGACCATCAAATCCTGTGCCTCGGACCATTATGCCTATATATCCAGTGTTTAGGTGGGGGGATTGAAGCACATGGCCGTGTCCTACGAAATTTCTCATTTTTTTCTATCATGTAGCTTAATTGTATTTCCCTCAGAACAGACAACAATAACATTAATAATATATCAATCCCGAATAGGATTAAACAGCAGAATAGTAAACAGGAGAATAGTAAACAGGAGAATTGTTAGAGACTGAATTCCCAATTGGATAATGCCGGAGGCGTCAATTCGTAAGAGACGGGGAGGGGGCGTAGGTTTTCAATTTTAGGCAGAGGACTCCTTCGGCATCTCTAAATTGTTCCATGCTTCAGAGTCAGCATGTATCTTACTTATTTATGTGTCCTCTTCGTTTGTATGGCTTTGGTTTTTATTGATTTAAATTTTATTCCCATATGCATGTCATAAATTTATTTTTGTTGGTTTGGTTAGGGCATTTTATCTATTTTGACATACAAATTTGATTTTTTCCTGCATGATTTTAATAGACCCTTACTCATCCAAGGATGATTGAATGATAGATGTTTCCTCTTGTTCAGTTGAATTAGGGGAAAAGCATTGTTATATACCGTTGCAAATATGTCGAGGAAAAAATCATAAGCTTTGTTAGGATTTTTATCTGCACATAAATCCGAAACAGGTGCAAAAGTCCATATTTGACAGAAGCATTCGAAAACGTTTCATCGATTGATCGTTACTGATTCGAATGGTATGCAATAATGGCTTAATTATTTATAGGGGTTGGTTTGTTCATCGTAATTATGACGAGGTTAAGATAATTTAAAACGTCAACACTTTCCCTAAAACAAACAGAAACTTCGTGGGAAAACTGAGTGACACCATGCAGAAATTTACGTATAACTGCGCCGTGCAACATCCCAGTGCCTAAAATAATCCGAAATGTCAACTGCACACTATTCCTCAAACTGTCAAACTGTACTTGAACTAGTGGGTAAAATTTCAAGTGTTTGAACTAAATCGGGTGTCGTTAACTTGAACTTATCTCTCAAAATTCGTACTACGCATAGCACACTCCATGCGTGGTAATCAACAGTGACAACTGCGCACTTTTATGTCAGAAAACACTATTTTAGGTCTTGCCATAGGCGTAATTTACGGGGGTACCAGTGGTACTCGTACCCCCACTTTTTGGACTGGTGGGTACCGTACCCCCACTTTTCATACCCATTGCTTTTGTCCATTATTATTTTATCTGAGGAAACCCTCAAGATTCAAACAATTAACAAGCATTATCATCAGTGTGATCACCATCATCATCACTCTCATTGTTATTATTTTTTTTTACTAAAAGAGGTGGCAATATATTATCTGTGATATCACAATGCAATAATTACAAGATGTTGCTACGGAAATAGACACTGTATGAAATCACAATGCAATTATCACAAGAGGCTGCTACGGCAATACATCCTCTGTGCAAATATAATCACAATGCAATTATTCCCAGAAGTTAAAAGAGGTTGCTATGGCAACGTGCCCTCTATGAAATCACAATGCAATTATTACAAGACGTTGCTACGGAAATATGTCCCCTATGAAATCACAATGCAATTATTCCGAGAGGTTAGACAATCGTTACTACGGCAACATGTTATCTGTGAAATCACAATGCAATTATTACAAGACGTTACTACGGAAACATAATATTGTGTGAAATCACAATGCAATTGTTCCGAGAGGTTAGAAGAGCATACTAAGGCAATATATCTTCTATGAAATCAAAATGCAATATTATTCCTAGTGGTATTATGCATACCCTCTGTGAAATCAAATGCAATATTATTCTTAGCGGTAGCCATGCAGCAATATCCTCTGTGAAGTCACAATGCAAATATTCCTAGCGGCAGCAATATCCTCTGTGAAACCACAATGCAATTACTTATAATACCTACCGGTAGCAATTGTATTGTATTGTATTTTTAGTTCGGTAACCAAACATTGCAAGGATAAACAAAACATGTAATGCTAAACTTTATATAAAGTGTATGCATGTTGTTAGTATAGGTTCCCCTCAAATATATCTAGTACAACTAGAAAGGCTTCCTAGAGGTATGATAAAACAATTTAATCTTTAAAATACAGCGTACATTTATACCTTCTTGTCGACAAGACGAACAAAACCGACTCACAACAAGTCTTCAACAGTCGAACAACTTGAGACCTAACTTAACCTAAGAATCGTCGCTCTGAATGTTATAGAAAACCGTTTCAGAAAACGAACAATACACACCAAGAAGCAATCTGGTGCGGTTCTTCAAACTTAACTACACAAATGATACTTGGTGGCCTAACACAACAAAGATCTCGTCAGATTAAATCTAATTACCGAGCTGACAGAAGCTCCCAACTTTCCCAAGACAATTTCTTTTATACTTTGAAACGTATAAAGCCTACACTGGATGGCCAAACCAAAACCAGTCAAGCTTAAGTATACCGAAGTGTTCTCTGTTCAATAGAACCACTCCTTCGTTAACATAGAAGAATGTTCTGTTCAGTCCAATCACACAATCCTAACCTAAGCTTGTTTACGTAAAATAGATTTTCTAGCTGTTGTCTGTTGACAAAAAGCTTTCTCCGTTTTACCGACGCAACTAATTACTCATTTGCTCGAAAATTGATTCGTATTTCACATACTGTATATATACATATATACAGAGAGAGAGAGAGAGAGACAGAGAGAGAGAGAGAGAGAGAGAGACAGAGAGAGAGAGAGAGAGAGAGAGAGAGAGAGAGAGAGAGAGAGAGAGAGAGAGAGAGAGAGAGAGAGAGAGAGAGAGAGAGAGAAAGAGAGAGAGAGACCAATACTAATATACGCCTCTGCACAATGCCTGTGCATTCATCCGTAATAGGATCCAAATTGGAAATCAGACGAAATGGCTGCACTGGATGATATTTACACCGTGAGGCATAAAAAAGGAAGCCCCTGAAAAAATCGTTATTATTTTAACAATATTCAAACAATGTCAATGAAATTCGTGAAATTTATATCTAAATAGCAGGCAATGTGCAAAAATTTACAGTTTGTACTCAAACTGTCCGCCTTCAGCTTCTACTCATGCGCGAAGTCGCTTGCGCCATTCACGCACCGCCGAGTCAATAATTCGTTGGTCAAGATCGTTCCAAGCTTGCATGATTCGCTTACGAAGATCTTCAACATCACGGACCTTTGTTT
>OY744612.1:13433610-13441110 GCA_963556255.1 Allolobophora icterica
CCTTTGTTTTGTACACCATTTCCTGCATGCTTCCCCATATTTTATAATCTACGGGATTCAGATCTGGGCTGTTAGGGGGCCATAGTGTAGGAATTATGAAGTCAGGAGTTTCATTCGTCAGAAGTGCAAACCGTTTCTCGAGCTCTGTGCGCTGGAGCACCATCTTGCTGGAAAATGTAAAATTCCGAGAATTCCCAAATTTCAGGTAGAAGGTCTTCCATGAGTAAAACATCTCTGTAGTATTGGCCATTGATTTTTACCCCCGGTTCAACAAAGTGAATTGACGTGCGCCCCACAGAAGAAACACCGACTGACACCATCAGGGATTTGCTTAACGTCGGACGTGTGCGTAAAAGGCGGTCGGCTGCAATATCTCTCTTTCGAGTTCCAACTGCTACATACAGACGATCATTTTGAGTATTGCTAGGAGAAGCAACTGTGAATAATTTTTCGTCAGTAAACCAGATGAAATGCACTAGGCTAGATAGGTAGCGACGCAACAAAAGGCGACTGCGGTCAAGTCGAGCTTGTTTGTTGGCCACGGTCAAATCATGTGCCCTACGTTTTTTCATGCATATCAAACGTAAGTCTTTCTTCACAATACGATTAACAGAACGTTGAGATAATTATACCAACTTCCCGATCAATTTGTCTTTGAGTACGGTGTGTTTGCGACAAATCTTCCTGGCTCAAAACAAGTGTTTCAACTTCTTCAATTTTGTCAGCAGTTCGAGCAGTGCGCGGACGGCCACTGCCGGGAAGACGTTGCGAAGTTCCAGTACTATCAATCTTGCGAATAATCTTGTCCAATCCACTACGAGACCAGCTTTTATGAGGAAACTCTTTTAAAAATCTTTTTGCTCCATAATGTTTGTTTTGTCTTAAAAAATTTATAACGTGTTTATCATCCTCACTGAACGCCATTTTCGTGAATGGTGGAAAATTAATGACGTCATATTATTACGTCAACGATTTAGCGGAAATTTGTTATAGGGCCTTTTTAAAATAAAATTATTGATTTTAACGATAGATGTTTTTGCGTAGATTGCATTTGTTTTGATCAATTATTGAATGAGTTATAACGATTTTTCAGGGGCTTCCTTTTTATGCCTCACGGTGTATATGCGTACATATAAAAGAAAGAGTCGAAATGTAGGCTTTTTACACAAGCAGCTCGTTCTATAGACGCCACAATACATCGAGTTCCGGAATACAGACGATATGGAATCTCGGAGCATCTGCTGAATTCCAATATGTATTTCACTATTATATATTATGTAGTCCCTATATAATATATGCTTTATTTCGCCACAAAAAAACGAAACAGTGGAAAACACAAACGTGGAGAGAAAAACCAGACAAATATAGACCTACACATACAAAAGAAAAATGAGTAGATCACCTAACTGAGAAGTAAATGCCTCGCGTATACACATTTCAATTCGCTAATGTTACAATTTTGCGATGCATCGTAACTCTCACAAAGTATCATTTTATTTCGTTGGGAGAAAAACACATCAACTCTGTTTATACAATGTTGTTGCTGTAATTTAACATATGTCCGTATATATATACATATACATTACGTACACATATTTGTATAAGCTTATATATATATATATATATATACGATCATGCGTGTATAAGTAGATGAGTGCAATGCTAAAACATATTTTTAAGTCACTGCTGGCATGATATCCGCGACTGTCCTTGTTGAGCAAAATGTGGCCGCTGTCATGATGATCCAATGTTCTTCCTGAAATGTCACGCTGCAGTGGACAGTGGCTTTCTGCGCATTTGCAGAATCTCGGCCTTTTCCGCATCCGTTGAGACTCTGGATGTTTTGCTTGTGCGCTCGTCCAGAATTGGTTGCTTTCAAATGAGCCGCTTCCGATTTGCTGCTTCAATTCGTTCAGAGCTTCGAGTAATGGATAAGCGTTCTCACTGCGCTTCCCGTTAGCACCCGTAGCGGAGGCCGAGGGAACTAATGGTCCAACCAGCGGACTGTATTCTGCAAGGAATCTATCGGGTATACGTGCCACGAACAACAGCTACTGCAGCAGACTACGACTTGCCGATGTCGTTGACTTCCAAGCAGAAGGACAGACCACGAGATATCTTCAACTCAAGGTCGAAGGTCTTTCGAAGGTCAACAGAAAAATCATCAGCACTATGGCTCATCGACAGAGCATTGACGTCATCTGTCTATATAAGAGAACAATATGTATACACTGTGTCCCGATGAAAAGTAGACCCCAAGAAAAAGTGTCCTAACTCGGTCAAAACTTTTAGCATTTTCCGAAATTTTAAAAACAATAACAGTAGCCATATTACCACCAAATCGCAACGCCGTTTGGAAATGTTAGAGAGTTTGTCAAGTTTATGAACGTTTGAGATGCAGTACTGAAAAAATTATCTGAATCTCGTCATATGGTGAATGACTATACTCAACGAACCAACCCCTATAAATAGATAAGCCATCATTGCATACCATTCGAATCATCAATGATCAATCGATGAAACGTTTTCGAATGCTTCTGTCAAATATAGAATTTTGCACCTGTTTCGGCTTTATGTGCAGATAAAAATCCTAACAAAGCTTATGATTTTTTCATCGACATATTTACAACGGTATATTACAATGCTTTTCCTCTAATTCAACTGAACAAGAGGAAACATCGATCATTCAATCATCCTTGGATGAGTAAGGGTCTATAAAAAATCATGCAGGAAAAAATCTAATTTGCATATCAAAATAGATCCAATGCCCTAACCAAACCAAAAAAATAAATTTATGACATGCATGTAGGAATATATATATATATATATATATATATATATATATATATATATATATATATATATATATATATATATATATATATATATATATATACATGTATATATATTTATATATATCCGGGACGATAGTAAATAGAAGAATTTCACCTATATAGTATATAGGCCTAATAGTATACATGATTATTAACATCAGCACGAGACTGACGCTGTGGCCGTGCAATATATGTGCGTTCAAAGGGTTCTCTGCCGTCATCATACAACGTTCGCGATTCAGATGAGGTTTCAGAACTGGAAACATCTGTAAGCCTCCTATGGAAAACTGGACCATAAAGTATGGAAAACTGGACCATGAAGTCTCTCCCTCAGCTCGAGCACCCGACAATATGTGTGGGCATAGTTCGAGAATTCGTAACTTTCAGTTTAAAAAATTCGTAAAAATTCACGAGTGTTTGCTATATTTTAAAATTTGTAAAAATTCGTTAAAATTCGTTAGGCCATTGTTGGGCCTTTTTTGCGAAAACAGCGTAAGCAACAACAACCGTGATGACGTCATGATTTGTTGTGTTGAGCTTCTGCTTAACATTTAATGTAAAATTTAATATAAAAGTTTATTACGTAACGAGTTAATTTAGTTAAGATCTAATTTCTTAAAGTTGAAAAACATGGACCGGAGTTGAATTATGTAGCAATTTTGGAGAAGTAGTAAAGGTTAATCCAAAAATACAGTGTTGTTTTGAGACAAGGAATTTGTTGGCTGTTCTGTCCGAATTCGGGGGCATTTGCATGGCGAAAATGCAGAATTCCAGAGTCGAGTGGAGTGGTCTGTTTCTGACTCAGAATCAGAGGACGATGAAGTAGAAGACCCAGCTTGGTGAACGTTGCCAACCCTTTTTACCCATGCTTGGTTGCAAGCTGTGTTAGTGACTGACTGGTGACACTGGAGCTGCATGGGTCACTGGTGGTTTTTCGTTCTGCTGACTGACACTCACAGTCCACACACCCAACTATGATAGAAATCGAAGTTCAAGACTGCAAGCAGAACAGTAACTGAGTATCAGTACTATTGTGTTGCTAGTCAGCTACTTTTACGCATGATTGATTGCCTATGACATTGACATTTACTTGCTTAAAAAGTTGAAAAGTAAAAAATAATAAAATTCGTTGCTGTGGCAAAGAATTCTAATATTTAATTACTTCACGAATTTTAACGAATTTTAAAACTGCAGTTTAATTCGTTAAAATTCGTGAATTTTTAACATTCTTAAAATTCGTAAAATACGATTTCTCTAACTAGGCCTATGCGTGTGGGTAACTTCAATAGCCATCTTACAGACTGGGGTTAAGTTGAACAGGCAGGTTTCGGCCCGGACGGTGATTTGTGATAAAGTCTTTGCCCTAACAACACTCACTTAAACCTGTGTCAGCAACATCTAAAAACGGGAGCCGTTTTATATATACAACACCTCCAGTGCGGGCCTATTGCTGAACCGCTCCAGGTTCAGCAGTAGGCTGAACCCGATGGGTTGTGGAGATCATTGAAGTCTTCCTTCGGAACAGACGACGTTTCTTAGTTCATACAGGAGACCAATTCAGCTCTAAAAGTGTACAGTAGAATGGCTTAACTCATGCTTCTGTCTTTCATCCAAGTCTCTTCAACATGCATATTGATATCACAGATCTTCCTCATACAAAGTCAGATAACTCACCTGTGCAGGTGGCTTAAGTCTCGGGTCTCAAAGTCACTCTACGGATCTTGAGTAAAGACTGAACAAAGACATGGAGATAGAGTTGAATATATAAGAATATGCTTACAGACCAGCAAAGGACGTCAAAAACTGTTTTCAGTATCTTTTGTCTGGTGACCCGACAAAAGCGCGCAGGACAAATGCGCGCCGACAAAAGCGCGCCGTCATAAGCGCGCAGTAACAAATGCGCACAGGACAAATGCGCGCCGACAAAAGCGCGCAGGGCAAGATTATTAAGACAGTAGTTATTTGGTAGTAGATAAATAGTAGAAGCACACAAAAATATACTAAATATACTAGAAATAACCGTGTAAATTATACTAGAAATAGCCGTGTAAATTCGCCAAGTAGTGTTATTCATATGTAGTGTTCTAATTAAAATAAAACCAGTTTATATGTTAACGTTTTGCGATGTCGTTCTCACGGTTCTCTAAATGGTAATTCTTTTTTTACGAAGCTAATGAAATTGTGTCCTATATTATACATACAAGAATTAAGCCAACCGGATAGTGATCAATGATCATTGATCAAATCGAGAGGATATGATAGAATTAAAGACACAATACATAAAAGAGTTGACTGCGAGATTCCTTGATGCAATTAAAGGCGGGTAAACATCAAAGATTTGACAATGAGAAAATACGTGAAAGAAAATTAGTGGATTTTATGCAAATAATTAATTTAAAGTCGTCGATAATGATTTAATTGGACCTTAATTGCATTACACTTTAACGGGTCTATGGTTGTAGCCTACCTACATCTAAGCGGTAGCCTACCTATGAAGTTAGGAGGTACGATATTGACCATTGATGAACAATGGGTATAATCTAAATATATGCGCTTTTGTCTTGCGCGCATTTGTCTGGGTTGTTATCATTGCGAGTATTTGTCGACGCGCTTTTGTCGGCGCGCATTTGTCCTGCGCGCTTTTGTTACGGCGCCCTTTTATCTGCACAATGCAAAGGCTGAACAGTGAACACAAACTAAATATCAAACTCAACAGTTAGGCCTAAGCTTCGATCATGGAAATACCCCTACATAGTCTATATTGGCGTGACTCTGGACAGATTGTTTAAATACCATCACCACTTGAAGAAGACTGAAGCCAAGACCAGCTAGCGCTCTATAAAACCTGCTGAGCAAAGTTGCTTGCTGGCTCGACATGGGGTCAGTGCCCATGTATTCAGAACACCAGCCCCTGCTATTTTCTATTCGGTATAGCAGGGTATTACGCTCCTTTTGCTGTCTCTATCGGGCCACGTATGGCTAGTTAATGTACCTCCCCACGCATCAGTGCGCATTAATTATCTCAGGAACATTGCGCCCAACCAAGCGACTATGGATGCCGGTCGTAAACAATATCGCGTGACCTCATCTCCTTAGAGAGGAGGGCACCGCAAGGCTACTGAAAGTGATCTACGGGAACAGACAAGCTAAGTGATATCTATAGCGATATCACTTATAGCACCCGTTATTACGCCTGGATTGAGTTGAATGGCATCCGAAAACCAGGCGTGCTAGCGGCTGCTAGCAATCCAGCGGGACTTTTGGGACTTAGAGCTATTTAAGCATGGCTGGACAAGTGGAAGTGGTTGGCTTCGAATGTGATTAACCTACTTCCTCATCGCCGAGTCGTCTTTCTTTCCATAGTTTTTCCACTTGCCTTGGGGACTCTGGTCTGTACTGACCTGATTTCTGACGGTCCATGGTGGCCGCGCATAGAACCTCATCAGATGGGGACAAACCACTGATCCTCTGTCCAGCCAGACAAACTAAGTGGATAGTGAAGCGTCAACGGAGATTCGAGAAAATCTTCAACATCATTGTTTATTTGTTCGTTATGGTCTACCATGCTGTTAGTTGAGTTGTAAGGCGCCCTTGTAGCGGCATGGCTGTGTTACGGCGCCATATAAATTGTCATTATTATTATTATTATTATTATTATTATTATTATTATTATTATTATTATTATTATTATTATTATTATTATTATTAGTATTATTATTACTACTAGTAGTAGTAGTAGTAGTAGTAGTAGTAGTAGTAGTAGTAGTAGTAGTGGTAGTGGTAGTGGTAGTGGTAGTGGTAGTGGTAGTGGTAGTGGTAGTGGTAGTGGTAGTGGTAGTGGTAGTGGTAGTGGTAGTGGTAGTGGTAGTGGTAGTGGTAGTGGTAGTGGTAGTGGTAGTGGTAGTGGTAGTGGTAGTGGTAGTGGTAGTGGTAGTGGTAGTGGTAGTAGTAGTAGTAGTAGTAGTAGTAGTAGTAGTAGTAGTAGTAGTAGTAGTAGTAGTAGTAGTAGTATTCAGTCTTACGCACATTTTTCAACTTTGGCTTAACTGTGTTTCATAGCCAACTCCCACAAGAGATTTATATAGCGCCTTTTCAAATATCTACTCAGAAGAGTGTGCTTTTATGGGCGCGGTCTTCTGTACAAATATGTCTGCCGCTGTTTCCTCGCCTCCCTCGTATATTCGTGTATTTGCGTTTCCTGCATGTGTTCAATGAATCACCCGTCTTAATCGAAAAAAGTAACCACTGGAAGGGGAGGGTGGGGCGAGTGTGTCCTTCTGTGCGTAAATCCTCCTTCGAAGCAGCGGCTAATCTCTTTTTGGCCTGCCAACATAAAAGGACCGTCCGTGGCTATTGCATTTCTGCAAGTATATAGTGGCTGATCGACGCAGAAATTAATGTGGTCAAATGGAACAGCACGTAGCAGACAATGATTGAGAACTTTGAATTAGGTATTCATTGGACACGATTGATTGAGAGCATCCAGTGTTTTACAACATCGTGTGTCTGCCAGGGTCGTTGCCTTCGACAAAGGGATACAAGCGACCACACGTAACCCCAGGTCAGATGAAATGCAAGGGGTCTCTAAGAAACGTTAATATCGACGAATCAACTAGCGAACGGGGTGCACAAATTTATGTATCTAAATTCTCGCTCGCCAAAAACC
>OY744612.1:13446110-13471110 GCA_963556255.1 Allolobophora icterica
TGTGTGTCTGTCTATAAACATCTTTGCCAAGATTTCTGTTGGAAAATCAACAAAGAAATCAACGGGAGATATGAAGACAAAGGAGAGACCGGATGCAGGATCTGAAATCGTCTCCCGAAAATACAGTGAAAGAGCAAAGGCGGAAGACAAACAAACGAGACAACAATGGATCGGGGAGGAAGAAAGGGATATCAAAGGACCAGACGCCGCCTCCTCAGACCCTTGACGCCCGTAAGTGCGTTGAACAACAAAACGAACAGCGAGTCGTGAACGATTAGATCGACAGGTGGCGCAATCGTCTTCCGAACAGAAGAACAAGATCACACAAACAACGTAATCATTGCGCTTCGAGGGGTTCCTAAAATTCGCTTTACAACAGTCCAGACACATACATACATAGGCCTACATAGTTATATACATAATACATACATACATACCTAGGCCTACATAGTTACATATATACATACATACATACATACATACATACATACATACATACTTACATGCATGCATGCATACATACATACATACATACTTGCATGCATGCATGCATGCAAACATGCATACATACATGCATACATGCATACATACATACATACATACATACATACATACATGCATACATACATGCATACATACATGCATACATACATGCATACATACATGCATACATACATACATACATACATACATACATACATACATACATGCATACATACATACATACATACATACATACATGCATGCATGCATGCATGCATGCATGCATGCATGCATGCATACATATGGGGCCTATACATGCATATATACAACGCAAACAGGTTCTGATAATTCATTCGCATATCTATACATATAGTTTCCTTACGTGTGTCCGTCGTAGGACGCTACGTCACAAACGGTTTCTGTTCTATTGTGAAACATAAACCGTTTGTCTTGACGACGGCGGTCTTGACGACGGCGATAACCAACGATACATATAGGCCTATAATATGACGTCATAATATGACGGGCAAATACACTGTTGTGAAACAGAAACCGTTTGCGACGTCAGTACTGCCGTCTTGACGACGGCGGTCTTGACGACGGTCTTGACGACGGCGATCAGAGCATGTTAACCAAAGACGCGTACAGGCCTATATACACATAATATGACGGGAAAATCTTGATCAGTGGATTGGATGGGCCATATGTAAGAGGTTCTTCCAGTCTGAACATCTACCTACAAATAATATCATCCTGCAGGTGTGACATGGCACTTGACCCAATTTCCGGCCTGACCAATTTTCAGCGATTACAAACTCCGCCACTGCCCGTACTCGGGTAGTGCCAGCCCCAAGCCTTTAGGAAAGGAGGGGTCGATGTCAACGTCCTCGCGGCCTCAATAAGACGTCGTTAAACACTGGAAGCTGAGATGGCACTAATAGGGACTGCTATTGCTGGATTTGTGTTTAGTGCGATCCATGCTTTGAAACCGGATTAGAGGTCGGTCGTTGCCAGATGCCTTCTCTTACCTCCTACCGCCTCCTCTCACCTCCTCTCGCCTCTTCTCGCCTCCGCTCGCCTCCTCTTACCTGCTCTCACCTCCTCCCACCTCCTTTTAGCTCCTCTCACCTCCTCTCACCTCCTCTCACCGTCGCTGATAAAGAAGACGTCGCGTCAACAAATTATCGAATCTCTTCCGGATCAGCAAATTTTAAAGAAACAACTCATCATCTGGTCACGTGATAGCACGGTCGAAGGATCGGTGAAAGAGAAACAGATACCGAGACAGACAGAAGAACAAAGAGACGGTGTGCGTGCTTGCGTAGATGTGTGTGTGTGTGCGCGCGCGCGTGTGTGTGTGTGTGTGTGTGTGTGTGTGTGTGTGTAGGCGTGTACTGTGTAGGCGTGTGCAGGTCTGTATGTGTGTTTGTGTGCGCGTGCGCGTCTGTATGTGTGTTGGTGTGTGTAGGTTTGTGTGTGTGTGTGTGTATGCTTGTGCGTGTGTGTGTGCGTGTGCGTGTGTGTGTGTGTGTGTGTGTGTAGGTGTGTGTTTGTAAGTGTGTGTAGGTGTGTTTGTGAGTGATAGATAAAGAGAAGGGGAAAAAAGAATCAGAGACCCCAATCATCTTTGACATGGCGGCTCCGTTAAAAGAGAGTGATAAAGGGAATTGATAAGACAGGGAATGACGCAGATGGGAAGAAAGAGGGACCTGGAGAGGAATAGAGACCTACACACAGACATATAGAACGACAGTCTTGAGCTTAACCTGCAGCACACGAACACCTGACGCCATTAAAAGTCAACGAGAAAGAAAGTCTACGATCAGACACTTCTGCGGCTGTTAAACCGCGCAGACAAATCACCCTTGTTAATTAGACGACAGTTACGCTGTGACCTACATCCGGGTAGTTAATAGTTCGACCGAGCCCTGATCTCAACGTACAACAGTGCGCACTACTTCATCGTTTTGTATTTTATTGTTGTATAGTATCGTGTCGTAACGTATTGTATGGTATCGTCTTTTGTCGTATTGTCTTAAATTGTATTGAAGCATATTGTTTGGTATTGTAGCCTATTGTATCGTATTATCTTGCATTGTATCTTTTAATGGCTTATGTTGTCTAGTAACATAAGCGTGTCTTGTGTCGAAATTGTTTTGTATTTACTTTTATCGTATGGTATCATATTGTCCTATATTGTATCGTATTGTATACGGTATCGTATAGTCTTGCATTCAATTTTGTACCGTAACACATAATGTTGCGCTAGGGAGCGGTTCATAAGAGCGACACAACGAAAGAGCGACGTAACAGAAGAGCGACATAAATACCGTATCAAAAGAGCGACAACCGAAGTAATGAAGTCAAAATTCAAAAGAGCGACAAACATGTTTATGTACTCATGTATGCCACAGAAGCAGCTCATTACTACTAATACTACTCATAGATGTACTAAAGTGTCTGATTACTACTAAAATAATATACTAAAGTGTCATTCAGTGTATGATTCGTAGATGTACTAAAGTGTCTGATTACTACTAATACTACTCATTAATGTAGGCCTACTAAAGTGTCTGATAAAATAATATACTAAAGTGTCATTCAGTGTCTGATTCTTCAACCAATCTAGGACATGAGGTCAAGTGCATATTATGGGCAATCCCTCGAAGGAACTCCTCGAGAGGGATAGTGCCGTGTCTCCCCACAACAGTTGCAATTCTTTCTTCAAACTCACTTACAATGTCAATAGTCAGTAATTTTTGGCTATGAATACTCATCTTGTATATTCCCCAACACAAATAGATTACGATATTAACCAATTTGTCGCTCTTTTGTTGCATCGCTCTTTCGTTATGTTGCTCTTTCAAATCGGAAATATTTCTGTCGCTCTTATGACACTGCTGTTTGAATTGTCGCTCTTTTGTTACGTCGCTCTTTCGTCAAGTCGCTCTTTCGATACTAACCCGTTGCACTATATATCTAGGCTACTCGTATTTTGGTCACACTAACTTTATAATTGAGTGCAATATAGCGAGTAGCTGCAGTTTAACGACACTGTGTGAAAACAAAGATCATTAGCGTCGCCCTCCTCCTCCTTCATCCAGGCCTGAAGACTGGCACTTCCAGAGTACGAGCAGCGGCGGAGTTTGCAATAAAGCGTCCTCGTCCAAGCCCTTTTAAAGCCACCTCTCTCACACCCGCTCGGGAAATGCGAGAGATGAGTTCATTGGACTAGGACATTCGCAGACGTAAAACTGTTGACCGCGAAGCTTGAATGTTCTCTCGACAGTCGCTCGAACACAATGCAGGCGTTGAAAACACGTAGAAATAACCATGTTGGCGAATATCTATTACAGTCTCTTGATCTCTCGAAGCCAGCAGATGATGCTGAAGCCGATTTCGTTGCTAAGACGGATAAGCTGCGTTTCGTAAACATGATATTATACTCGTTTCCGTAATGGCGAAAAATTCACGTTGCAACATCATTAGGATGAATTTAGTTCGTTCAGACGTTCATCGTCCAGACGCCTGTCATTCGAAACGTCCATTACTCAAATTCACTTGACATCTCTGGACAACCCTTTTGACGTGACGCAGCATTCATGAATGAGTTGATGCTCTGCGCTTAGCTTTAGGGTAACGCTTTAGAAATTTACAGTTTACGATTACGATTCCACATGTCTGCTCTTGGGTTGCTTAATAAATTCATGAAATAATTGTACACGAAGACAACACGACTTTCACAAAAGGGAAAAATGTGTTGAGACCGGTCATCCGTGACTCTGACATATTTTGAGTCCGGTCATCCGTGACTCTGATATATATATTGACTACGGTCATCCGTGACTCTGATATATATTGACCACGGTCATCCGTGACTCTGACATATTTTGAGTCCGGTCATCCGTGACTCTGATATATATATATTGACTACGGTCATCCGTGACTCTGATATATATTGACCACGGTCATCCGTGACTCTGACATATATTGAGTCTGGTCATCCGTGACTCTGATATATATATATTGACTACGGTCATCCGTGACTCTGATATATATTGACCACGGTCATCCGTGACTCTGACATATTTTGAGTCCAGTCATCCGTGACTCTGATATATATATATATTGACTACGGTCATCCGTGACTCTGATATATATTGACCACGGTCATCCGTGACTCTGACATATTTTGAGTCCGGTCATCCGTGACTCTGATATATATATTGACCACGGTCATCCGTGACTCTGACATATATTGAGTCTGGTCATCCGTGACTCTGATATATATTGAGTCCGGTCATCCGTGACTCTGATATATATATATTGACCACGGTCATCCGTGACTCTGACATATATTGAGTCTGGTCATCCGTGACTCTGATATATATTGACCACGGTCATCCGAGACTCTGGCATTGTATTTACCGTCGACTTCGCAGCCGTAACGTAACAATGGACTCCGCTGGGTCCGCAGATGCGGGATCCATGGCCCGATTTAGAGAAAGAGGGAGGCCCTCTGCAGAACCGAGTGAAGTACGAACCATAACACTAGAGGAAAGTTTTCCGGTATAAAGTTATGTACCGATACCTTAAGGTAAAGAGATTTCATAAGATTCAGTATGAAATTCTTCTAGGCTAAGCGGCAAGCTGCATTCGACCCATTATAGACGAAGATATAGGGTGACACGAAAGTTCGTTCACCGTTTTCAAAATGCGTTGTCTCAGTAACGGTTGCATATTTCTTTATAATATTTTGTCAGTACATACATAAGTCAAACAAAAGATATTGGTAAGAATTTTATTATGATCTGGTCCGTGGTTGCCATTATTTATAAGAAAATGTAAAGACCACCAGTTTTTGCGGAAAAACTGCGTTCATCAAATTAACACAGTAAAGGAAATGTGTAGCCTCGTACACAATAAGACACTGTTGTTACCTAGGACATACAGACGTAGGCAATTAGCGTACAGTATCTCCTTTCTGCTTAATGACAGCACTGACTCTATCCGGCATAGACTAGATCAGCGTCTGAAGTGTCCTAACTGCTATCGATCTCCACGCTCGTTGGAGGCGACGTTTGAGCTGATCAACGTTTTTTGGCTCAGGATCTTTATAAACGCTGAGAGATAAAAATACTCCACAAGTTCTCAATAGGAGAGAGGTCCGGACAGTTGGGTGGCCAATCCTTCGGCTTTATGTGTGACGGGAGGTTGTCGTCTAGCCACTTCGTCGTAACAGCTGATGTATGACAGCGTGCACCATCCTGCTGAAATACTCCTAGATCATTGTCAAGAAATAACTTTCGTTGCATGACACTGCCGTTGTCATTTTCTCTCTCGAACGCTGGCTTCACAATCTGTTCGAGAATGTTGGTGATGTCATTAAGCAGAAAGGAGATACTGTACGCTAATAGCCTGCGTCTGTATGTCCTAGATAACAACAGTGTCGTATTGTGTACGAGGCTACACATTTCCTTTACTGTGTTAATTTGATGAACGCAGTTTTTTCCGCAAAAACTGGCGGTCTTTACATTTTCTTATAAATAATGGCAACCACGGACCATATCATAATAAAATTCTTACCAATATCTTTTGTTTGACTTATGTATGTACTGACAAAATATTGTAAAGAAATATGCAGCCGTTACTGACACAACGCATTTTGAAAACGGTGAACGAACTTTCGTGTCACCCTATATAACAGTTGTCTTTCCAACACTTATCATCTCGAACACATCATGCCTTTGAATTCGCTTGAATACTTGCACAGTGTTACTTACACCAGTTAGTTACAAGAACGCTTTAAGTTGGTCTTCAAACGGTAGTTAAATTCAGCTGGATCTTGCCATATCCGAGACCTGGCACCTCTGATTTGAGATCCACCACTTGAACTATATGAGATTTGTAACTAAAGAAGAAGACCTCTCTCTTTGTGCCGTCGGCTCTAGGAGCCCTAGCGATCGTCATGCCACACAGTCTCCGTTGCCGTCTTGCTACTTCTCCCAGTAGCCCTTGAGTCGCGCTTTGGCCTGGGAGTCCCACCTCAGCGCTCCGGCCTGGGAGTCCCTCCATCCGCGACCATCGGCGTGGTTTGGTGTGTGGCATGACGATTTTCTTGGCATGATTAACAGGGGTGGTTTGCCATTGCCTTCCCCTGGTTTTGCCTGCCGTGCCCGTTCGTTCCCCCTCCTAGGAAGAGTACTTCCTAGGAAGGGTACTAACGGTCCGCACCACGAGAAGGTGGGCACGGAGGACTTTGGTTCACCAGCCCAGGTCGGATCCGAGTCTACGCTCATCAGAGTCGTCGGTCAGGTCGCCTCCCTGCTTTACTCTGTACCAGAGTGACTGGTGAACCTTTGCGGAACCAGACCAGAAGAAGACCAGTTACCTAAATGTATCTTTGGTTGCAATAATTGATTATATGCATCATCTTTTACGCAGGGGAGGGTGGATAGAGTAATGGTAACACTCATGGCCAGGAGAACAGCAGGAGAGCAGCAGTACACGGTTCGAATCGATTCCCGCAACCCCCTCGGGCGGGCATCCTTGCATGGCTGCCATAACGTGTGTTTAGTTACGATATTGATAATTGTACTGTCATGTCTCAATGTAATCTTACTGCGTTTGTCGGTTTGAATTAATAAAGAAAAAGATTATTATTATTATTATTATTATTATTATTATATTTTGTTTTTTCTGAATAGAAAGTAACAGTAATAAATTAGCCAGAAAGACTTACGTTTTAGATCTGACAAAAACTTGGAGATTCGTCACCTTCGGATGAACAATTTAACCACTGTCTTCATGGCGTCATATAATTGCCCTGATCTACTGTGCATGCTTGCTATTCGCGTCACCTGCGGTCTTCGTGTGCATGGTACTAAAGCCGACAGATCTATCATCCCCCTAAATTAACTTCCTTAGTCTTACACAGTGCTTTTTTCTAGAAAAAAAGGTTCCGGAACGGAACAATAGGTGCCGGAACGCAACAATTATGGGCGGGCTAAAATCACGAGAAAAACGGGATTGGGGGTTGGGAGGGGTCTCAATAAACACTGAAAACAGTTCAAAAACACTTAAATTAAATTAAAATAACTAAATTATTGTTTTAATTATTAAAATAAATAAATTATTTTTTAGGAGCTGAAAAAGGTGCCGGAACGCCGTACCGGCGCGTTCCGGCTGAAAAAAAGCCCTGGTCTTACATATACATTATACATGCACATAAACGTATAGACAAAATTATACATGTATGTATATATATCATATATATTTTTATCATCAATATATACCGTGATATATATATATATATTTATCAAGTATTTATATTATGTTTATATATATATATCATTATATGCACATATTATAAGTTCCCACACCAGTCGTTTGATGACGATGTGTGCGAATAAATGGCGCCCATGCACTGCTTGGTCATTTGTCAAGTCCAAGGTTCTTCTCTCGTTCAGTCCGAGTCTAATTACGCCGTCGCTTATACTGTCTATCCAACGCAGTCCTGGTTTTTCTCTGTCTCTCTTTCCTTCGAATCTTGCATGTATATAGTGCATTGTGTGGGTTGGATTCGATCAACTGACTGTCTTTCGAAATGGCCAAACCACGCTGAACGAATTTGTCCAGTATGGTTGCTTGGGTATTTATATGACTTCTCTTATGGCATCATTTATAAGTTTCTGAGGTCTGGAAATCCCTGCAAGTTTCCGCAGCCAACTTATTTCTGCAGTGATGATGTTTTCTCATTTTACATTCGTTTTGTCCAGCATTCCGATCCCTATACAGAATGGGTTATGCTTCTTCTCATCTATTCTTGTCTTCGTTTTAAATGCTAATTTTCTGCTTTTCCATATCCTTCTCACTTTTCAATTGCTTGTGATGTGCTTCCTTAAGATTTCAATAATCTTTGACGGAATTCATAGCTCTTCATTATCCTCCATATTAAATCTCTATGCACACTATCAAAAGCCTTTTTGAAGTCGATGAAGTTTGCCAGTACACGTGTTTCACACTTTAACGATGAGCTGCATTGGTTTCCAAGTCGCTTTTTCTCTCGTCGTTCAAGCGTTCAACACTTTTCTATCCTTCTTTGTGTGTCTTTTCTGTTGTTGTAATTGCGATTGTTAGACCATCAAAGTAGGCGAATTGATCTAATTGTTCAAGAACTTCTTCCCTGATGCTGATTGGCGTCTCTTTGTTCTTTTAGCAGCCCTATTTTAGTTTTCTCTGCGTAAGTCATTAGGCGAAATCTCCGCTTGGTTTGTCTACCTAATATCCTGAAATTCTGTTTCGCTTCTAGAAAGGAGGCTAATATCGTCAGCGAAACGAATAATATTCACCATCGTTTCTGTAAGCGTTCACCGGTTTTCATTCCTTCATCATTTACGTCATTGATGCAACTTCGAGCTCAAATTGGCCACTAAGTAGTTCCATCATGCTGTAGACATCCTGCGTCCTATTTATCTTGAAAGCATATCGTGCTTCTTTACATTGTTTTTCCATCCAGTTGTTATTGTCTCTTCGTGGTTTCCACGTGCTTCTTTGCATTGTTTTTTCCATCCAGTTGTTATTGTCTCTTCGTGGTTTCCACGTGCTTCTTTGCACTGTTTTCCATCCAATTGTTATTGTCTCTTCGTGGTTTCCACCTAATTTCTCCAGTGAACCAGTTAGTTTTTTAAATTTTGTGCGATGACTAGTTTCATTTTTTGCTTGGCAGGTGCTTTTATAAGTAATATACAGTTTGTAATAAGCGCATTTAAGAAAGAACCGCACAAGTTTTATTGTATCTAATCAAGTAACCTCTGTAATTAGAAATCTTTGTTTCATTCATTAGTTCTGATACTTCGTCTGATATTCCCTTCGGGTTTCTTACAAGCTCTTCCAACTATATGCTGTTGAGAGCTGTTTGTATTCATTTCATATGTTTGTCCACGTCTTCTACGCGGTCTTGATCACTGATCTGAATGTCTTGATCACTGATCTGAATGTCTTGATCACTGATCTAAATGTCTTGATCACCGATCTGAATGTCTTGATCACTGACCTGAATGTCTTGATCACTGATCTGAATGTTTCTTTCTACGACCTCTTCGTCTTAATGTCGGTTGTCTTCATCTTTCAACTTCCTTGTATTCTACTTTATGCTATCACCTGGTTTGATTCTTTCCTTAGCCTTAACTTTAAGTGACTATAGCATGTGATCTCTGCCATTAATTTGCGCGTCGAATGATCTGCGTTTTGTCAAGTCTGAGCTCAATATTTTGTAGATCAGGATATAGTCGATCAACCTATGTGTTCTCCCGTTCGTTGGTGCACACGTTCATTGTCATGGTTTGTTTTGCTCGAAAAATGTGTTCATTATCCTCAGATCATTTGTATCACGAAACAGAACTGGTTTCTGCCCTCTGACATTCATCTCTCTCCGTAGAGAGCTTCTCCGAGTTCTATTGTCTGTGACAGACCTTGCGTTGATATTCTCTGAGATGACAATGGTGCCTTGTCGTGGAATTCTGTGAATTATCTGCTCAAGTTGTTCATAAAATGTTCCAATTTATCATTCATAAATGCTGACGTTGGTGCATAGGCCACAATGACTGTCAACTGGACAAAATTGTCGCGAAATCCTGCAGACATTAGTCGTTGCGATATCAGACTGCATAATGTCTTTGCTAGTGCTGTTTTCTGGCCAGGAACCATTGTTTCTCACTCGCACAATTTATTGTCTTCCCTTCCCGATATTAGAACGCACACACACTTATATATATATATAATATATAATATATATATAATGTGTGTGTGTGTGTGTGTGTGTTTGTGTGTGTGTGTGTGTGTGTGTGTGTGTGTGTGTGTGTGTTTATTAAGATTACATGATAAATGCATAGCACAGGCATAAGAGATGTGCACTGTGCAGGCTTAGGCGTGTGTGGGTGGCATTTAAGTGGCTTCAAGCATTTCCTGGATGAGTGATACTAATGTAGATGAAGCTCTCTCGATGAACGACGATCGCAGCCTTTCTTTGATTCACGGCAGACGCCCCTCTTTCCGGCAATATTTCATTTTGCTCTTCATGCGTGCCAGACACTTTGATACTAATAGTTTCTCATGCGGACAAATTATGGACCTATAAGTTAGGCTGTCTCAGGACTAAATTAGGTAATTCATATGCATACGAACCTCATCGAGCTATATATACATAGCTTGCTTAGTTTCTAGAATATATAATATATATATAATTATGTATGATACGCAACGCTTTTGTGAGTTGCAAAAACTGCGCTCTATTAAGTGTACTGATGCAAATATATATATATATATATATATATATATATATATATCAATTAAGCATTTATATAGCGCTCTTCAAAGAAGCTATTCAGAGGCGCTCCCAGCCCAACCCCGGCGAAAGAGAACAGTCTTTAGATCTCGACCAGAGAAGAAAGCGGTGGATGAGTTTCGAGGAAGAGACCGCAGCTCAGGAGGAAGCCCATTCCAAATTGTGGGTCCAACGACGGAGAAAGCACGTATATATATATATATATATATATATATATATATATATATATATATATATATATATATATATATATATATATATATATATATATATATATATATATATATATACATGCATATTAAACTCTGAATGAAGGATATATTTTCCTTCCTTCCGCCTAAATCGATCCTTTCATACACCCATATATAGGCCTGTAGACTATTGAATCATGCATCTTCCTATCCGTCTACTCGTCAGCCTGCCTGTCCGTTTATGTATCCTATGCAGGCCGTTCGTACAACAGCCAATTACTTGCTTATTCCGTCGAAATCGATCCTTTCATCCATCCAAATAGACTTTTCGATGCGAACGTAGGCTTTATAAACTTACAAAGCTATTGGCGTGCTGCTTTGACTTTATTTATTATTTATTTGTTTATTTATTTGTTTACTTATTTGTTTATTTTTGTTTATTTCAGTTTGTTAATTTGTCTTTTGTTTATTTGTTTCTTTATTTTCTTTATTTACTTTTGTTTATGAAGCGATTAACATAGTCTCTTCTAAGTAGTGGTCACGTGTGCCACGTCATAATCGTGTTTCATTACGTCATGTACGTATTGGTCGTTAAAGTGTCACATATATTTAAATATGTATAGTTTGTATTCCTCTAGGGCTATACAACACACGCGCTTAAGCACACATACGTAGGCTATAACTATGATAATATATAATACGAATTTATAATTATATATATATATATATATATATATATATATATATATATATATATATATATATATATATATATATATATATATATATATATATATATATATATATATATATATATATGCACATGCGTGTATTTTATACATTTGGAATAAGCCCTATACGCGTTGTGTTTCAATTAGTTCCGGAGTCAGGCGCTAAGGAATTATCGACGGACTTGATGAGTTAGCGACTCGCCGTATACGTTGAAGCCAACGTATTTTCAACGCGACGTTTGCCTCTACGAACAAACGCCATTTTCGACTAAAACGATTGAGTGACGTCATGCAAAGCTACAGACATCAATCGGACAGCTAGTAGGTAAAGAACTGGTGACCTGACATCGACTGGTTGATAGACCGTTAGTCTGTTGCACTGTGACTCGTACCTTATATGGGTGTTGCTCCTGTCCTGCTGCTGATGTCTTCGGCAATTATTGAAACTCGGAGACCGCGATTAAAACAATAAGCAAAACATTAACTTGAACGAAGTCGCTAGCAGTCGATAGCTTATCGACTGGTTTCGACTTGAGGGCGGCGGTTCCACGTACACATAACGCTCTGGCATCATTCAAGGAAGGAGTCTGAGTCAGCGATAATTGCCGCCATTTTGAAAAATCCGACGGAAATGAGCGCGCGCGCTGAATTATGGGTCGAAACGAACTGGAAATATTAGACTCAGACAACGCGCATGACCAGCGGTCTGGAAATGTCTGTAATGAGACGATCAAGGACAGATTGAGGGATGGATGAATGGATAGACGGAGGAATAGAAGAGACTCAGCGTGATCTGGTTAATGGAGATCCGTTCTGCTGAAATGCTTTAGTTCAACATTTTACTCAGTGCGAATGCACGTGTCTTGGTAGGCTACATGATACATATATACGATATTGTAGGGGATGACGTGTTATAGGCCTAATAATAATAATAATAATAATAATAATAATAATAATAATAATAATAATAATAATAATAATAATAATAATAATAATAATAATAATAATAATCAGGCCTCGTCCTCAGCGGAGGACGAGGCCTGATTTCCTAGGAATAACATACCAACAAATTAATATCTAAGCCCCCAACGGATCATATCGTCCACTAAAAGCAAAAATGTTCTAACTCTGAATTCGTCAATATCAGCCTAACCATAGCCTCGTTGAGTAAATTCATTTATCTTTCGTGCAAAAATGTTCCAGCTCTATAGCACATACCAGTACTGACATCTAGCGAAGCACTTTTGTTTCAACTGTGACTATTATTATATTCTATAGTGCGAATTTGTTCCAAGTGTAGATAGAACATTGTTGCCTCAAATCATCAACATCCCGGATTAGGCTATTGAGAGCAATGTTGTTTCAACTGTAGTTGGAATATTTTTGCTCACCACTGATCAACTTCCGGCGGCTGTTAACGATGATATTTTGTGATAATTTTGGTTAATTTTCGCGACAATAATTATTTTTTAGCAAGTTTCGAACAATGTCACGATCAAATAATTATAGGCAAAGCAAATTTAAAGCTTGTGAAGTGCTGCGACTGCTCATGCTCGATGAATCTGACGCAGGTAAGATTTATTTCATGCTTTTGATTTAATGAAACGCGAGTATCCGTAACTGCGGGCGATATTATGTGCTTGTCGCCACACGCTTGATATTAAATGTAATAATACCGAAATATATTCGCAAGTTACTCAAACATCGAGATATCGTTGGATTTGAAATATTTACTAGGAAACCTTAACGCAGAATCTGATGTTCACTTAATCTGGATCGCTCAATATCATCCCATCTGCTCACAATGACTCCTTCATTATTATGCACCAATGTTTCAACTCTGAATTTGCCAATAACAGCCTAACCATGGCCTCGATGAGTAAATTCATTGCTAATTACGGCTAAAATTAATGAGGGTTAAAGTTATGGCTTGGGTTTGGGCTACATAACCCAAACCCAAATTAACATTGAAGCGCATAACCAAGGTAAGATAAAATCATTATGGGACATAATTTACTCTTAAACAATATTGATCCAGATAACTCGGCAGTCGACGAAGATTACAAGCTCAGTGATGATGAGTCGAACGACGACGGTACGTGTATGAAACAGTCTGGACGCTCATCCCCTCCTGTTACCGACCACTTCACGCTTGCTGCATCGGCCACAGTAGACCAGCCTCAACCTGCTTTGCTGGCCACCGTCGACCAGTCTCTACATGCCCCTCTGGACAATGTCAACCAGTCTCTACATGCCATTCTGGACACCGTCGACCAATCTCAACCTGCTTTGCTGGCCGCTGTCGACCAATCTCAACCTGCTTTGCTGGCCGCTGTCGACCAATCTCAACCTGCTTTGCTGGCCGGTGTCGACCAGTCTCTACATGCCATTCTGGACAATATCAACCAGCCTCCGCCCCCAGTGTCTGCAATTGAAGACCAGTCTGAGTCTCAGCATAAGAAGACCCGGAAGCGTAAAAGAAATGAACTGGAATGGAAACGATTCGTGCAGAAAAAAGCTTACAATTGTGGAGAACAAGTTAAACGCAAGAAAAAAAATACCAATATGCCAGAGACCTCGAAGAGAGTAGTAAGAGGTATGTGCATGGCAGAAAAGTGCAGGAGAAAGTGTAGTACAAAAATTGATGAGCAGCAACAGGATAAGATAAACAAAGCTTTTTGGGAAATGGGTTTGAAGGAACGACGACATGATTTTGTTGGTAGCAATACTGAGAAGCAGGTTGTATCGACCAGAACCAAGCTGAATAACGGTGGTAAGAGTAAACCACGAAATCATTCATATTACTTTTTCTTGCCCAATATAGAGAACGAGAGAGTGAGTGTGTGTAAAAAGTTCTTTCTAAATACGTTGGACATATCAGCCGCAATGGTACGTGAAGCACACAAAATTGGCATTCGTGGCGCAACACCAGGCAGAGGTTCTGTAAATGAAAAACGAGGGGGTCATAACAAAACCAAGCCAGATTCCTTGGCTGAAGTCAAATTACACATTGAGTCATTTCCACACGTGGAAAGTCATTATTGTCGTTCAACCAGAGTGTGTAAGTATCTCGAGGGAGCTTTGACCATTTCTGCCATGTATCGATTATATAAGGACAAGTGCATGAGTGAGGCAAAAGAGGTCGTACACGAGAGTGTGTATCGATCTGTGTTTGTGAATGATTACAACCTAAGATTTCATAAGCCATCGAAGGACACATGTGATTCGTGTTGTAAGTTTGAGTTGCGCAAGAAGTCAAATGGAGGTGTTTTAGCAGCAGAGGAACAAGCGGAATACGCTGCACATATTCGAAGGAAAGAGCAAGCCCGAACGAGCAAGATTATCGATAAAGAAGGCACTTCTGATAGCAAAATATGCGCAGCAATGGACCTTGAACAAGTTCTTACCGTTCCGAAGTTATCAGTGGGTTCAGCATATTATTTGCGAAAACTTAGCATGTATAATCTAACTTTCTATAACTTGGGAACAAAGGAAGGGAGCTGCTACATGTGGACAGAGTCAGAGGCCGGAAGAGGAGCCAATGAAATTGCATCAGCTTTATACCATTGGCTGGTTGAAGAAGATAAAAAGGGCGCTGAGCAGATAACAGTATACAGTGATACTTGTGCAGGGCAGAATAGAAACAGGGTGGTGTGTAGTATGATAATTGTGTTTCTCAGCAGGAGTGTGAATACGCAAAAAGTCGAACAAAAGTACTTTGAATCTGGCCACTCGCAGATGGAATGCGATGCTATTCACAGCTCAATTGAAAACAAAGTTCGAAAGCGAGATATTCATCTTCCCAGTCAATACGAGGAGGCCGCACGTACCGCTAGACCAAAAATGCCATATAAAGTTATTTCTCTGAACAGAGAAAATATCTATGACTGGAGTGCAGTTAACACTGTGATGCGTGGCAACGCTTTTGCAGGCATCATAACAAAGCACTCTATCATCTACAGCCGAGACGATGCGCGCGATGTAGCAGTTTCGTTTTCCAACGAAATTGGAGGAGTGAGTGAAGCGGTTGTCTACAAGAAGAGGGGAAGGAATGTCAATTTCAGTAATATGGAGCTAACACACGCGTATACCGCACCACTGGGGGTAGACAAAAACAAGAAGGAAGACCTGCTCAAACTTTGCGCTTTTCTGCCAAATGATTGTAAACCGTTCTACGAGTCTCTCGCTGTTCGTAACTGAGGCAATTGAGCAAGAACAACATACTGGATAAATAATAACTTGGTTTTGCTTTTATGTGTAGTATCATCATTTTTCTGGTTTCATCACACTTAACAAAGCAACAAAGTTTATTTAGTTAGAATGTTTTGACTTTCAACTTTTAAGTGCAAAAATGTACCATCTAGAATGAATTGACACTTATATCAATGATGTGTTAAGTAATATTGATCAGACTATTTCATCTTGTTTTACTGAGGTTTTATGCATAATATTCAACTGTTGATTGTAGTCACTAATAAAATGACGATTTGCAATTTGGTATTGAAACTGCTTTTTGGATTCCTGAAAATAATGGTTTTCAGAGTTGGAACTTTTTTGCTCTAAGTAGACGATATGTACCTTGGGGCACAAAAAAAATAATAATATTCATTTAACCGCCGCCGCCTAGCGAGTGGAAGGCTGAATAAACCTTACGGGTGTCTACAGGAATCGATCTTGGTACCTACTGCTCTTCACGCCAATGTCTTATCCATCACTCTACTCTAATATGATATGTTATGATATGATATGACATACTATGATACGATATACAACGATATGATATGATATGTTATGATATGATATGATATGATATGATATGATATGATATGATATGATATGATAAAATACGAGATGAGATGATATGTGATGTGATGTGATATGTGATAAGATATGATGTGATATGTATGATATGTGATATGATGTGATATATGATATGTGATATGGTATGGTATGGTATGGCATGGATGATATTATATAATATTTGTATGATATATCAATATCATAATCATGTGATAAGATGTGATATGATATGTGTGATATTATATATGATATGATAAATGGTATGTTATTATATGATATGTTATTATATGATATGTGATATGATATGGTATGGTATGGTATAGGATGATATACGATATATCGTATAATATGGTAATGTTGCGTATGTAGTATAACATAACGTAACGTAATGCGACGTAAAGAACCTTAACGTAATGCAATGTAATATCACATACTATAATTTAATATAATATAGGGTGACACGAAAGTTCGTTCACCGTTTTCAAAATGCGTTGTCTCAGTAACGGCTGCATATTTCTTTATAATATTTTGTCAGTACATACATAAGTCAAACGAAAGATACTGGTAAGAATTTGATTATGATCTGGTCCGTGGTTGCCATTATTTATAAGAAAATGTAAAGACCACCAGTTTTTGCGGAAAAAACTGCGTTCATCAAATTAACACAGTAAAGGAAATGTGTAGCCTCGTACACAATAAGACACTGTTGTTACCTATAGGACATACAGACGTAGGCTATTAGTGTACAGTATCTCCTTTCTGCTTAATGACAGCACTGACTCTATCCGGCATAGACTGGATCAGCGTCTGAACTGTCCTAACTGCTATCGATCTCCACGCTCGTTGGAGGCGACGTTTGAGCTGATCAACGTTTTTTGGCTCAGGATCTTTATAAACGCTGAGAGATAAAATACTCCACAAGTTCTCAATAGGAGAGAGGTCCGGAGAGTTGGGTGGCCAATCCTTCGGCTTAATGTGTGACTGGAGGTTGTCGTCTAGCCACTTTGTCGTCACAGCTGATGTATGACAGCGTGCACCATCCTGCTGAAATACTCCTAGATCATTGTCAAGAAATAACTTTCGTTGCATGACACTGCCGTTGTCATTTTCTCTCTCGAACGCTGGCTTCACAATCTGTTCGAGAATGTTGGTGATGTAGTTCTGCGAGTTCAGTCTGGTACCATTTGGCACAAAGTGAAGTTTAGTGAGACCCCTGGCAGTCATCCCACCCCAAACCATCACCGACGGAGAAAACTTCATATGTGGAGCAGGCGGAACGTTCTCTTCCTGTGAACCCCAAACTGTATCGTTTTGGCATTTGGTGCATAAAACACCTTGAACGGCGACTCATCAGTAAACATAACATTTGACCAGTCTTCCACAGTCCAGTGTCGATGTTCCCGGGCAAACGAAATCCGTCTTTGTTTGTGAGCGGCTGTCAGCCGTTCAAGGTGTTTTGTGCAAAAACTGGTGGTCTTTACATTTTCTTATAAATAATGGCAACCACGGACCGGATCATAATCAAATTCTTACCAGTATCTTTCGTTTGACTTATGTATGTACTGACAAAATATTATAAAGAAATATGCAGCCGTTACTGAGACAACGCATTTTGAAAACGGTGAACGAACTTTCGTGTCACCCTATAATATGTTTGTACAATATTATATGTAGCCTACATGTATATATATATATATATAATATTAAGGAGTTTTTATATAGCGCCCTTTCAAGTTAGTCTCTCTGAACAGGCGCACTATAATGAGCCATATCTATCAATGTCCGGCGCTATACAAATTCCAGGACACACGTACTGCAATGACAAGCAGTCTGAGAATTAATGGCAGCTGACGGCGGAGACCACAGACGGCGTGTTGTGAAGAATGGCGGGACGAGAACTGCAGCCAGACATGGCGTGTTGTGTGAAATAAAACCAGAGCTGAAAATCACCTCAAAGTATAATGGTCTGCTTTCGTTCGCCCGATGATTTGCTCTTTACGCTCGGCTGTTATCCCGGTTAAGAAGGGATTTTGTGGCCGACGACTTTTATTAAGATTTCTCTTTTCGGAGGTTGAGTCTTGGTGCTTTGTTGATGGTTGACGGAAACATGTGTACAAGGAATGTTGACGTTCAAATAGCAAGGACATTGGAGATATCTGTTGTTCACAGTTCTTCTCTTTTTATGTGCATGAATGTAAACACGTAAAAATAGAAGGACGGACAGACAACAAAAGACAGACAGATAATCATTGGCAGCCAGACAGACACACAGAAACACACACAAAAGCAATTAGACTAAACTTATTATTGGCTGGCCGTGTGTGTGTGTGTGTGTGTGTGTGTGTGTGTGTGTGTGTGTGTGTGTGTGTGTGTGTGTGTGTGTGTGTGTGTGTGTGTGTGTGTGTGTGTGTGTGTGTGTGTGTGTGTGTGTGTGTGTGTGTGTGTGTGTGTGTGTGTGTGTGTGTGTGTGTGTGTGTGTGTGTGTGTGTGTGTGTGTGTGTGTGTGTGTGTGTGTGTGTGTGTGTGTGTGTGTGTGTGTGTGTGTGTGTGTGTGTGTGTGTGTGTGTGTGTGTGTGTGTGTGTGTGTGTGTGTGTGTGTGTGTGTCGGCGTGTGGATGATCGTCCATCAAGATCTGAAGTCCCACGAGAGACGACATGCCACTCCTTTGTCCTCTTGAATAAATACCAGATGTGGACCTCAGAAGCAGAAACACACGGACAGAAGACATCGACAGGAGCCACAGAAACAGACAGACGTAAGAACTGAGACAACTAGACAGACAGATCACATGAACAAAGTATGAACGGACGGCAAAGAAAAAGGAGGATGGAAAGAGTAGTGAAAGAGCTGGGACAATGAAGCCATTTCCAACATCCAGCGAGTACTGGGAGTTTGAAAGAAAGAAGAGAAGGTTGAACGATGAGAAGAATAGAAGGAGGAAAATTAGACCTTGGAGTAGGAGGAGGAGGCGGAAAGGAGAGATGGAGATCTTGGCGGAAGTTTACGAGAAGGAGGAGATCTTGGTGGAGGAGACGATTTGTCCATTCTGCTGGCGATCACTTGATAGAGGAGAATGGAGAGGGGATGTCTTGAAATAGGAAGAGGCAGAGGCCTTGCAGGACGAAAAGAAGTTCTTGGAAGAGGTCTTGGAGGCAGAGGAAGGGAGTAGAAGGCTACAGAAGAGGACAGAGAATGGAAGGAGGAAAATTAGGCCTCGGAGGAGGTGGAGAAAAAGGAGAGATGGAGAAAGAGGATATCCTAATTGGAGGAGAAGCAAGACCAGGAGAAGGAGAAAAAGGAGGCGATGAACCAAATATCTGTCAGACTGTGTCAGGTCACATGTAATTATTGTCTTGCCATAGGCGATGAAAAGAGCACGTCAGTCATGAATGTATTTGATCATTTAATAGCGCTGGTAAAAATCTCTCCAATGGGCACAGGAATTCAGACACGATTCTGTCCTGTTGAGTGTCTGTTTTTATCTGCTTCGAGCTTAAAAGAAGCGTCAATTAGTGCTTAGTTTCACTTTCATAAGGCCACAACAACACACGTGACTGCAATACTGTCAGAGTGTATATATAGTAACTAGGCGCATAGACGTAGACTCTGGGGGGAGGGGGCGCAGACGGGGCACGTACCCCAAATAATTAAGATGAACTGTACATCCAATGCAACAAGTGTAGAAAGAATAGCCAAATGCCCCCACCCCAATATTTTGCACAAGTTTACGCCAGTGACTAGGCGCTTATTCTGTGCCCTTTATAAACATAACATTCTGGCTATCACAAGGATCGTACTTGACGCACTGCAAGTGCACAGCTATCACAAAGGCATCACTTTCCAACCCACATCTGTGCGAAGTTGCTGGCTAAAATTTCCATAAACCGAAAAGCTCACGTCCCTCTCCATATGATTAGATCACATTAAATTTTCTCTTACACGAAAGCCAGCTGGCGAATATTTTATTCGAGCGATCACCATCACTACCACCACCACCACCACCACTACAACCAAAACTACTACGACCACCATCAACACCGCCACCACCGTATATCCATATACACTACCATGATTTTCGTGACCACCGGCACAGGGTGGTCTCAGATCACAGGACTCGCTCGATTCCTTCCACAATGCGTCTGAAGTGGGCGAATCGTTTTCGGTCTAGGCAATTCACCTAAAGGAAACAGATATCTTGTCGCTGTTGTGTCTTCAAAGTTATTTCAATGTCCATTCATATCGGCAAAACGCTGAATGGACCAGAAGGCCAGAGAAACCAAAGGGGAACTAATGACCTGCAAGCAGGTTTTAAAAAATTTATGAGTTTGAATACTGACCGTAATGGCAACAGAGAGTGAGTGGAAGTGGGCCCAGATTTACAAAACTTTAGGCAAGTCACCAACTTTTATGGATATCAATGGTTGCGAATTCAAACATGCTTCTGTAGACTTACAAAAGAGAAGCTGACATGTGCCCTGAGAATTATGGCGGAACAGTTTCAATTCGCAGTGGAAGATTGTTCATCGTCTCAGAAACCCTACGTCCAACTCAGCTGTCACGTCTGCTGATTCTAAGTAACATCGTAGCACCCCATGGCTGTAGCCCAGAAACATGGGCGGCGATCTAGGGGGGCTCGAGGGGGACATGACCCCCCACCTTTAAGTGTGGGGGACACGCCATACATTTGTCCCCCCCCCAAATTTTTAAGAAACACCAAAAAGGGGAAGAAATGTAATTGCGCGTGAGGGTTTTCACTGCCTTTTTGACCAGACGAGGTTAAAAAGTCACTTTTTTAGGAGAAGTGTCCCCCGAAAATTCTGTGAAAGAAGACGAAATTCGTTCGTCATGAAAAAGGTAAGCAATTTATTGTTGAGACGAATAATTGAAAAGTAAGTCGTAAGAAAGTCCAATGACTAAAAAATAAAAAAGGTCATCAACTTTTTTCGGAGATGAATTCGTAGAAAAGTCTTTTGGTTTTTGTGGATGAATTCCTGAAAAGTATAAAAAAAATTTGGGGGACATGAATTCCTAAAAAAAGGTCACCGACCAGACCATGGCCGACTTTGTTCCCCCCCCCACCTCTCAGACAAGATCGCCGCCACTGCCCAGAAACATTTGATGCAACCCATATGGACCCTATACCTAATCTCCTCGTAGAACTTCAATGGTCATAATGCTCAAGGTACTGTCGATGGTTGCTCAGTGTTTAATCTAGTCCCCCTCTTCTGGGAGGGGAAACCAGGTTTCTGGGGGGACCAACCAATTTTTCACACTTTTCCAACTTTCATCCAGACTTTTTACAACTTTCATCTTCGAAAAAGTTGATGACCTTTTTTTTTTTTAGTCATTCGTCCCAATTTTCCTTTAGGATTTACTCTCTCAAAAAAGTTGATGACCTTTTTTTAGGGATCCGTCTCTCTGGGGGGGAAAACCATGTATCACCATGTCTCCTGGGGGGGGAATTGCCTCCCCAAAACTTCTCTACATTATAATATTGCCGGCCTCTGGGGGGAAACATCAATCCTGGGGGGGAACTTTACCCCCCCCCCCAAAGACGTCTAGATTAAACACTGATGGTTGCTACCTAGCAAAATCATTGTGCAATCAAATTTCAGGGTGAATTCAATCGAAAGCCAAGAAGAGTGTCCAAGACGACGCAGAAACAGCCAACGGACGAAATGAGTCCAGGAAAAGATGAATTCTTAGTTGAGATCTGAAGGCCAGAACAGACTTTGCAGAACGAAGAGAGTTCCACAGGGTCAGCAACAGAAAAGGCGCACCTAACGAGAACCGTCCTTGTCCACGGAATATTTAGAATAAGAGTGGGTCCCATAAATGATTTTGGATCCCTTATCTACGTATAGGCTCCATATGTACATAATAATAATAATAATAATAATAATAATAATAATAATAATAATAATAATAATAATAATAATAATAATAATAATAATAATAATAATAATAATAATAATAATAATAATAATAATAATAATAATAATAATAATAATAATAATAATAATAATAATAATAATAATAATAATAATAATAATAATAATAATAATAATAATAATAATAATCTTCTTTATTTATTCAGACTGACAGTACGCAGTAAGATTACATTGAAACATGACAGTACAATCAAGATCTTAATTAAACACACGGTTTGGCAGCCATGCAAGGCGCCGCCCTATAGAGGGGGTTACGGGTATCGAACCGCGAACCTAATGCTCTCCTGGCCATGAGCGTTACCATTACTCTATCCCTCCATCCCTCCCCATGCTGGCCGGGTAGGAGGAAGGGACGGCAGATTGCTGATAGAGATCGGTGCAAAAAAGGAATTCACTTCATGACGACGTCATATGGCACTCACGAACAAGACTATCCTGGTCGAGACGACCAATTTGGTGGAACGTGCGTCTAGGGATATGCTATAGCAGTAGTAGTTTTCAATGTTTAACGACATCTTAATATGGCTGCCTGCAGCGCCGTTCACGACACCTTCCTTCTTTATATAGGCCTGGGATTTGGCAGCATACCAGGGAACGGGTAGTTATGGAACTTAGCTATTTCAGCAAGGAGGAACGAATGTGCAGCAGTGAATGTCAATAGCCACTCCCTCATCGCTGTCCTCCAGGCTTCAACTTGCCTCGACAACTCTGGTCTGCATTGAATTAGTTGCGAACGGGTCAGGTTTTGAAACCTGTCGTGCAGGCTATGGCGCACTTTGTCGATAACCTTCCGCAAACAGGTTTCAGTGGCCGACTATTATTGCCTTTCAATCAAATCCACACCGTGAAAGACGTAAAAGTCTATATAAATATGGCATCTGACGTCATCCGCGTCGATACTGACGTCACGAATACGATTACGTTAACCTGTGACCACATGGAGCCACTTAAGAGGCGCGTTTTCACTTGTTACAAATAACGATTCGGTTATGATTCGATATCATCCAACTTTGGCCTCCATCCTCTACTTCCCTCGTCTCTTCCTGTCTTCCTTAGACTCCCTTTCCCGTGTTGAAAGCCTTTGAAATAATGGTTAATGCACTCGAATCGATCGGTACAAAGAGGTTTGTGTCAACAAGAAGATATAGGTAATTGGTAATGCTATTATTAACCTGGGTCGGCATATCTTCAGGACCGGCTGTAGTATATACTATATACATATACATATATATATATATTATATTATATTATATTATATATTATATATTATAATGTAATAATAATAATAATAATCTTTTCTTTGATTAAGCGCCTGCAAACGCACTGCGCTGTACATGATATCGCTTGACTTTTCCAAGGCATTTGACACTGTAAGGCATAATTACCTCGCAGAGCAGTTAGCCTCCATGTTAATTCCTGATTTTGTTTACAATTGGGTGCTTTCTTTGCTTTTTAATCGAGTGCACTGTACTAAATTTTGTGGTATCATTTCCCCATACAAATGTATAAATGCTAGCACTGTACAGGGGTCAGGGCTTGGACCAATCCACTTGTTGGCCGCCATTTCTGGACTTAAATTGCTTCATGCAGGGAACCGATTATTCAAATACGCAGATGATTGCTATTTGATAATTCCTGCCTCAAACATAACGACCACTGACTCTGAACTTGCCCACATAGCTGAATGGGCCAGAAATTGCAACTTGCGCTTAAATCATAGTAAGTCTTGTGAAATCATAATAAGGCGTCCTCGAACCAAAATTCTAGATACCCCTCCGCCCATTGCTGGGATCGTACGTGTAAATGAAATAAAAAATTTGGGAGTCACTCTTTCTGAAAAAATTGGGTTCTCCTCGCACATTAACAACATCTGTTGTAAAGCTAAACAATCCTTTTTTGCTCTGCGAGTCCTGGTTTCTCATGGATTAACTGGAAGCCGCCTTCATGATGTTGTACGTTCCACCACAGTGGCACGAATGTTGTACTCATCTCCAGTCTTGTGGGGATTTTCCAATGGTCTTGAGAGAGAACGTCTCTCTGCCTTGATACGTAAGCTTAAGCGACAAGGGTATCTGCCAACTGATACTCCTACATTTGACCTGTTGTGTTCTAAGGCGGACGATGCTCTCTTTGCAGCAATCCTTCAGAACCCAGGGCATGTCCTCCATGATTTGCTCCCTCCGATACGATCTACCGGATATTATCTTCGACCTCGCCGGCATAATCGCGAGATACCACGATGTGATCCTTTGACGGGGAAGGGTTACATTGCTAGATTACTGCATAAATGATAAGAAAACACCTGCTTTTTTAATTACTTATTTTATCATTTTTTTTCGATTTATTATTACTTCAATGTTTTACAATCAATGCTTCTAGCTTCTGTCCCATTGTGCGTTTGCTAATGGTGTAATAAAGAATATACTTACTTACTTACTTACATTGAACATACATATAGTAGAAACGGCAGCCACGCAGGGCGCCTTACATACATGTAT
>OY744612.1:14098610-14108610 GCA_963556255.1 Allolobophora icterica
AGCCATTTTGCAGGCCTACGTTTTATGACCTTCGTTGAGCATATCATTACGAAAATCTTCCAGTTTTAAATCGGCTAGCCATAATGTGGGGCGTGGTGGCTCAGTGGTAAGTTCGGCGCCTTGTGACCGGAGGGTTGCAGGTTCGAATCCCACTCTAGCCGCTGCGTACGGACCTTGGGTAAGTCCTTCACTCGCAATTGCTCGTGGCGTTTCGGCGTGAAAATTCCGGCACAGTATCAAATGCTGTAGTCGGGAGCGCCTCTGAGTAGTAGTTGACTTCGAGAGGCTCTATAGAAATATCCGTAATAAAAAAAATAAATAAAAATAAATGTCACTATAGGGATAGATTGTTGTGCTACTACAACAGCATCTAGCCAAATAGTAACTGGTTGTTTTGTTGCTCTTAACGATAATTATTCGCCACATTCTAACAGTGAACCAGGAAGTCCATTATTACTGTAATTACATCAGCTTAGGGCCTAATGGTTTTTACCATGATGGGGAATTTCTAATGTATTCTATTAACAATGCGCCTAAAATATTTTGGACTTGCTTGCGTCCGCGGCAAGCAGGTCTGCTGAGATGCAGATTCTGATTTCGCCAAAGCCAGTGGATATCGTAGCCTATGCGAGTTCGACATCGGGTAATTATTTTCATCTGAAAATAGCTTATCTAGAAATACACCGAAGAAGAAGACTGACCGCCGCCCTCAGGTACCGACGCTAAGAAAACTCGCCAACAAAAGTCGCCAACACGTCGTACCTACGACTCCCTCCCTCTCAGGAAAGCTCGATGGACCGCTCTTCCTCTTCTAATAATCTGTTGCCTGAGTCTATGCCTCTAAAGTTCATGAAATCGGTTGACAAGCTGCGGGAAATAAGTAATCGGGAAAGAAAGGACGTTCTCCCTGACCTAAGCGACATAACGGCATTTGCAGACCGACCATTTTCCTCTATCTATCACCCCTCGGGCTTTCCACTCAAAACTGGTCTCACCTTTTCAAGTACTCCTACCCTGACTCATCTGATTCTCCGCCTTCCAATTATTCTCGCCGTAAACGACACCCGCCTTGACAGCTGCTCTGCCTCTCCTGATCTGGTACCCTGGAAATTGGACTTGGACCTCTTTTGGACGACTCTCTGGAAACCCCCCTGATTTGGTTTGGCCTTCTGGAAATCGGACTTGGACCTCTTTTGGACTACTCTCTGGAAACCCCCTTGATTTGGGTTGGCCTTCTGGAAATCGGACTTGGACCTCTTTTGGACTACTCCTGGAAACCCCCTCTGATCTGACGTAGCGCTCGTACAGGCTGGTGTCCTGCGCTTGGCCTTCGAGTGGCGCTTTAGAAGTTTGGAGATTACGATTACGACCAGAACAGAGAAAGAGACCGGAAACCCAGCACCGTTCTGGTTCTGGTTACATCAAGGGCATTCAATGGGAGAATCTAAACCAATTACTTTTGTAGCGCAGTTATCATTCTGCACAAAGCATGAAACGATGCTCGCTTCCAGAAACCATTGTCAAAGTTATAGTCCATTGGATGAGCCAGATCGCAAATTGTAATAGCCTATTTGTGAGTCTAAATGCGAGCAAATAAGAAAGAAAAATTTGCTGGCTGTTGTGCATTTTTGTAGACTATGTAGACGTGTCTTTAAACGGATGTTTTGATTCAATTAGAAGCAAGTGTAATACACAGTGCCGCGTCTTTTACATTTTACAGTACATTGTGTGACGATTTTTCCTTGAAAAATGTCTCAACCGTTTATTTTCAACTAACAACTCCAACAACGACTTGCAAACAGCAACAACAACAACCGCTATGCTACCGACAACTGCTCAACGTAGACTGCCTAACCCAATTTCCCTCTGTCCCTACAACACAACACTTCCGGAGAAGCCCCTTCAGCCATTGGTCACTGTCAAACCGAAGACCCATTTCTGGCGCGCATTCTCTCAATGGCCTAGTTTACAGGTGCTCTCACTTCCGGTGAAGCCCATTCAGCCCTTGGTCACAGTTAAACCGAAGACCCATTTTGGCGCGCATTCTCTCAAGTGCCTAGTTAACAGGTGTTCCAGTCAAACCCGCCTATTCAGACCCCCGCAACTATTCGTAATTCGCCACACATTTTGTAGTAAATATTTTAGTTTATTTTTCAGTAAAACGTTTTGACCAGTAGAGATTGCTACGTAGAAGGTGATTCACTGAGTTGAATCACCTGGCTTTGTAATAGTACATTTTATTAAAGATTACTTTTGACTAACGATGAAGCTCTCGACTCTAACCAGTGGCGTCACGAGAGGGTGCGGGGGGTGCGGACCGCACCGGGTGACACCCTCAGAGGGGGGTGACACCCAACATGAGAAAAAAAATTTTTGTAAGATGAGGTCATGACTTTTTTGGGGAGACGAATTCCTAAAAAAAGGTCATCAGGTTTTGTTCTGGTATTATGATTGGAGGCCGAAAAGAAGGATGGAAATAGTAAAAACCAGGCGAATGACTAAAAAAAGGTCATCAACTTTTTGGGGAGATGAAATCGTTCGAGACGAATTTCCAAAAAAGTCTCACTTTTTTGTGGAGACGAATTCCTAAAAAAGGTGACACCTTGACTTACCGCACCGGGTGACACCAGCCTTAGTGACGCCACTGACTCCAAAAATAACAGATATCTGATAGATGGTTAGCTGAAACAAGACAGTCGAACATGATCCGTCGAAATGCGAGTTATAGAGGTGATTGATGGTACTTGATCTGTGTGATAACTAGAATTAAGTTCTTCCTTCTCCGGCTGCTGATGCTGTGATGGTGATGATGATGACAAATTGACAATGATAATGACGATGATAATGAGTTTTTAGAATGTATATGTGTTGCATTTAGGATGACGGAACATGTGGGTAAATCGAATGAAGAAATGGCATCTGGGTTCATCGCTAGCACGTGTCACTTACTTCCAAAGTCAGTTCCCCTTGTTTCTGATCATCTGCATAACTTAATAGGGTCCTGGGACACAGCACCAGTCGAGTATTTAATTTTCTGTGGCAGCCATGCTGAGTTCTATATCCGACCGCCGAATGCTTGCATTGATGACGTAGATGTCTTGATCGCCTTAGCTAATGAGCTGGTCTTCAGTGGCGACTTTCCAGTGTTGCCAAGGGATGTGAGTGGCCTTGCGGATAGAATCGCATGCTTCAAGATTGAATCCTACCATGGGTTTCCAGGTTTTGTTCGATTACGATATTTCGGAGATATAAACTATAATTGGAAATATAAAAAGTACGAGTTTAAGCATAACGCTCTTTCAAACAACTACGCGATGCTAAATTTGGATTGTGTTGCAAATTTGTACTTTCCTTGTGCACCCTTAAGAAATGCGTTGCCAAAAATCATTAGTGGTCCTGCAATTAAACATCGCAGCGATTCGTATGATGGTCATTGCTTCGCAAGAGATATGGTCCGCACCATGTGGTGCCCACAATGGCCTAAAGAAGCACAAAGTTGGCTTAAACGACCTAGGAACAATGGATGGCCGGCCATTGATACAATCGCTGAGGTTACTGAAAATGGTTGTCATGTTGTCTTCGTTAAGCATCGTTCTTGCAGAGACGATGAACTACAGTGGAGGTTTTCATTTTCATTGGCGGAGGTAATTTTACTTCAAAGTTGGACTCAAATTCAACAGATTGTCTACCATTTATTGAGATTCTTCTGCAAGAGAGAATTAATAGAAAAGGATTGTCCAAAGACCGATGAGGTTCTCTGTCCGTATCATTTAAAGACGCTGATGTTATGGACTTGTGAAGAGATGTCGCCGGAATGGTGGAAGTCCTCTTCTGCTATTACGATCTGCTGTGAGTTATTGAAGAAGCTTTCAGACTGGCTACAGAAGAGGCACTGTCCAAACTATTTTATTCCTGAAGCAAATTTATTTCATGAATCATCGAGCTCCATAATCCGCGACAAGACTGAGAAACGGCTAAATGAATTCCGAAATTCTGGCATTCTCTGTCATTGGTTCGTGGAAAATTACATACTGCCATTCATTCGGAGACGTTTCAAGCCTAAAAGCACAATGAAAGTTATGCCACATTTTATGGGTTTCATGCTGTCTATCTTTAAGTTTTGGAAAGTGACTGAATCAGAATCATTGGATTCGTTGTTTTATCTCACATTCGCATGTTCACATGAGCGCGGTCGTCTCATAATAAAACGCGGATTAAGTTCAGGACTGCGCCACAGCTTCGTAACGTTACGTACTACAAGATGTATTGCATCGAAAACACACTGGCAGCTGAGAGTGCTTCCAACAATAGGCCTACAGAACGTCTTATGTTTCACGTACTGCGACATCCTACTATTTATTTTGCATGCAGCATATGGTTTAGGCTGCGGAGAGATTTCATGGGATAGCAGTCTCTTTGTTGAGTTTGTAAATGGAATTTCGATACAATCAAAAAATGTAAGGTGTGGCTACCATAACTTTCCGAAATCGTACACAGCACAAAGTTGTCGGTTTCAATTTCTGCGTGCCCACGGTCTCATGCAAAATTTAACTGGATCAAATAGTCGTCCGGAATTTCAACTACTGTCTCTCATGTCAAAAGAGTTTCTTAGAAGAGCTTTCGAGCACGAAGGTTCTAAATGCAGCGGCATTGCTCCTGCAGCTTTGGCCTATCTGGCTGCTATCCACTTTGCCACATCAGAATACCAACTAGCAATACGCTTCTGCTTTTCCGTTCTCGTGAATCACCCTTCCCAAGAGGATAAGGAGACACTGAATGCAGGTTGTTTGTTGTTTATTGACGATGTCGCAAGAATCGTTGGATTGTGTGTGCTTCAGAAGAAGATTACTGACAATAATCTTCATTACATTGGCAGGCGGATTTATCTTGATCTGCGTCTTTCACCCGAGGTCTTTGCTCATTATTTAACTGTATTATCTGCCGAAAGAATATCAAAACATTTATATTTTAATCGTGATTTGCCGGACTTAACATTTCCTATGGACAAATATTTGAAGGCTGTAATAAAACCGAAATGCACTGTTTCGATGAAGTCAGGTTCTCATTTGAATGCTACCAGAGAGATCGTTTATCACAGAACAGACGCATTGACGGAAACCGAGACTTCAAGTTTGAATCATTTGATAGTCAAAGAAACAGTAATTGATATTCTAATGGAATATGCTCTAGAAAATATGATTTCATTCTACAATGTGATTCGCAACGACTTTGGCATCCAGTGCAACACAGCTGACTGCTATCGTGCTTTGTACCTTTACAAGTGTCGCCAATACGATGAAGTGCAGTATTTGTGTGAGCGAATTCTGCAAGAGCCTGATCTGCAGAGCGATCTGAAGGAATGTTCATTTGCGAATGTTTTGTTGTTGCCACCGCTTGACTCGTTTTTCGATAGAGACGTACAGTCGTTGCTTGGATTTCACACACTCTTTTGTTATTTATCACTTCTGAATGACGATATTGGGAAAGTTAAAGTAACTGCCAAGTCAACGTTTGAACAATGGTTCGCCCGATTTGGGTATTGTAATAGGTTTGAACTCTTCTTTTTTCTTGAATATCCTTACCCCATTAAAAGCCACTATTTTCTTGGAAGATATTTTCTTGCAAAATATCTGAAGGTAAGATGTTATATTGATTGCAATTTTCCGTTCTCAGAGGCATTGAGTGAATTTACTGCTCAGGAAACAAATCTTCCGTTTGAACACATCATTCGCAGATTTCTCCTACGAAAGCTTCGTTTTGAAAAATAGTTCGAGTTTCATCGTATCAATGACCAGGTTGAGTTTTCGTATGACATTTGCTTTTTATGATATGTGATTCCGAAGAATGAAGCTTACTTCTAAAGTATTGCTGCGTGACCCGACTATTGCTGGAGATCTAATACATGTTGTTGAAAGTTTTCGTCGTTCTATAGTGTGGAGACTTGAAAACGTCTGCTCTGTCATGTCAGTGTGGCGCCATTTGAAGCTCCTCTGATAGGGCCTGGAGATCCAAAAAGTGAACCAGTTTCATTGTAATTAAGAAGAGGTCGTTCCCGCCTTCTTGCGCTGCAACAAAAGGAGGAAGGCATTTAAAGAAACGTTACAGCATCACAGTATGGCTGTCCCTCTTCTAAGACGTCTTTGGTGTCGGCGACACTCGAGCTGAGAGTTGCCTCTTCCAAAATCTGTGTTTTTTTACACCAAAGTAGGTTCCTGTTCCTCTTCTTCAACATCTGCTCAAAATTTCTACGATGTGGAACTCCGGCGCCTCTGATTCTCTTACAGACAGGCAACTAGATAGAAAAGTTATATACTCGATTGGCTCTCCATAAGACCAGCGGAACTCTGACTTTGACTTTATTCTGTCAGCCTTTAGGGAAGATTCTGCGTATGGGTTCTATATGTGCGGTGATGAATTCTCAAGCAATTCAAACATCATTCATATGAGAATGAACTGTTGTACGATTTCATGCGTTCTTCGAAAGCTTATAGTTATATAACATTTCGTGACATTGTATTACGGTAAAACTCGCTCCATGACGAACCCTGAAGAATAAGCGAAACACCTTCGAAAACGGTAGCCTATACGAGGAGAAGCCTGAGAACCCACTACAACGATTAGGTAACTAACGCTGAAGTTTGGCGACGCAGAAGGATTCAATTCAATTCAATATTCGTTTATTTGATAAATACAAGCTGTCAAAAACGCAACTTGTTTAAGTGACCTGCTGACATCTATCGCAGAGATGATCAAAAGTAAGACATTCGGTCAAACTCAACATTTTTCTGACAGAATAGAACCTGCTCAGTGCTCAAGCATTGCGAACGATAATGAACAAAAATCCACAAGCAATGACAAGACCCGAGAAAAGTCGTGTGTGTGTTTCAACTCTTCTAAATCACGTGGAAGAAATTTAGTGTTCTTGCCAGCGATGAAGCGTAGAACGCGCCGAAAAGAGGACCCGCTGTCTGGCAGACAGTTGAGATAACAAGAGGGATGGATTTGTATCTATAGCATTGCTCCATACAGGGCGTCAGAAATTATCAGAATCCGTTTATCTTGACGGAATTATATAAGATGAGCGAATAACTGATGTGAGAAACATTTGATTGAATGCTAAATACTTTTAGTCTTAACTACATTTAATTTAGCATATAATTTTTTGTGTGAGATTCACCATGTGGACAAAGAAAGCATTTGCGAAAAGACGATAATGACGATATTCGTTGAGACAACGATGATGAAAATTAGAAGGAGGGAATTCCGCTGGTGAATAAGACAAAGGCTACGAGTCTTCTACAGCGTTTGGATGACTGTTTCATGTTTCCGCTTTGTAGGAGTAGTCTTTCTGGTGTGTAAAACAGTGTAAATAGTAACTAATATAGTTTGAACATTAACAGGAACTGTACCATGAACATTAATAGATCTTACTAAAGAAGTCAATGTAAATAATTCATTAATTGTATATATTCGTGTAATTAGAATTTAATTGAGCTTTCTTTCTGTTTTGGGAAAAATTTTCTTAGGCGAATCCGCAACACCATAAAACAAGACAAACACAGAGAGAGAGAGAGAGAGATATATATATATATATATATATATATATATATATATATACAAATATGCATGTGTATAGAACTATAGATACACACACGTCAGACTCACAACGATAGACACAGGCAAATATGCATGCAGAGCTATGGGCAAACTTACAGGTGCACAGATATTCCACGCATACAAACAGAGGCAGAGACACAGACGGTGGAGCAGACACGAAGAACCATGTGAAAAGCTGCAACGCGCTCTTTTCTTAAATGAAGGCCAGTAAACATTACACACGAGTAATTTATATAGCTCCGTGCGATTCTGAACCAGCGCGTAAATCCTTCGTCGGCCAAGTCGCCGACGAAGGATTTACGATCGCCGTTTCCAGGTGTTCGGAAGGGAACGGCGTGGCCAGAAGTATACATACAAAAAGGCCTTCTAAAAGAACGCCATCGTATCACTTATGTATATATATATATATATACAGAGGATGGATTCCGTAACACACATACATATGCTGATTGAACTTGATGGTGATGATTGTGACGAGAGCAACCACAATGGCCAGACTTATGTACGCATCTCCTGCATGGAGGGGGTTACTGAGCAAAGTGGAATGTGGACGTATACAACGGTTTGTTCGTCGCGTGATGCGGGAGGGATCCCTTTCACCGGATACACCGACGGTTTACGACCTTGCAGACCTAGCTGTCGAACAGCTATTCAAGGTGATCAAACGAGATACAAAACATGTCCTATGATGGATGTGTCCTGAACAGCAAGATGTAGGTTATAACCTCCAACACCGCCGACGCTCATTCGCCCTACCTCATAAAGTCGATCAGAACTTCCTCCCAAGATTGATGTACAAAGACATTTGAAGGGCTTGCCTCAGTTAACCAGGTATGTCGACATACCTGGTTTATGTGAAAAAGTATGCCAGCGTGCTTGGAATATTGTATTCTATATACCCTGCAAATTTGGTGCAAATCTGATTATTTTTGAATCGGCTTTTGGATAAAAAAGTTTTTCGACATATGGTATTTAGCAGCCGGCAGCATTACTCCAGTGCAATAACCCGGTATGATAACAAAAATTGTCATTTTTTCATGTAATCTTTGAATTTAAACCGGTGCAATAATCAGGTTATTTGACATACCCGGTTATTGTCTCTTACTTACTCTACAAATTCGCTGATTTTGCGTTATTTATTCTTTACATTAATGTAGTTATGATGACTTACCTTCTTATTGCACGATTAATTTGTACTGTTTGCTAGTCACCATTTGGTGCAAGAATAAGGTATGTCGACTAACAGCAGACGATTTTAGCCTAATACTGGGTTACTGAGTGTCAATAACCAGGTATGAAGCAAAATGTCGTGAAAAAACATTAATGTTATCTTTTGCATTGCATTATGTAACAATTTCGTGAAAGACAGTAATAACTCACATGGTGCTGCAAACAGATTGTCGATATCTCGTAAAATGGCTTAGATACAACAGTTTGAAGTGTCAAACCTTTGAAGCCATTTTCCCAAAACTCAAAAAATCGGACATAACTGGTTATTGCTGCAAGCCCTTCATTTATTAACACCTCTCAGTAAATTACAAATGCCAATAAGACATCCTCATATGTTGTTTACAATCTACACAAGCTAATTCCCACATCGCCGCAATAGAATCAGTCGATTATTATCGGTTTTCTATCGTTATTTCAGTAATAGAACAAGTTTATTATAATCAGTCTTGCTATTTCAGTCGAGATATCAATTCATTGTTAATTAACTGCTTTGTTTTGAAAGCCGTCTGATTGAATAAACACACATACATACATACATACATACATACATACATACATACATACATACATACATACATACATACATACATACATACATACATACATACATACATACATACATACATACATACACACACATACATACATACATACACACACATACACACACATACATACATACATACATACATACATGCATACATACATACATACATACATACATACATACATACATACATACATACATACATACATACATACACACATACATACATACATACATACATACACACACACATACATACATGCATACATACATACATACATACATACATACATACATACACACATACACACATACACACATACACACATACATACATTATGATGATGAATGGTGACGATGGTGAAGATATAAGATGAAGTGACGAGGATGAATACGATGATGGCGATGAAATTGATTATGACGATGATGATGAAGAAGATGAAAATGAAGATGCATGCAATTACTGCATCCACAATCGCAACATCGATAGTCAACGCAAAATTAGACTGAAATTCACTCTTCTTGAACATAGACATCACCAAAATAAACCGCCTCGAAGCTATGAAGAATGCTCTCGCCCGTGCTGTGATTAAAATTCCAAATACC
>OY744612.1:14113610-14139860 GCA_963556255.1 Allolobophora icterica
TATATATACACATGTGTGTGGTGTGTGTGTGTGTGTGTGTGTGTGTGTAGATAGATAGATAGATAGATAGATAGATATATAGATAGATAGATAGATATATATAGATAGATAGATAGATAGATAGATAGATAGATAGATAGATAGATAGATAGATAGATAGATAGATAGATAGATAGATAGATAGATAGATAGATAGATAGATAGATAGATAGATAGATAGATAGATAGATAGATAGATAGGTAGATAGATAGGTAGGTAGATAGACAGACAGACAGACAGACAGACAGACAGACAGACAGACAGACAGACAGACAGACAGACAGACAGACAGATAGAGAGACAGAGGCAGAGAGTGAGAGACAGAGACAGAAACAGAGACAGAGAGACAGACAGATAGAGAGACAGAGACAGAGAGACAGAGACAGAGACATAGAGCGCAACGAGCGTCTAAAGAGTGATTTGCTAAGTACGTGGAAATCCCTCCGTACGTATACATACATACATGTGACGGCACTAACACTGTAGCCACGTACTGCGGTACGCGCGACACTGGTCTTCCTGCACTGGATGTGGTAGGAATCGGAATTCCGTAACTATTTTTCACAGGAAACCAGACAACCAGGCATATTCAAAGGATCAAAGGAGACGTATTCAAAGAGAATCAGATAAAGACGCTTTCTCATATAGGAAGCCATACAGCCAAACACATTCAGGAGACTTGTATGCCAAGCTCCCTTGAGAGGCACTTGGAACGCCATACATATATGAAATGGGTTCATCTAGGCTAGACTACACATACGGAGAAGGCTATAGCAGCTGTGTGGTGTTCGGATCTAGAACGGAAGTTTGGCTACGTGTTTGGTTTTGAATTCTGCTAGTTAGATTAGATACATGTAACAGTAAACAGTAAAGTTAACATGTATTAAAATCGATTTAGTTGTTTGTATTAGTTGCTTCGTATTGCACTGAGGCGCGACGGCATTGTACATACAATGCAAACACAGCAGCCGTTTCAAAAGAGGATCAGACCCCGTAATAGAAGCTGAGCGCTTTTGCCAATCTGCTGCAATTAAAAATGATCTCCCCAAGGAGCCAATTAAGCGGAGAGCTTCCCCTTCCCCTTCGTTTTCCTTTCACGTAATAATTACCGTTTTTCTAATAGTATGAAGTCATGCTAAGCTCAATAGCTCATACTGCCGTAATGCATCCAATCCTCCGCCTTACAAGCTTTCTCGTTCTCAACGAAACCCGCCTTAGGAAATTGATAAGTTGTTAGATATTAGTTGCCATTCTAGCATGGGCGGCGATCATGGGGGGCCGAGGGGGGGACAAGTCCCCCACCTTTAAGAGTTGGGGGACACACCATACATTTGACCCCCCCCACTTTTTGAAGAAACCTCCAAACAGGTCGTAAAATTTGTTCCCAAAAATGGTAGCGCGAAAAAAATGTTGACCTCTTTTTTGAGCAGATCAGTTCAAAACTCTTTTCACCAGATCAGTTCAACAGTGTCCCCCCCCACCTGTGAAACAAGATCGCCGCCAGTGCATTCTAGAAAAGTATCGCATTTGTCACCTTGGGTTGTACATAATATTCGTATATTATCATCAGTTAATTCTCTATAGTCTAGACATTCCTCCTCTTCGCCGCATATGACTTTCACTCTTTTTATTCTGTAAATCCGTTGCATACAGAGAGCTCCTACTTTCCGTAGTTAAAACTCTAAAACAGGTCGACATTTAACATGAATTTGCCGAGTTAGCGAGTCCGACCATGAGCTAAAACTTACTTCACTTGTCCCTGTGGAATATCAGCTTCGTCTTGATATATATATATATATATATATATATATATATATATATATATATATATATATATATATATATATATATATATGACTTCCCGCAGAGTGACCTTTTACGCCAATCAGCCGAACCATCCATGTCTCCACAAGTTGTCGTTACTACGTGTTTCAAGTTGACATGACGCTTTACATATTCACTGCATGGCGCCTAATTATGGTCTCTCATTTCCTTTCTCTGTCACGCACACGCTCTCAATCTCCATAACCACACCACCTCATGTGTCGTTGTCGGAATACACTCTTCGATGTTTTCACCGCCGTTGTTAAGCCTGTTGCTATTGTCCCTCAGTAGCTAAATATAGGCGAACAAAGCAGTACGTCTTGGTAATCATCGAGGAGCTGTCGGTTTCGACATTATTGCAATCCGCAGTTAATTTTGCGCAAAATAATAAGTCAGGTATTCAACAGGTTTCATATATATATACACACACACATATATATACACACATATATATTATATGCGATTATGCGCAGCTCCGGCCCAAAACTAGTTACATACATATATAACTCGTTTTGGAACCGGAGCTATAGGGATTCACCTTTATCATACTCGGAAAGCATTGAGCGTTTGTAGGCCTATCTGAGTTCACATATCTTGGTAGACTGCAGTAATTAAGTTACACTCATTTTAATCACGGCAAAAAATCGACGTTACAATGAAGATATTCCACAACCTTGGCCCGATCCTATCGTGCTCAGTGCGATTTTACTTTTCGTGAGCCGTGTGAACGAATATAGTATAGGGAAAGAGGAGAAGACGCAAACCATTCATCACGGCGTCTCTGGCTGAAGAAGACGGGAGAGACTTGATGACAAATAGAGGTCTAGTGATAGACGGCAGCAGATAGGAAAATAGGCGAATAGAGGTACTAATGAGCGCCAATCGTTGCCCGGTAACTTAGATGTGTGTGTCTTCGGGAGAGAGCTCGAACTACGTGAGAAACGTTTCGCTTCTGCTATAGCATTAGTTTAAGTAAGCCAGTAAGTAAGGCGAATTGATAAGAAGTGAGGAAAGACCATAAATATAATACAGTAAATAGTGATTGTATTCAAAACGAAAACAGAAAATTAATAATAAAAGAAAGAAAGAAGAACTACGGAAATAAATAAGAAGGAAAGAAGAAGGAAAAAGAGGGTTTGAAGACAGAAATAAAGACTGAACGAATGAATGAACGAATGAACAAACGAAAAATAGCATAAAAGAAAGAAACAAGGAATAAAATAATCACTTAATTAATTAATGACTGTAGGTACTGATGAACGGCTGAGCGCATGAACGAATTATCGAACTGCTTGAAGCGAAGATATCCTACTACAGCGGCATACAAGGCCTGCCTGTTCTGTTTGTGTTTTGAAGGTCTGACGCAGTGCATGCTCTGGCTGCAATCGCCTTTTCATCCAGAAGCGCTTAGATGGTTTACAACTCGCGGCGTAGATCATTTACAACTGAGCTACAGAAGTTTTAGAGTTTATTAGAATAGTTTACGAACTGCAAGATACGCCTGCGAACTATGGATACTGGATTGAACAACAGCTTTGGAAAGCAAAACGTTAGCTTTGAAGGTAAGTAGCTGCTTGAAAGGTTAAAATTCATTCATTCGTTCATTCGGGAAATTTATATTACGCCTCTTCAAGAGACCTACTCAGAGGCGCTCCCAGCCCAGCCGCGGCTAAAGAGAGAGGACTTGAGGAGTCGGAAGAAAACAGGTGAGTTTCTCCAGAGGAAGCAGCGAACGGTACTTCATTCCTCTTCCCCTTACCTCTCTCGCCGTTTCAACCCTAAACACCACCCAACTGAGCCGTCTGACTGTCTGCCTGATAGACCCATTTGGACCTTGACCTGGAACCGATTTCACCCCCGCCTATCGATTTTGATTTGACTGAGCGCATGTGAATAAACTGGTTCCCGCGACTTCGCTCTTTTGGGCGCTGTAGAAATCTCGAGCTTACGATTACGACTAAAATCTCGGGAAAAGTGTTTTAGAGCATAAACAGTTTACGTATAGGCGCACTAGTCGCGCGCGTAGGGCCCCCAAATCTCGGAGGGCCCCAAGCGAATGAAAATGTTTTTCAATAATAAAAAATAAATTTTTTTAAATTTGATTTATTTTAAATATAAAATATTTTCTATTTTTTACAGTTTAGCATTCATATAAAAGTATATTATTGTAATTTATAATTGTTTGTTCATTGTGGTTAATAATTCGTTTTTTTGCAATTGTACAGAATGACATCAAGCTCAGAAGGGCCCCAAAAATGTATGCGCCTATAGGAACCCCGTTTTCTGTAAACTCTGCTCTGGTGATAATGATTTTGTCTTTCATCTCTGAATCTAGATTTCGATTCTAGGTGCATAGTATGGCACGTGTAGCCGATTGGTTACAGTGCTCGTCTCGTAACGAGGAGAGTACGGGTTCGAGCCTCCTCTGAGACGGTAAGGACCTTGAGCAAGTCCTATGCACTCACAATTGCTCAGCTCCATCGATTGATGATTGGTCATTAGATAATGGCGTTTATTAATGAACGCATACTACTACTACTACTACTACTACTACTACTACTACTACTACTACTACTACTACTACTACTACTACTACTACTACTACTACTACTACTACTACTACTACTACTACTACTACTACTACTACTACTACTACTACTACTACTACTACTACTACTACTACTACTACTACTACTACTACTACTACTACGGCTACTACTACTACTACTACTACTACTACTGCTGCTGCTGCTGCTGCTGCTGCTGCTGCTACTACTACTACTACTAATAATAATAATAATAATAATAATAATTATAATAATAATAATAATAATAATAATTATAATAATAATTATAGTAATATTAATAATGAGTCATATCTTTTACAACGGGGACGAGGACCGATAGTTCCAGAAGTCTTTTTCGCTTATGAGTTTATTCTTTTTGAGTTCTTGAGTGATCATTTATACCTCGGGCATGTAATAATAATAATAATGTTGTTGATGATGATGATGATGATGATGATGATGATGATGATGATGATGATGATGATGATGATGATGATGATGATGATTGTGTGGTAGTGGTGGTGGTTGTGGTTGTGGTGGTGGTGGTGGTGGTGGTGGTGGTGGTGGTGGTGGTTGTGGTGGTGTTGTGGTGGTGGTGGTGGTGGTGGCGGTGGCGGTGGCGGTGGCGGTGGTGATGATGATACGAAATTTAAAATCCGTTATCGAGCCATGTAAGAAAAGTTGACTGTTTGGGTTGATTGTTGTCACTTTTACGCTTCACCCAAATAGCCTTCAAAACCAAGACCATTCTGAGGGCTGAACCCTAAGGCACACCTCAATGACAGGTAAGAGGATCAGATTGAGAAGAGTTCATTCAACTTGTTGAGAATGATCATTCAAATAAGAAGACACCCAGCGAACAGTTTCAAAACAACAAGTTGTATCGAATGCAGCACTCTAAGAGACGATCTGCTTTGCCAGAATCTATCGAACTATTGTCCTCGACGTAGAGATTCCTGGCCTCAGCCTCGTGAGTTCTGGCCTTGGCCTGATAGGTCTGACCCTCGTTATAGGATCACTGCCGGGAGCCAGTGTAGTGTCTCTCGTATGCAGTTCGTCGCCTAGTTGTCGAAGCGCTTCAGGATCTAAGAGCGGACGAGAGTCACAGCCGCGTCGAGCGAGAGACACATTAATCTGCATCACGTGCGTGTGGAGGAGAAGGTCGTCATATGCCAAGTCTAATTTCTGGTTATATATATGTATACATGTCTATATATGTGTATGTATGTATATATGTATGTATATAATGTCAATATAGGTGCATATTTATATGTATCTATATATGTATGTATATATATAAAAAGGTCTCGAATAAAGTCTTGTGCATCCTAGGTTGCTATCACTTCCTTCTCGATGCGCCGTTCTCACATCCACGTCAACTGCCCTCTCGCGGTTTAGGATAAATGTGGAATACATACATACATAAATGCATACATATAGTATACATATATATAACACATCGTATATATATATCGTAGTGCTTGGCAGCAAACACTTCTAGAGCGCATTTATTTAGGGCTCTATCGAGAGCTGACATCAATCAGCCGGATAAGGTGTGACGCCTCGAGATCGAAGTGTAAATAAGTTAACGCCAGACGTTAGATGTCGGCATTTAACATCTGACACACATTCACGACATGCATCGTTGGCAATACATGCAACCTATATAGATAACTTGTGCAGTTCATTTTGTATATATAACCACGCATGCCGTAGGTATATTGACTGTGTGTGAATGTGTATGTGTGAATATATCGGATAGTATATATATATATATGTGTGTGTGTGTGTGTGTGTGTGTGTGTGTGTAGGTGTGTTGCGTGTGTGTGTGCGTGTGTTTGTGTGTGTAGGTGTGTGTGTGTGGGTGGTTGTGTGTGTGTGTGTGTGCGTGTGTGTGTGTGTGTGTAGGTGTGTGTGTGTAGGTGTGTTGTGTGTGTGTGTGTGTGTGAGTGTGTGTGTTTGTGTGTGTGTGTGTGTGTTTGTGTGTTTGTGTGTGTACGTGCGTGCGTGCGTGTGTGTGTGTGTGTATAGGTGTGTGTAGATGTGTGTGTAGGTGTGTGTGTGTGTGTGTGTGCGTGCGTGTGTGTGTGCGTGTGTGTGCGTGTGTGTGTGTGTGTGTGTACAGGTGTGTGTAGATGTGTGTGTAGGTGTGTGTGTGTGTGTGCGTGTGTGTGTGCGTGCGTGTGTGTGTGTGTGCGCGTGCGTGTGTGTGTGTGTGCGTGTGTGCGTGTGTGTGTGTGTGTGTGTGTGCGCGCGTGCGTGCGTGCGTGTGTGCGTGCGTGCGTGCGTGCGTGCGTGCGTGCGTGCGTGCGTGCGTGCGTGCGTGCGTGCGTGCGTGCGTGCGTGCGTGCGTGCGTGCGTGTGTGTGTGTGTGTGTGTGTGTGTGTGTGTGTTACCTGTGGTATTAACGCACTTTCTTGAGATAGAACAGACGGACGAACGGATGGAAAGACGGATGGACTCCAGGCAGGAACGGATAGACAGAGGGAGGCAGGAGGGCGAATACGAAGGAGGGAAGGAAGCAAGGGGTAAGAAGGCAGAGAAGGACGGAGTGGGGGTGAAGGAGTGAGAAAGAAAGTGAAGGAAGGGTGGAAGGGGAGGAATGAACCGAACGCTGGAGGTTGGAAAAGACGGATGAATAGAAGAGGATGGAGGAAGGAAGCAAGGGAGTAAATAAGGAAGGGGAGGTTCATCCTAAGAGTCAAAGAACAGACAATGTACGTATTGTTCTAGAGAATAAGAGGAGAAGGAGGAGGAGGAGGAATGGAAGGAGGAGGGAAGCCAAGGCAGGTAGGCAGAGTTGGATGTTAAGCAGGCGAATTGGTGAAGGATTAGAAGGAGGACGAGGAGGAGGTGGAGCAGTTGTGGAGGAGAAAGAACAGAAGGAGGATTAGAAGCGGAGGAGTAGGAGAGGAGGGAAAGAAGGAGCAGGAGCAGAAGGAAGAGGAGGAGTATTGGAGGAGGAGAAGACAGATAAGACGTTGGAAAGGAATGGAAGAAGGGAAAGGAGGGAAGAGTGGTGAAAAGATTAGGAGGAAGAAAACGAGAAGTAGGCCTAGGAGCAGGAGGAAAAAGAGTAGTGGAGACAGAGAAGACAAGGGAAACGGTGGAGTAGGCGAGGAGCACGAGGAAGTTGTGGAGGAATTGAAGGAGTAATCGAAAAAGGAGGAGGAATGGCAGAAAAGGAGGTGTATAGAAGGAATAGGAAGAGGAGGGGGAGGAAGAGGAGAAGGAGGAGAAGAAGGAAGAGGAGGAGAAGGAGGAGGTAGAGGCGGACAAATACGATTAAAGGCAGTTGAATGAGAGGACGAAATATAGTAAGAATGGCTGAGAATGGTCCACATTTTAGTGCCTTTGATCAGTGGAACGATGATTGAACGCATGAGTGGCAAATTTTATCGTTCAGCTCTTAGGAGATCATTCAACTCCTCTCGGTAAGTTTGCGATAAAATTCACCTGACGTCCTTTTTCTGCCTAATTCTCTTTCTTCCTTCTCTTTCTGATCATTTTTTATTCCTCTTCCTTATTATGCTCGCCTTATCCTCCTCCGCCTACGCCTCCTCTTCCTCCCCTCCTCTTCCTCCTCTTCCTCTCTTTCTCTATTCTGCCCTCGTCTTGTTTATTCGTCTTAGTTTCTTCCCTTTCCTTGTTCGCTCTTTCGCCCTCCTCTTGTTCTAACTATTCTTCTTACAATTCTTCATCTTTCTCATCTGCCTCCTCTTCTCTCTCTTGTTCTTCTTCCTCTTCCTCTTCCTTCTCCTCCTGACTATTCTTCATCTTTCTCATCTGCCTCCTCTTCTCTCTCTTGTTCTTCTTCCTCTTCCTCTTCCTTCTCCTCCTGACTATTCTTCATCTCTCTCCTCTTCTCCTGTTCCTTCACCTTTTCCTGTTGTCTCTTTTTTCCTCTTTCTCCTCCTCTTCTTCCTCTTAATCATTCTGCTCTTGGTTCTCTTTCTTCTTATAACCTCCTCCTGTTATGCCGCCTCCTGCTCCTCTTCTTCGTCCTTTCTCTCCTCTTTCTTCTTTTCTTCTATCTACTTTTTCTTTATTCTCCTTGTGAACTGAGTTTTGTGTACAGTCTTGCAGTGCGAGATATTAGCGTATATATTTAGTGCGCTTACTTTAGTTTCACGTGTATATGTATATATGATAGATGTATAACGTTTAGTCTTAGTGACACGCGCGGCCGGCCAATCTCGGCAGCGGCGCGCTATATGTATATTATTAGAGTTCGCTTAGGCGCACAGAAGACAGGTGTGTCAAGAGGCGCGAAGAATTATGCTGACTAGAGAAGTTTTGAATTCGAGTGTGTTCGCTGTAGTAGTGTGGCTGACTAGTCGAGTTGTAATCGAATTGAGTTCTGTCTGTTGGTTTCTTATTAAACTGAAAAGATATTAAACTGTGTTGCTGATTAATTCAGGTTATACTTATACGTAGAGTTAGTGTTCAAAAGGTGAACGTTAAATAGGCGTTAAGTACGAAGAGAACAAGGATTTAATCAGAAGGATTGTCAACGGAAGGATTGGGTTGACATTATTGGTGGCAGCGTCGGTGTGGATAAAAACTCACGGTGGATAAATACTCACGTGGATTAAAATTTACGTTATCACCTCCTTCGGCGGATAGAAGAATCTACGACGGTGATAAAAGAATTTACAACGGTGTTAGAAGAATCTACGACGGTGTTAGAAGAATTTACGCGTTGTTGCTGTGTGACGTGTCTACGATATCAACGACGGTGGAACACGAGAAACGGTATAAAAATTTCGTTGTTTTCCACGAACAAATATAAAAGAAATCCCGTTTGTTTATCGATTCACACAACAAGAAAAACCGTGACTTCTTTGAAAAGAGAAATCACCAAAGTAAACAAGTAAGATGGAGAAACTAAGTGCTGAAAGACAAGCAGATATTAAGAAGATGTCTACGGAAAGGCTGAAACAGCGTTTGTTGAAAGCCGGTTTTAAAGAAGAACAATTAGAAGGTATGTCACGTGGTGACATGATACAGGAACTCGCTGAAGTGTGGGTGAAAGAAGAAGTCGAAGAAGAAGGTGCCGTTGGCGGTGCCGTAGAAAAGGCTATTGAAAAACCTCCTGCGCCTATGTCTATGGAGATGTTGATGCAGTGGATGATGATGACGAGACAAGAAGAGAAAGAAAGAGAGGAGAAACGGAGACAAGAAGAGAAAGAACTGAGACAAGAAGAGAAAGAGCTGAGACAAGAAGCAGAACGTGTAAGACAAGACGATTTGCGCTTGCAGAGAGAGAAAGAAGAGAAGGCAGAACGTCTTCAAAGAGAGAAAGAAGAGAAGGCAGAATTTGCAAGGCAAGAAGAATTGCGCTTGCAGAGAGAGAAAGAAGAGAAAGCGGAACTTGCAAGGCAAGAGGAATTGCGCCTGCAGAGAGAGAGAGAAGATAAAGCAGAACAAGTGCGTAAGGCAGAACTTGAATTGCAAAAGCATCAGTTTGAGATTCAATTAGAACAGTTGAAAAGAGATAGGGAAGATGCTGAAAGAAGAAGACTGGAGCAGATGATTGAATTTGAAAGAGCTAGAAAAAGTGATGAAGAGGTTCGTCAGCAACAGATTGAAGCAAAGAGAATGCGTGAAGAAGAAAAAGAAAAAGCGCGAACGTTAGAGTTGGAACGTGCAGAACAGATCAGACAAGAAGAACTCAAATTTCAGAAAGAAAGTTTGGAAAAGGCAGAGGCAGAAAGACAGGAACGTCTGAAACTGGAGAAATCAAAATTGACATTGAAAGAAACGCAAATGAGAGAAGAACGGGAAGCAGAAAGAAGGAAACAGCAAGAAAGTGAAACTTTGGTGTCAAAAATTAAGAAAATAGGTGATGCAATGAAGCATGTATTGCCTCAAATGCCAACTGATATGATGGAGGTGCCATTATATTTTGAAACAGTCGAGAACGCGTTTCGTAGTTTTGCTGTGGAAAAGCCGTTTTGGGTTAAATTATTACTACCATTGATGACGCCGAAAGCTCGAACCGTTCTGAATAGATTGTCATTCGATGATCTAGACAATTATGATAGAGTCAAGCAGCACTTATTAAAAGAATTTAAGTTGACTTCGAGAGAATACAGAGCCAGATTTGTGGATGCTAAGAAGACGACAGAAGAGACTTATACGATGTTTACGGCAAGACTGAAGAACTTGCTAAACTATTACGTGAGAAGTCGAAACGTGAACAGAGAGTATGATACGCTCTTTGATTTGCTGGTAGCGGATAAGCTAAAAGAATGTTTACCGCCAGGTCCACTACAGTTTGTATTGTCGAAGGAAGGAACTGACTGTCTCCAAGCTAGTGCAGTGGCAGACCTAGCAGACATTCATGTAAACAATCGAATTGGGTTTGCGATTCCAAATATAAACAGTTATCCTTCTCAACGTTCCGTAAACCAAAGCCAGAGTGGAAAGTGGAAAAGTAATCCAGAAACAGGGAGTCAGTTCAAAGGTAAAGAAGTCAAGGCTAATGTCCCTGTACCCAATGAGACCAGAGAAGTGACATTTGGTCGTCAGGGATTTAACAAATCGTCAGCGCCGTTTGCCAAGAGGGAAGGCAACACATCGTTTACGCAGTATAAGAGATATGAAGGAAATGAACAACGAGGTATTTCACAACCATACCATACAGTTGTGAAGCGTTGTCACAACTGTGGTTCAGACAAACATTTGGTTAAATTTTGTCCAGTTCCAGTGGCAGCAGCTAGTTCTAGCAGAAATCAAGAACACACAAGGGTGAATTTGATTCAAGTGGTTAGTGATACAGATAATCAAACCGCGAGTCAAGAAAACCAAGAGACTGAAGTAAAGTCAGTAATGAAATGTGGTATTCAAAAAGAAATTCTATTGGATGCTGAAATTCAGAGAGAAGTCATAGGAAAAGATGACAGTCGAATATTGAAGAAATCGTTCTTGCAATATGTCGAGGTTGAAATTCGTGCAGTAGACGGTAAAGAGCCAGTGAAAGTCAAAGCACTGAGCGACTCGGGAGCAGAAATTCCGGTGATTAGTGAAGAATTACTGGAAGGCATGAAGGTGGAACAAATTGGAAAAGTGAATTTGCAATGTGTGGCAGGAGATGCCATTCCTGCGAAGTTAGTGAAAGTGGATGTTAGATTGTGTGGTAGTGACGTGGAAGAAGAGGGATTTCCGCGTGAAATCCAGTGTTCACTTACACCTTATGTCACCTTGATGTGTGCTAGTATTGCAAAGATGGGCAGTACAGAAAGATTCTTGTGCATCCAGAGATAATTGCCGAATTAAAAGCCGTACCACAGATGAAGGTCAAAACGATACAAGGAGATGTGAGTGTACGAGCAAATGTAATGACGAGAGCGCAGAGTCGGAAACAGGAAATGGTAGATGTTGATGAGAAGAGTGAAACTGAAAGTTCAAGTGATGAGGAAAACGAAAGTAATGAGCAACAAAGCTTATCGCGAGATGGTATAACATCAGAGATGAATGAGCAAGAGATGGCTGCATGCGAGAATGGCACATTAAATGAAACTGAAGAAGACGATGAATGTGATGTGGGGATAGGAGACTTGTATAGAGATGAAGAGATGGATGAAGAACAAAAGGTGCAGATTGCCGATTCGAAGAAGTTCGAAGAGCAACAGAGAAAGGATGAATCGTTGAAGCCGTGGTGGAAGTTAGCACAAGAGAAAGAATCTGAATTCTGTGTGATCAACGGTTTATTGCATAAGAAATATCAGATATTAGACCAGACGATATATCAACTAGTGTTACCAAAAGACAGACGAATTAAAGTGATGGAATTGGCGCATGAATCGGTATTTGGAGGACATCTAGGAGAAGAGAAAACAAGAGAACGAATAAAATTATCTTTTGTATGGCCAAAGATGAGAAGAGACATTGTGAAATTTTGTAAGTCTTGCGAGAAGTGTCAACTAAAGGCAAGGAGTCTGGTGATGGATAGAGTACCTATCACTCCGGTCTCAAGAGAAGAGGTCGCCTTCAAGAGAATGACGATGGACCTCGTTGGCCCGATCGATCCAGTATCTGCTGCAGGTCACAAGTATTGTTTATGCATTGTGGACTCGTGCACCAGATGGCCTACAATCTTTTTATTGAAATCGCTGACAGCGAAGGCTGTGTGTGAAGCGTTGACGGAACTGTTCATGAACGTTGGTGTACCGTCAGTGATTACAAGTGACCAAGGAACGAACTTCACAGCCAGTTTGACAAGAGAATTTCTCAATTTAATGGGCTGTAGTCCACGATTCGACACACCAGGACACCCAGAGGCTGCTGGATTAGTAGAAAGATGGAATCAGACATTTAAAAAGATGATCCATCATGTGATAATAGACAACCCGAGGAAATGGCATAAGATAATTCCTTTCACAGTGTGGGCATTACGAGAAGTGCCGAATGCAACTACTGGAGTATCACCATATATGCTTGTCTATGGGAAAATTCCGAGAGGACCATTGGCAATATTAAAAGAGAGTTGGACTAGAGAAATAAACTTACCACCTCATGTTGGAGTTAAACCAGAAAAGTATTTGAAAGAACTCAAAGAAAATATGGAGAAAGCATTATTGTTTGCAGAATCCTACTCTCGAGAAAAGCAATTACAATACACGAATCAGTATAACAAGAGAGCAAAGCACAAAGAATTTGAAGCTGGTGAGAAAGTCATAGTTTTGTATCCAACGTCAACAAACAAACTTATTTCTCGATGGCATGGTCCATGTACGATCATACATCGAAGATCAAAGTACTCTTATTTAGTCGATATGGGTGAAAATGGTCGAAGAATAATTCATGCCAACAAGATCAGAAAATATGTTACTCGAGCATTAAGTTGTGGTCTAATTGTTGAAGAAGATGAAGATTTTGGTTCAGTGGTTGAATTACCAATGAGGAATGAGGTTCAAGATGACAAGAATTCACTTAACCTCGATCCTGAACAAATTAGCCATTTGACAGTAACTCAGCAAGAACAGTTGTTGAAAGTCTTGAACAAATACTGTGATAGATTTTCAGAAAAACCCGGATTATGTACATTGGTCGAACACGAAATTGAACTAAAACCAGGATTTCGTGAAAAGGAATTTGCAGCATACCGAATTCCTTTGATTTATCGAGCAGAAGTGGAACGTCAGATCAAAGAAATGTTAAAAACAAACATTATCAAACCATCATCGAGCAGAATGGCAAGCCCTTTGGTTATTGTTAAAAAGAAAGACGGATCTTTGAGACTTGCCTGTGACTACAGATACATTAACTCATTCACAGTGGATTGTAAATATCCGATGCCGATTGTCAGAGACGTTTTGAACAAAGTTGGAAAGTCTAATGTGATTTCTATTTTGGACTGTCGAAGTGCTTATTGGACTTGTCCTGTAAAACAATCTGATCAATGGAAGACAGCTTTTGTAACACATAATGGACTGTATGAATTTACTCGTGTTCCTTTTGGAATGATAAATTCAGGCCGAACTTTTGTTAAGGCGATAAATTTAGTTTTACAGCCTATAAGTGACTTTGCAGAACCGTATGTTGATGACATTGCTGTGCATTCTGACAATTGGAAAATTCATTTACAGCAGTTAGATGCATTTTTGATGCAAATGAGATTGCATAACGTTACTTTAAATTTGAAAAAATGCATATTTGGTAAGTCTGAAGTAAGGTTTATCGGTCATGTGGTTGGGTCTGGTAAGATAAAGATGAATCCAGACAGAATTGAAAGTTTGACTAATTTGAAGATCCCAGAAACTAAGAAGCAAGTTAAGCAACTGCTTGGATTTTTTAATTATTACAGACAGTTTATTAAGGACTTTGCACAGATTGCGAAACCGCTATCTGATTTAACTAGTAAACGTGTTTCTGATAAGATTGATTGGACTGTTGAACATCAGCAAGCATTTGATTTACTTAAAGAGGCTGTGCGATCCAAAGTAGTGTTATATGTTTTTGAAGTGGGAAAACCATTCAATTTGTACTGCGATAGTAGTGACTTTGCAGTCGGTGCTGTTTTAACACAGATAGACGACAAGGGAATAGAACGCCCTGTGTCATTTATCAGTCAGAAATTAACTGATACCCAGAAGAGATGGGCTACTGTGGAAAAGGAAGCCTATGCTATTGTTTGGGCTTTAAACAAGTTAAAAGAAATTATAATTGGATCAAAAATTTTCATTTTTACTGATCACAATCCTCTTACATATTTGACTGAGTCAATGTCTAAGTCTGCTAAACTTGTGCGTTGGGCGTTAGCCTTACAAACTTTTGATGTTGAGGTGAAGTACAAGAAGGGCAGATTGAATGTTATTGCTGATTGTTTGTCAAGGTTATAAGTAATCGTAAGACTGTTCATTAATTAGTTAGATATATATATATATGTTTCATGTATTTTGGTAATTTCGCAAATTTTGAAATTTAATTTGCTCAATTCCAGAAAAAGGAAGGAGGTAATGTGAACTGAGTTTTGTGTACAGTCTTGCAGTGCGAGATATTAGCGTATATATTTAGTGCGCTTACTTTAGTTTCACGTGTATATGTATATATGATAGATGTATAACGTTTAGTCTTAGTGACACGCGCGGCCGGCCAATCTCGGCAGCGGCGCGCTATATGTATATTATTAGAGTTCGCTTAGGCGCACAGAAGACAGGTGTGTCAAGAGGCGCGAAGAATTATGCTGACTAGAGAAGTTTTGAATTCGAGTGTGTTCGCTGTAGTAGTGTGGCTGACTAGTCGAGTTGTAATCGAATTGAGTTCTGTCTGTTGGTTTCTTATTAAACTGAAAAGATATTAAACTGTGTTGCTGATTAATTCAGGTTATACTTATACGTAGAGTTAGTGTTCAAAAGGTGAACGTTAAATAGGCGTTAAGTACGAAGAGAACAAGGATTTAATCAGAAGGATTGTCAACGGAAGGATTGGGTTGACACTCCTCTTCTTCTTCTTTAATTACTACTACTTCCTTCTTACCCGCTTCTTCTTTTTTCCCCATCTCCTTCCATTGCCTATTCCGCTTCTTAATCCTCATCATCTTTATCTTTTTCCTCCTCTTCATCTTCTTTCTTTTTATCCTCTGCATCTGCTTCTTTTCTTCTGATACTACTACTTCTTCTTCCTTATCCTCCTCCTCTTCTTCTTCCTTATCCTCCTCTTCTTCTTCATTTTCTTTTCCCTCTCCTTCTTGCGTCTTCATCTCCTATTCTGCTTCTTAATCCTCCTCATCTTTGTGTTTTTCCTCTTCCTCTTCTTCTTCCTCCTCGTTTTCTTCTTTCTCCTCCTTGTTCTCTCTTTTCTTCTTCCTCGTCCTTTTCTCAATTTTTCTCCTTCTTCTTCTTCTCTCTCTTCTTTTTTCTTCTCTTCTTCCTTTACCTTAATCGCCTCTTTTACACATCATTCTCTGCTCAGCACACTTGTTCTTCCTCATTTTCATCTCTTTGTCTTACTTTCCACCTTTTCGATTAACCTTTGACATCTTCTCTTACTCGCCAGGTGTTTATTCATTCGTCAATTCTCCGTCATCCGCAATTTCATTTCCATATATTCCTCCTCTCTCACTTCTTCCACCTATTCTCTACCGCCGGCTTTTCACATATTCCTTTGTCATTCCTTATCTTTTTCCTGTTCTTTCTTACTCGTCATCTGCTTTTTTGTTGATCTAGAAACTCTGCCTGTAATTCTGTCTGTCTGTCTGTCTGTCTGTCTGTCAGTCAGTCAGACTCTCAGTCAGTCACACTGCCATTCATTCATTCAATCATTATTCATTCATTCATTCATTCAGTCAGTCAGTCCGTCAGTCAGTCAGTCAGTCAGTCATTCAGTCAGTCAGTCAGTCAGTCAGTCAGTCAGTCAGTCAGTCAGTCAGTCAGTCAGTCAGTCAGTCAGTCAGTCAGTCAGTCAGTCAGTCAGTCAGTCAGTCAGTCAGTCTGTCAGTCTGTCTTTCTGTCTGTCTGTCTGTCTGTCAATCTGTTTATCTATCTATACTTATCTATCTACCGAACTACCTACTTCCATTCTATATAAATCTATCGACCTATCAATTGATCGATCAGTCATTTAATCAAAAAATCAATTAACCAATCAATCCATCCATCTATCTGTTCCTCCATCCATCTATCTGTTCCTCCATCCATCTGTTTATCTATCTCTGCATCTTTATATATACACATACATATTCATAAATATTAAAATAAACATGAAATTAAACATATACAATATATGTATTGTATATAATATATGTGTAGAGTACATACATGCGTACATATATGCGTGTGTGTTTGTGCATACATACATAAATACATTTAAACATACATACGTATACGTGCGTACATACATGCATAGACCTACATACATAATACCATAATACATACATACAATCATGCAATCATACGATAATACAATCATACATGCGATACAATCATACATGCATACACGTTCATGTACGTATACATATAGTATAGATACGTCTCTCTGCAACGTCTTCCTCCTCGTACGCCATCAGCCAGCGACTTCTAAAGGGACCGTCCGTCTTTTCATCAGCTGCCATCGTTTCCTTCCGCAGTGTTTGATGTCAGCGGCGGCCATCGACAATACGCTGACATCTGATCCCTCCCTGTTCAGTGTTCACACTGCCAACTCAAGCACGTCTAAAATGCTAGATTCGTATTTACAGCTCCTTTTCCGTGCTCAGCGGGAAGAGGACCGACAATGCAAACACCAATTAGACCTCTAACGATGCCACCAGCATCAAGAGATCATTATTGACGGTGACTGGACCAACAGCGCAAGTGTCAGCGCTACGGATAAGAGATATCACTGCCAAAACTAAAGGACCATGACGGACAGTGTCAGAACCCATTTTAGCTCTCAAGTTTTGGCTGTCTATTCAGCTATTAAAAGACCCGTAGCACGTACTGCAGAATTTTGTAAAGACTGCAAATGGCAAGGTCTCGATAATTAAAGTTTTATTAAATTATTAAAAGCGGTCTGGCGAAAAATATTCGAGGAATAGCAGTGTTTATGAGACATTTTAGTCTCTGTTTAGGGGTCTAATCATTACTCATTTATGCCTTGGAGATAATATTTTTAATTTTCCAATTTAATTTACAAAGATGCGTTGGCTTATTTTGCCACAAACAGCTTACGGAGAGGTTGAGAGACAGACAGACAGACAGACAGACAGACAGACAGACAGACAGACAGACAGACAGACAGACAGACAGACAGACAGACAGAGACAGAGTCAGAACTTCTGAGCTTATGGCCGGAAGTCTAATTATTAAAAACGGTCTGGAGAAAAAATCGAGGAATAGCAGTGTTTTGAGACATTTTAGTCGATGTTTAGGGGTCTAATCAGTACTCACTGATTTAGGGATCTAATCAGTATGCCTTGGAGACAATATTTTTAATTTTCCAATTTAATTTCTAACGATGCGTTGGCTTATTTTGCCACAAACAGCTTATGGAGAGGGAGGGAGGGAAGTAGGGAGGGAGGGAGGGAGGGAGGGAGGGAGGGAGGGAGGGAGGGAGGGAGGGAGGGAGGGAGGGAGGGAGGGAGGGAGGGAGGGAGAGAGGGAGGGAGACAGACAGACAGACAGACAGAGACGGAGACAGAACTTCTGAGCCTTTGGCCGGAAGTCTAACGTACGTCTCTAATCAACTGAACCCCAATTATGGTAATTGCTACTTGATGCCGTTTGTAGCATCTTAGCAACAACTTCTCTCTTTCTCTTCAACTCTTTCTATGTCTGCCTGTGTATCTTCGCTCTTGTCTGTCTGTCTGTCTGTCTGTCTGTCTGTGTCGATAAGTCGGTCGGTCTATCAACCCATCCATTCATTCTTCTGGTCGTTGGTTTATTTATTGAACCCAACAATAACATCATAATAAAACCCAGCTAATCAGTCAGTCCATCCGTCCGTCTGAGCGTCCATCCACTTCCTCTTTGTATTTGTTAGTTTGTCCCAACTGTTGATGAGTTTGTTTACTTGTGTGTCCATCTGCTTCGTTCCGGACATCTCTCTGTTCGTCTATGCTCACAAAACTCTGTCCGCGTGTCTCTCGTTATCTCATTCTATACGTGCCACTGTCAATGTCTCTCCTGTTCTTAATGCGCCTGCCTCATCAGGGAGTCAGAGATCGTATAACATTGAGACTCGTGTTTCCGACAGCAGCTGCTCGGTCGCATAGAAGTACAGGTTCTTGAACTGCGCTATGAAAAGAGGCCTACATAATTTACATGAAAACATGCAAGAGTACAATACATATGTATACACATATTGCACATGCATACATTGATATTGATTTAAGTTGAAGCTTAGTGTGATTACTTTCAGTTAGCATTAGTGTCTGCAGAACATTTAATCGACATCAGTGTTATATATTACATTGTTATATTGTTACATGCCTACCCTCTTGTCTCATCTATACTCTCGGATATCCTCGTTACGCTTGACCAGCTCCGTAACGGGAGTGGCCTAAGTTAAAAAATGAGGATTCGAGAAAGAATGTCCTTGGCTTTTCTGGTGTCCGATCCAGGTGGATCTTTGGGTAGTTAAATGGCCCGCCAAGCATTCAGTTGTATGTAGAGTTTATATAGGAGAGCCTAAGGCAAACGCCTTCGTTTTCAAAGCTCGTTGTCTCGTTGCCCTCTGAGGCCGACAGCGCTGCTGTTTATCGTGTACGTCTGAGGCTCGTGTTAGGAGTGCTCTTCTTCCACGAAGAAGAGTTATTGTGAGTGCCACTTCTTCTTATGCTGACGAAGAAGTTTCACGTGTCTGTCTACCGTTTGTACGTCTTTGGTGAACTGACGAGTGCCGCTGTGAAAGGTAGACCATTTTAATCATACCTCTAGACTGAGCTCTTTTAATTAAAATAGAATGGGACCTAACAAAATAAATATATGTATATATATATATATATATATATATATATATATGCAGTGTGTATACATAGCGTGTAGATTGTAGTGCAGGGTGTAGACACACATTTGGGAGCAACTAGAGACGGATTGAGAGAAAGAGTGACAGACAAATAGAAATACAGACGAAGTAAGAAGGACAGTGAGTCCAGTAGTGAAGGATTGAGTGGCTGGCCTACAGGACGCGAGTAAGGGGGAACCCAATAAACCCTTACCCCCTACACTACGTGGTTCACTGAATTTGTTTGTTCGTCCTGTCGACGCTACCCTTGATAAGTAATTAGGCTTTCGGCCGAAAATTGTATGTATATAAACCACAACTCTTAAGTATGAGAGTTAGAGAGAGATGGAGATCGCTTCCTGTTGCTGTACGAACGTTTTACTGAATAAACATCTTCATCGTGTGTTCCTTCGACTGCTGATCGGGTTCGGGGTATAGGGTCGCCCCCACAGGGCGACAGAGGGAAACAGCAGTGACATCACAAACTGGAAAGATAGAGGGCGACACACAGCGATACAGCAGTGACGTAACAAACAGGATGACATAAGGAGACGGAGGGAGATTGATCCGTGACGTCACAAACAGGAACGATAGCTGGTGACACAGAGAGATACAGCAGTGACGTCAGAAAATGGAAAGATAGAGAACGATAGAGAGATATAGAGCAGTGACGTCACATACAGGGAAGATAGAGGGCGATAGAGTGAGATACAGCAGTGACGTCACACACTGGAAAGATAGAGGGCAACACAGAGAAATAGAGCAGTGACGTCACAAACAGGAAATATGGAAGGCGACAGAGGGAGATAGAGCAGTCTCAGCAGTGACGTCACAAAGAGCAACGATAGAGGGCGACTGAGAGAGATACAGCAGTGACGTCACAAACAGGAAACATATAGTGCGTCAGAGAGAGAGAGAGAACAGTGACGCCACAAACAGAAACGATACAGGGCGGCACATAGAGATACAGCAGTGACGTCACAAACAGGAAAGATACATACATGCAAGAATTTATGCAGGAATGCCTGCACACACAATATGTCACATGCAAGCATTATACATGCTATACATCCTCATCGGTCTCGCGTTCCCTTAATGTTTCCCCGGGGCTTCTGTGCTGAGAGTGCTCTGAATAGTTATTCCGCGAGATTAGCTTTATAAATTTGTAGATGCAATACAATACAATATACACGTAGGTGTAGGTATAGCATGTATATATATATATATGCGTATGTATGTATATGGTATGTATGTAATATATACCTATGAACGTTTAGTAGGCCTACGTATGCGTATACATACGTGTGTACGTATAGTATGTATGTATATATATACGTATGTACGTATATATACCTAGGTACGTATAGTATGTATTATCGAAATATATATACGTAAACGGTACGTATTCTATGCATACACGTATGCGCACGTATACGTATACGTGCAGCTTATCTTCTGAGTCGTCCACTCGAGCGAATTATCCGTGCAGTAAATTTCGTCGATTAGGTCTGTGGTCCCATCGCACGTAGCGCTGTCATTCCTCGCCCCCTCCTTAAACCTCGCTCTGCTGCTCTCCAACGTCACTTCCGCCTGGCTGTAAACCCGTCATCGTACTTTCCGCATCCATTATTTGCCCTGATTTCGATTGGATCAACACATCCTCGACCGTATATCCAACTCCTAATAAACAAACAGCCAACCTTCCATGTGAGTTCATATCAGCTCCTAACCTTTTCCGCATTCTGGACAGTCTCCATCATACATCAGAAGGCTTTGATAAGATGCCTGCATGCTTGGTTCTTACGACTCGCCGCTCCTGGATATTCTGGAATACTAACTCATCTATTTAACCGCTCATTAAAATGCTTCACACGTTCCTCAACAATGGAAGACTGCTATTATTCGACCAAAAGCAAAGATCACTGCGCCAAAAGTTTCCTCGGATTTTCGACCAATTTCTGTACTGCCAGTTCTGTCAAGAATAGTTGAAAGAATTTTAGTTAAATCTATTCTGTATCCCAGTCTAGATGAACTACCTTATCCATTATCAGTTAATGATCAATTTGCATTTCATCCTACTGGCTCTACTACTTCTGCTTTGATCGCTATTCTACAAAACATTACAGATCTACTCACAAATCATGAATATGTTATTGTTATTTCCATGGACTATTCTAAAGCATTTGATTCTATAAGTCACTCTGCTATCTGAGATTCTTTATCTAAACTTGATAGACCTGATAACATATTTAATTGGTTACTAAACAACCTCAAAGATAGAAAACATGTTACATGTTTTGAAGGAATACTATCTTTGATTGCCTCTATCAATGCAAGTGTAGTCCAAGGCTATGTGGTTGGCCCTCTTGAATTCATTATCGGAACTGCTGATCTTCAACCAGTTTTTAGTATGAATAGACTTTTCAAATATGCTGATGACTCCTACCTTCTAGTTGGCTCCAAGAATGTCCACACAATCTCAGTTGAAATGAATCAAATAACTTCTTGGGCAATCAGTAAAAATCTTCACATTAACTCCTCTAAGACTCGTGAGAGTCTTTCATACGACACAAAATGCCCTCCCTTGCCCAGCAATAGAATCGTCTACATAACAGAACATTCTATAAATTATTTTTATTCTAGAGCGGAAATAAATGCTCACTGAAAACTATATTTTGTTCAACGGCAATACGGCATGTTGAAGCATTTAGATGTTATTTAAATTTAAATTTTTGTTTTTGTGCGTCCAATTTTTTAAGTATACAGGCGCCTCTGTAGCCAATCAAGCAGATGATCAGCTCTTTAAATCAATTGTACTTGACCATGAACATGTTCTCCGACTTCTATGTCCCCCACGTCCAGACACTGGCCATAATCTTCGTGTCCGTCCAGATTCCTTTGCCCTATAGTACCTCATAAGGATAATAAAAACTTCTTACCTACTATAGGCTCATGTTTAAGGATATATATTAACACATCACTTGTACCTTTTCTCATCTCAGTCAACCCTCATTTCATTTTTTTGGTTAATCCATTTTTACTATTACTAGCTCCTAATTTTTCTTCAACCGATTATATTGAGAACTATTATCGCTATTATTTCAAATCAACATTCTAATCCTCTTGTTTTACTTATTGTATATTTTAACCTATTGTAAATAGTTGCGTTCTGACAACTATGTATTTGAATAAACGAACATATATATATATATATATATATATATATATATATATATATATATATATATATATATATATATATATATATATATATATATATATATATATATATATATATATATATATATATATATATATTAGTGTAAATCTCATATTAGCTACTCATTTCTCGCTATGAAACATATACGCTATCTACTCTTTGTCGTTAGCTCTTCATTTTTGGTGAGTAGTTAACGTTTGAGAGCCTGAAAAAAATACTCAGAAGTGTTTCTTAACAGAAATCAAAATTGTACCCGACTTCTGACATAGTCTCCTGCCAGATATCCCATGGAGAAACCTAGAATGCAAGTAGATTAGAAGGAAATTTTATCTGAAATTCGACCCCCTATATCAGGCCTGGTGAAAAAGAAGACCTCGGATACTCAATGTATATATTTCATATATTTATAAAATAAGGCGGCTTGTTTTTAAAACAAATTACCGAGCCTTACATAGTACCAATATTAACAAGCTTCAACGTTTTTGTTGAATTTTCTGCATAACTTTTTCAATTATCAATGTAAACCAAAAATTGTGTCCTATTTTTTCGCCGGTTAAATCTAGTGGATGAGTACTGAGTAGCTCTGGTTCAGAATATAATCATATACTTGTTCAAAATGTGTACTGAGTAGCTATGGTTCAGAATATAACCATATATGCTGGTGTAAAAATTATACCTTGGAGAACATATAGTACTGAGTGGTAGTTTTAATACCTAGTAGTAATATTTGCAAGTTTCAACGTTTTGATTAATGCTATTACTATAAGTAATAATTCTGTCCACACAATGAGTAGCTATGGTTCAGCATATAATCATATTCATGTATAAATATTATTATGCCTTATGGAACATATAGTCCTGAGTGGCTAAGGTAGTTTTAATACGTAGTAGTAATATTAGCAGGTTTCAGCGTTTTGATTAACGATATTAAATGTAATAATTCTGTTTACACAATGAGTAGCTATGGTTCAGAATATAATCATATTCTGGTGTATATATTATACCTTATGGAACATATAGTTCTGAGTGGCTAAGGTAGTTTTAATACGTAGTAGTAATATTAACGAGTTTCATCGTTTTCATTAATGCTATTACTATAAGTAATAATTCTGTCCACACAATGAGTAGCTACGGTTCAGAATATAATCATATTCTTGTGTAATATTATACCTTATGGAACATTATAGTTCTGAGTGGCTAAGGTAGTTTTAACACGTAGTAGTAATATTAACGAGTTTCAACGTTTTGATTAATGGCATTATTATAAGTAATAATTCTGTCTACACAATGAGTAGCTGCGGTTCAGAATATAATCATATTCATGTATAAATATTATTATACCTTATGGAACATATAGTTCTGAGTGGCTAAGGTGGTTTTAATACGTAGTAGTAATAACGAGTTCCAACGTTTTGATTAATGCTATTACTATAAGTAATAATTCTGTCCACACAATGAGTAGCCATGGTTCAGAATATAATCATATTCTGGTGTAAATATTATACCTTACGGAACATATAGTTCTGAGTGGCTAAGGTAGTTTTAATACGTAGTAGTAATATTAACGAGTTTCAACGTTTTGATTAATGCTATGACTATAAGTAATAATTCTGTCCACACAATGAGTAGCTACGGTTCAGAATATAATCATATTCTTGTATAAATAAATATTATACCTTATAGAACATATAGTCCTGAGTGGCTGAGGTAGTTTTAATACGTAGTAGTAATATTAGCAGGTTTCAACGTTTTGATTAATGCTATTACTATAAGTAATAATTCTGTCCACGGAATGAGTAGCTATGGTTTAGAATATAATCATATTCTCGTGTGAATATTATACCTTGTTTACAAGGAACATTATTATAAGTTTTAATACGTAGTAGTAATATTAACAAGTTTCAACGTTTTGATTAATGCTATTACTATAAGTAATAATTCTGTCCACGCAATGAGTAGCTATGGTTTAGAATATAATCATATTCTCGTGTGAATATTATACCTTATGGAACATATAGTTCTGAGTGGCTAAGGTAGTTTTAATACGTAGTAATAATATTTGCAAGTTTCAACGTTTTGATTAATGCTATTACTATAAGTAATAATTCTGTCCACGCAATGAGTAGCTATGGTTTAGAATATAATCATATTCTCGTGTGAATATTATACCTTATAACTATATTATAGTTCTGAGTGGCTAAGGTAGTTTTAATACGTAGCAGTAATATTTGCAAGGTTCAACGTTTTGATTAATGCTATTACTATAAGTAATAATTCTGTCCACACAATGAGTAGCTATGTTTCAGAATATAATCATATTCTGGTATAAATATTATACCTTATGGAACATATAGTTCTGAGTGGCTAAGGTAGTTTTAATACGTAGTAATAATATTAACAAGTTTCAACGTTTTGATTAATGCTAATACTATAAGTAATAATTCTGTCCACACAATGAGTAGCTATGCTTCAGAATATAATCATATTCTGGTGTAATATTATACCTTATGGAACATATAGTTCTGAGTGGCTAAGGTAGTTTTAACACGTAGTAGTAATATTAACGAGTTTCAACGTTTTGATTAATGGCATTATTATAAGTAATAATTCTGTCTACACAAAGAGTAGCTACGGTTCAGAATATAATCATATCCATGTATAAATATTATTATACCTTATGGAACATATAGTTCTGAGTGGCTAAGGTAGTTTTAATATGTAGTAGTAATATTAACGAGTTCCAACGTTTTGATTAATGCTATTACTATAAGAAATAATTCTGTCCACACAATGAGTAGCCATGGTTCAGAATATAATCATATTCTGGTGTAAATATTATACCTTACGGAACATATAGTTCTGAGTGGCTAAGGTAGTTTTAATACGTAGTAGTAATATTAACGAGTTTCAACGTTTTGATTAATGCTATGACTATAAGTAATAATTCTGTCCACACAATGAGTAGCTACGGTTCAGAATATAATCATATTCTTGTATAAATAAATTTTATACCTTATAGAACATATAGTCCTGAGTGGCTGAGGTAGTTTTAATACCTAGTAGTAATATTAGCAGGTTTCAACGTTTTGATTAATGGCATTATTATAAGTAATAATTCTGTCTACACAATGAGTAGCTGCGGTTCAGAATATAATCATATTCATGTATAAATATTATTATACCTTATGGAACATATAGTTCTGAGTGGCTAAGGTGGTTTTAATACGTAGTAGTAATAACGAGTTCCAACGTTTTGATTAATGCTATTACTATAAGTAATAATTCTGTCCACACAATGAGTAGCCATGGTTCAGAATATAATCATATTCTGGTGTAAATATTATACCTTATGGAACATATAGTTTTGAGTGGCTAAAGGTAGTTTTAATACGTAGTAGTAATATTAACAAGTTTCAACGTTTTGATTAATGCTATTACTATAAGTAATAATTCTGTCCACACAATGAGTAGCTATGGTTCAGAATATAATCATATTCTGGTGTAATATTATACCTTACGGAACATATAGTTCTGAGTGGCTAAGGTAGTTTTAATACGTAGTAGTAATATTAACGAGTTTCAACGTTTTCATTAATGCTACTACTATAAGTAATAAATTTGTCGAGACAATGAGTAGCTACGGCTCAGAATATAATCATATTCATGTATAA
>OY744612.1:14140060-14212560 GCA_963556255.1 Allolobophora icterica
CTGTTAAAACCAGAAAAATTTTAATATTAATTTTAAAAAGAGGTCTAAACTAAGTGGTGAAATGCTTTGGTGGCGATATTGGTAGTTTGTGATTAAATTTTATTATAAGTACTTAATTCGTGTAGATACCTATAATATGATATATATATATATATATATATATATATATATATATATATATATTGTATTGTATTGTATCTAGAATTTATAAAGCTCCTCTCGCAGAATAACTATTCAGAGGCGCTCTCAGCTCATTTCCTTCAGTTGATGATTTGTCATTACGTAGTGGCGATTATTAAGTGCAGAACGATCATATTACATAGGCTGATGATATGTTGATAATGTGAATTGATGCCAGTGTGACGATTTCAGATTACCCCCATTTCACATTACCCTCGGTAACTTGAAATTGCGTTCAGATTACCGGGGTAATCTGAAATCTGCAACGCGAGACCGATGAGGAAAAGCCAGTCATTAGTTATATATGTATATTATATGTATATATATTATGAATATGAATGTCGGCAAAAAACAAGAATTTACTTTGAAGTTTGCTGTATGTAGTCTGTTACTCTGTTTACTAGATAATGCGATTCTGTTCAGTGTTTAATGTAGAGAGTATGATGTCGCCCCTAACGATCAACGGAAGCCAAGCTGACTTGACTAAAGTGACGGTTTCTTTCTTTCCTTCTTTTTTCTTTTTTTCTCTCCTACTTTTCCTTTTTATATCCAAAATTCACTCTTTTTCTTTTTCTTTTACCCTATTTTACCGCCCCTAGAAAAGTGCCGCCCGGGGCGACTCGCCCCCTCTGCCCCCCGTTCGGTACGCCACTGTCATCATCATCATCATCTTCTTCTTCTTCTTCTCGGCCCTGAGGCAGGTTCAAACGTCCGATGGTGCCACTCCTCTCGGTGTTGAACTTCTTGTCTAAGCTTGCTACATCAATCCGTCATCGTCCAGTTTATCAGCATTTGTCTGGGTCTTCCTCTTATTATCCTCCTCTCCACTCTGCTCTCAGTGACGGTTTCCAAGAGCGAGTCTCCTCTCCTCTCAGGATATGACCAATCCAATTTCTCTGTCGCTTCCCTCTGTTAGCAATCATAGATTGTTCTTTCCCCAGCCCTTTTCAGTGCCTCCTCGTTTGTATCGTGTTTCATCCAGCACGTATGTAACCCGATAGTTGCTCTAGCTCCTTTAGATACCCCCCACAATAGCGCTTCCTGGCATTAAAAATAGATATTTCGCAAATAAGCAAAGTAGTGCAAAACTAAAAGATCCTAATCATGACTAATAGCCCGTCCACGCACACACGCATACTGGATTTATAGTTGGGGAAAGATATACGTGGTAGATCCGGAGCGTGATGATGAAACGATTTGGCAGAATGTCAGTCAGCCAGGTTGACGTGGCTTTCGGACGTTCGTTAAGGATACGGATCCACCGGCTACTGATTGGATCCTATATGTCTTCCACTGTCATCCTTTGATTGACATGAAGATACATTCTTGTAATTGTACAGCTTAGTTCGCAACTCTGAGTGTCGACTGGAAAGTTCAATTTGTACAGCGTGCAAATACCTATATAGACCATCGATTAGTAGTAGGCCTATTCATTCGTTCGTTCATTCATTCATTCATTCAATCATCTTTTCTGCCCGTCTATCTGTGAAATTTTCAAATCCCAATGAGATTTTGAAATGGCGCGTCATCAAGTGCATAGAGACATTCGAGGATCGTTTCAGTTACCTGGAACCTTGAGCGACCATTTCTTCTGTCGACATCCTGATGACATTTTCCTAGTCGTACAAGCGTGTGGGTTACTTAATGACCATCCATGACTACGTCGAACGTCTTTAATCAATATTCCCTCTACATTCGTGTTTTCCTTCTCGCCTTTCAGACGTTGCCTTTGAATTTTTCTGTCCCATCAAAATTCAATTTTGTTCTTACTTGACTTTCTCAAAAGTTCCCGAATATTTCTGTTCTCCGAAATCGACTTTTCCTTCTTTTTCCTTTCCTCGTGAAATTTCTAAAAAAAATTCTCGTTGTTCGTCGTCTTTCTCCACCACAGTTTAATCCTTTAACGCTGACAGAGATTAGTTTTTCCATGCAGCTTATAATACTACACTTTCGTCGTTAAAGAATTGAAGGCCCTGACCATAACTGACTTTGATGAAAACACAAACATCTCTCGGTCTCAATTAAGACTTTAAGACATTTACACAGTGCCTGTTGCTAACTGCAATTAGAATACAGTATTATAGACACTGAAGACGTTATTTTCTGGCCGGAATATGGAGAATTACAAGGCACCGTTAAAATCGATTCTGAAGTAATCGTCTCTGCGTTGGATCAAATCTGCGTACGACGAGTTGCAAAGCTAGTACTCAATCATCCGCAACGCGATGATGGCTTAGGCTTTCATCAGAGACGGCTGATTGGTCTTAATATTGATTGGCAGATGAGAGAAAATAGGACCTACCCACATCAAGGGGATTAAATTGCTTCGAGTAATACGTGTATACGTACCATCCGTCTAGTTACTATAGTACCGCCAATTCCGTGTAATAACCGAAGTTATAATAATATCAAACGAACACGCGGTCCCACACACACACACACACACACACACACACACACACACACACACACACGCACACGCACACGCACACGCACACGCACACACACACATATGCGTGTGTGTGACCGCGTGGTTATTATGTTGTGATCTTATCCATGGAGCACTAACCCTTGTACTCGATGACCTGCTGCATGCAGTCCAACGACGCTCAATGGTCAGTCAGCGAGCTGGACAAATCGTTGACCTCAAATAAAGCGCGGTCACTGCAGTGGGAATGCATTAATAAGCCCATGAATGTTGTACGGAGCGTTTACCGCTTCTAATTCTATAAACACTCCCACTGCTTTTATTTTCATTATCAACATCGTAAAACCTCTGACGTTAGCCATTTGACGGTGGCGATGGGTATGAATAAATTATCTCCTTTTCTGTCCATTGCTCCCCTCGTGTCTAGTCAAAGTCCTGCTCTGTCTTGGATTTTACCTTTTAACAAGAGCATTCTTGGTCTTCCTTGACTTCTGTCTCCTCGTATCTTGCATGTATACTATTATAGTATGCTACAGGTGACAGAGCCTGTTAGACTGAACAAAAGTACTGTTGTAACGCTGAGGATTTTTACAAAAGATTACATACCACTACTTCCACCACCACCACCACCACCACCACCACCACCACCACCACCACCACCACCACCACCACCACCACCACCACCACCACCACCACCACCACCACCACCACCACCACCACCACCACCACCACCACCACCACCACCACCACCACCACCACCACCACCACCACCACCACCACCACCACCACCACCACCACCACCACCACCACTACCACTACCAATACTACTACTTCCACTTCTACCACCACCACTATTACTTAGTACCCACGCCACTACTACTGCCACTACTACTACTACTACTACTACCACTACTACTACTACTGCTGCTGCTACTACTACTACTACTGCTACTACTTATCACACTGTACTATTGTTGTAACGCAGATGAGTTTACAGTGATTAAATAGGCCTACTACAGAATGCGATTCAGATATATAGCTTATCAGACACTACAGATATGGATTAAACTGGATTAGATAAGTCATTTATTAATCATTTCTGGACTAGATAAGTCAGTTACGCGCGCGAAAGGCCTATAACAGAGAATTAGGGCAACACGGTAAGAACATGGAACCATCGAGGATAAACAGACGAATTAGAAATCTATGGGACAGAATAACTCAATAATAGCCAAAGACAAGAAACAGAGTCCAATACAATACAGTTTGATAGTGCCGTCCTTACAATGTTCAGAAGTGCACATAAAAAACAAGGGACGTCATTTCAGCTTTTTCCAAAGGGGGGGGGGGCAAAAAAGAGGTCAAACATTTTTTCACCCTTTTGTGTTTCTTTAAAATACTTTGTACTTAGTCTACGTGTGCAAAACTGTAAGCCAATGCTGCAAATGAGTCTCTTTTTTCTTGTTTTTACCCCTTTCTTCGTCCTCCTTTTCTTTTTTACATCATTTTTTTCAAATGCCCCTCTGCCCCCACCCCAAATGACGTCTCTGATTATAACCGGGCAAACATTAAGATCCATAACTAGACTGGAAGAGGTAAGTTTCACTTTAGAATGAAAACAATCATGGTAGCAATTTTTATGTGTTATTTTTACCAAAGCACATGATCATGATCGCTCCTGTTCTCGAATCATTCCGCTGGCTTGAATCATCTGAATGAATAGAATACAAAGTCCAATCATTTACCCACAGCACACTCCAATCCTCCCTGCAGGCCCTCCTATCTCGTTAGTCATTCACAGTCCACACAACCACTCAGCCCTCTCCTCTTCCGCCCTAACTCTTCTCGCCCACCCGTCACCTCATTACAATGGAAATCGCTCCATAGCCTCAGCTGTTCTTGTCCGCTGAATAGATTCCCCTTAGAATTACGACGATTATTGGATCCATCCACCGTAGCCGTCTGACTATCTGCAGACCTGTCCCATGGATCTTGACCTAGAGCAGGTATACATCATCTGATGATCATATATAATATATATAGTATATATGTATGTATATAATATATATATAATATATCAGTTCAGATATATATATATATATATATATATATAGCCCGATAATATATATATGCAGAACCGTTTCCAGGTTCAACATCATATATATATATATATATATATATATATATATATATATATATATATATATATATATATATATATATATATTCTAGAGATATATATAATAATTACATTTGCATATATATTATTCCTGTGTAAATGCATATGTTTTATGACGGTGTAGGTGCAACAATGTATGCATATATAAGAATATCTATGTATATATATACTTTTTTGTAGGCCTATATCTTCGGTTCCATGCATTGTTCCTTCGATTGCGTCTTATTGTCCATGTTTTATTTCATATGTTATCTGATGGGTAAGAGCAGTGCCTCAGAGAGCTGCAGATGATAAAATAAATGCCGATTATCTGGCCATCTTTGACGGGGAAGGGTTACATTCATTCATTTCATTCATTCATTCAAAAATTTAATATAGCGCACCTTCAAGAAACCTACTCAGAAGCGCTAGATTACTGCATAAATGATAAGAAAACACTTGCTTTTTTAATTACTTATTTTATCATTTTTATTTCGATTTATTATTACTTCAATGTTTTACAATCAATGCTTCTATAGCTTCTGTCCCATTGTGCGTTTGCTAAGGGTGTAATAAAGAATATACTTACTTACTTACTTACTTATCTTCTTAGTCGAGGGGAGGGGGGAAGCCAAGTACCCGATGATCACCAGGCCAAGAAAACAAATGAAATTTTTATTTCATTTAATTGAGCCATTATTGTTGTACTCGTTGCGCGCTTGAGGTCACTGAAATCAGAATCCGAGTGCGAGAGAAATATTCACCAACAACTATATAATAAAAGTCGTCGCATGCACTGCGTCCTTTTACTATATATCAGAGTCGAAGCCATAACCGTTTGATTGTGGACTCGGCGTGAAACCGACAAATTCACCGTGCCGTGTGCACACTTCAACCTATACGGTGATGCCATTAGCGTGGTTCTCTAGACTTGGATGCTCACGCAATTGAAGACTACTTACTACTAGTAGTGAAGGCACTACTCTTCAACTGCATTAAGAGTAGTGAAGGCTGTTGATCTAGCGAACTCAGCGGCTAATGGCGTCTGAAAGTCTCAAGTATTTTTGGACAGAAGGCAACGACCGAGATGGATGGGCTTTTCATGGTTCGATGCAGTAATGACGTTAGAGTCATTGACACGATCGTTGGGGCGTAAGGAATGAAATCGAAAACGTGGAGAAGGGAACTAACAGCCAACCATCAGTCACGCCTGCGTGAATGACGCTGGTCATCAACTCCCTAACATTTTACAGACAAACGTGACTAAAGACTGAAAGCGATGGGAAACCAATGCAGCTCGTCCTTAAAGTGTTATTGCAATTTAGTTCTAAACTTAGACTCGTTTGTTTCAACTTTTACATTTGAATTTCGACCTGGCTTTTCCGATTTTTATTGCGATCTCACGCTATGCAATCATCGACTGTGTCTTGGACATTATAAAAATGGCGCTATAGAAGTCATAAGATTAGATTGGATTAGATTACTGACCAATCAGATTCGACCGAACTTTCCAAAGGATTGTGATTCTCTGACTATGATTCCTCTGGAAGCAACGGTCACAGATTGACACGCATTGCGTATTTTGATAATGGCCGCCAGAAGTAATTGAAGTACGAGTACATTACTTTAAATTGCTTTAGTTTACGTTACATCCCGTTGCTAACATTGGATTACATTATAATACATCAGTTCACAGATTAGGCCTACGCCATATATTGCGTTTGATTGTGTAACATTACATTCTATTACATTGCATAATATTAGATTATGCTATTTTACACTATACATTTAATTATACATGAGTTCACGCTATGCTAGATTAATTAAATTACACTAGATCACGTTATGTTATCTTAGTTAGTTCATTATTTTGCATTGAATTAATTAGATTACGTTTTATTACATTGGATAACGTTTTATTACATTGGATTACGTTTACTATATAGATTACGTTATCTTACATTCTATTGCAATGCGTTAAGTAGATTACTTTGTATTGCATTAGATCACGTTATATAAAGTTATGTTACGCTGCTTTGTAATACATTAGATTACGTTGGATTACATTAGATAAGAGTTGGCCTAGATGACGTTGCAGCCTAATTCGACAAGAACGAAGAGGTTATCATTTTTGGCCTTCCTATAGGGTATACCCTGCCAAGCATGCCCATTTGGGACCCATATGGGACTCATAAGGAACCCATATTTCCACATGGGGCCCTTAAAGGGCTCATAGGGGCTCCATCACATGTTTACAGAGAGTATATTATTCGATTCTTTTCTCGATGATGATTAGCACAGGATAGGGCCACATTTTCCTTCCTTGTAAAACAAATCCAGTATACATATGTGTACGTGACGGGATACGGAAATTTCGCCCCCGGAAGAATCGCCCCCAGAAGATTCGCCCCCGGAAGATTCGCCCCCGGAAGCTGGATTAGCGATGAAAATGTAACTTAGACTAGAAGCTGGATCTATGATGAAAATATAACTAAGACTATAGAAGCTGGATTAGCGATGAAAATGTAACTAAGGGTATAGAAGCTGGATTAGCGATGAAAATCTTCCGGCGGCGAAAATACCGGGAGGCGAAATGTCGGGGGCGAATCTTCCGGGGGCGAATCTTCCGGGGGCGAATCTTCCGAGGGCCAATCTTCCGGGGGCGAAAAGTCCTAGAACCGTACGTGACAGTACGTCTAATTCTTATTTATTATTTCTGTCAGCGACCTTTGTTGTCCTTCGAGTCGGTTCTCCGTTGGTTTATTCTTATTCTGTCCATCCGACTTCACCCCATCTGGTGCTTATAAGCATTTCGAATGACTACGCATTCATGTGGAACACGGTAACCGATTGGTTAGAGAGCTCGGCCCGTAACACGAAGACGTCTTCCCGTCCTCTTCCTTCCTCCGTCCGGTTTCATCTTTTTGTCCCTCGATCGCGAACTTCCCGGACCCAGCACCGGAATTCCGCTGTAGTGGTCTCTATGGAATGACCTTCCCGCAGTCCGTAGCAGGATTCTAGAGGGAATCACACCTGCGTCTCTTCGCTGCCTAAAGTCTTACTAATTTACGGGCCTGTCACGTTGATAGCGCTTCTGCATAGCCTGCTGAGAAAAGCGCTTTATAAATGTTCAGATAAGATAAGATAAGATAAATACGGGTTTGAGTCTCCCTTGAGACGTTTTATATGAAGGGACCTTGAGCAAGTCCTTCACTCACAATTGCTCATCGTCATTGATTGATACTTGGTCATCAGATGGTGGCACTTAATAAATGCAGAATAGTATCATCAAGCGTCCTCAGTTCTCATTGTTTGAATTGCAAATCACTAAAGCATACAAACCGTAATCAGTGCTTTGATAATAAATCTCCTAAAACTCTTTTCGAGATTTATGTCCATGAGCGCCTCATTTGTATGTATCCTGACCGTATTCAAAGTAGCAGATTTGCTTGGCCCACTTGTGCAGCTCAGTGCCATAAATAATCCTTTATCTGCTACACACCTGATGCCTTTCTTCTGCGACGTTCAGATACGAACATCTAAACAGTGGCGGCTCTAGGCTTTTCCAACATCGATCTTTTTCAATAGCTGGACCTAAATTTTGGAACTTTCTACCTGCCTCCTTTCTGCTCGGTCACTTATATCTTCAGGGGCGTAACTTTGGTCTAAAAAGTGGGGGTACGTTGCTAATAACAGTTACAACAAATGCCTCTTTCGGAAATCGTAATTGTAATCTCCGAATTGTATCGAGTGATTTCCGAACGCCGCATCTTCTACCATCTACGAGGGACCACGCTGCTTTGGTCGGTGGCGTTATCGTGTATTACATGTCGTTGTTCTAGGTCTTTGACTCTGCTCGGTTTATGAACTCTATTGGGTGGGTTCAGTGTGTGTGCTCGAGTCTGCTGTTGGTGACATTCAGCGCTTTAGTTGTCGGGAGTGTTGGGGGAGGGTCAACCCACCCAGCTCTTCTTCTAGTAACCCCCATCAGCTAAGTAACTGAAAAGATGTTGGAGCCTTGGAGGGGGTCAGGTCCTGACATAAAATTATTTTTTAACTAGAATGTAAGAGTTCTGTATATTATGTTTTATGTTATTTTTACATAGGACCCTCTACACCTATTTAGATGTATGATCAGTTTAATTAATCAGGCGTCAGTTGTTTTGTGTGCAAAGTAATAGCAACATTAGCTTTTGACCTGTGTTCGTGTGCTTTGCAGCAGTGTGAGAATTGTAGAAGAAAGACTGGGAGGTTTAGACTTTGATGAGTTTGATCCATGTGGAGTTGAATATTTTATTCATATTTTGCAAACTGAGAAACTTCACAAATGCAATAGAAAGCTTAAACTCCTTAAATTTATTAGCATAAAATTCACATGGTCACAAATAAACCAGAGCATTACTTCATTATAACCCACAAAGTGAATTGTGAAAGAAAATTCTAAAATATATATGCAGGATATTTCCCCCCGGACAAATTCCCCCTCTGTGGATTTATGTATGTATGTCTGTATGTATGTATGTATATATGCATGTATGTATGCATGTATGACTTTGAATGTATGCATGCATGCATGAATGTATGTATGCGTGCATGTATGTATGCATACATGTATGTATGTATGCATGAATGCATGCATGTATCCATGCATACATACATACAGTACATACATGTATGTATGTATGTAGGTATGCCATATGCATCTATGTATGTATGCATGTTTGTATACATGTATGTATGCATGTATGTATATATGTATGTATGCATGTATGTATATATGTATGCATGCATGTATACATGTATACAACTATACATGTATGTATGTACGTATGTATGTAACTATGTATGTATGTATACATGTATATATTTACGTATGTATGTATGTATGTTTTGATCATTACAACAGAAAGCTTTGTGTATGTTGCTCTGAGGGGGGAAATGGCCTATATAGTATGGGGGGAGAGTAACTGTCCGGGGAATATGTCCGGGGGAATATGTCCAGGGGGTAAGTTTACCGGCGGTCGACATAGGTCTTATATGGTTTATATCCGCAATTTTGTGACTGGCACGAGGCATCATTTAGCGTCACCACGAGGCATCATTTAGCGTCATTTGGGAATTAATTTGGACTTAAACTGCGGTCGACGTACAAATCACGACCATGTTTTTGGTCAATCATTTGTACTGTAATGGTCGGCAGATGACTTTGAGTCTAATAACGACCAATTAATTAGTCGATAGTTGAGTGATTTACGTAGAAGTCAGTGTGTAGGACCGACGCACGGCTGATCCTGGAGTTCAGATTGGGGCAATTTTATTTCGAGGAAGGATGGCGCACAACTAACCGGACGCAGGAAATCACGAGCATGAGTTAGGATAAAGATTAAAAAAAGACCTAATGCAAATGATCGTCAGACGAAAACCAGATCTCCTGGGTCGCGTAGACCGGAGGCAAAGCGACTGAGAGACGTGATGTTGGGATCTATACGCAGGTCAGACTAGAAGAGGAAGATCTTGTAGAACATGCATTCATGGCTAAACGGTTTTAGGTTCTTTTACCTCCGGACGTTTCACCTCCGAACGAATCACCTCTAGGGGCTTTCACCTATAGGGGCTTTCACCCAGGGGCGTAACTTTGGTCTAAAAAGTGAGGGGTAGCAATTTCTTACATACACGAAGCAAGGCGGAGACCACGATCTCTGGGAAGGTACAATAATAAGATATTGATCGCCATTGTTTCAAAAAGTGAGGGTACGGTATCCCAATCCGAAAAGTGGGGGTACGGGTACCCGAAGGCGTAATTTGTGGGTGGTACGAGGGGTACCTGTACCCCCACATTTTGGACTGAGGGTACCGTACCCCCCACTTTTTGAACAATGTCAATCAATATTTTATTATTATGCCTTCCCAGAGAAGAGTTTTTTTATGCCATTAAAAATTGGTTTTGGCATGCGGACGCACTGGCGTAAACTTGTCAAAAATATTGGGAGGGGGGATTTGGTTATTCATTCTACACTTGTTGCATTAAATGTACACTTGTACAGTCCATCTCAATTATTGGAGGGGGCACGTGCCCCGGCTGCCCCCAGAGTCTATAACTATGTGCGGACGTCCGCAAAAGGGAGGAAGTGGGACAAAGTCAAATGCGGACAAATGAGGACAAGGGGAGGGAGAGGTCCAAAATAGGCCAATTTTGCGGACGTCCTTTGTGGACGACCCCATGTGCTGCTTTCTGTTTGGCGATTTAATCTGCTATTATTAGGTTATCAGTGCCTATACTTAGCTAGGTTTCAGAGGCTTTCCATATCTTTTTTAAAATCTGATTTCCATTTCTTGTGCGCGTGTGGTTAATTATGGTCAGTGTTGGGTATGAGTTAACTCATGTGAGTTTAAACTCACGAGTTAACTCACTTGCTGTGATTTATGAGTTTGAGTTAACTCACCTTAAAGAGTGTGAGTTATGAGTTTGAGTTAACTCATATTTTCTGTGAGTTTGAGTTGTAACTGTCAATTATTTTAAACTCAACTCACTCTTCGGCACTCGGCACATATTATGTTGAAACAAGCCTTTTTTAAATTGTCGGCTTTCCATACTGGTGAGTGGTGACGGCAGGGAGGGTCGTAAGCACTGCTAGCGGACAGTATTTAAGCACTGCATATTTTGTATATTGTGAACAGTTAAGAACAACATGGCTGAAGTACCGTGTATTCTTGATGGAAAATATTTTTCTGTTACAAGTAGGCGTGCTGGAAAAATTGTTGCTCGATTAGAATGTGCTAGTATGAAACGTGTGAGTTTATGAGTTAATTCATTTAACAAGTGAGTTTGAGTTAACTCATTTCACTTAGGATGAGTTGAGTTTGAGTTTAAACTCATTTTGAGGTGCGTGAGTTGAGTTTTGATTTAACTCATTTCTTGTGTGAGTTTACCCAACACTGATTATGGTTAATTACAGTAACTGACACGCGAATTCATATGCCGCTTTCTTCTGCCATTATCAGGTGCCTATATACTTAGCTAGGTTTCATGGGCTTTCCTTATCTTCTTACTTTATTTCCATTTCTTAATTACAGTTACGTTTTACATGAATACGAAAGAGTGGGCGAAAACCCCTAGGCATTAAAGCTTCGGCGAAAGCCTCTAAAGGTGAAAGCCCATAGAGGTGAAGGGCACGGAGGTGAAAACCCTTAGAGTTGATTCGTCCGGAAGGGGTGACAGCCTCTGATGCCGGTTAAACGACTGCTGAGGATACTCGTGACAAACAAACATCCACACACACACACACACACACACACACACACACACACACACACACACACACACACACACACACACACACACACACACACACACACACACACACACACACACACACACACACACACACCTACACACACACACACACACCTACACACACACACACACACACACACACACACACACACACACACACACACCTACACACACACACACACACACACACACACGCACGCACGCACGCACGCACGCACGCGCGCACGCGCGCACGCGCGCACGCGCGCACACACACACATAATTATAGCTCCTTCTCATCGTTATCATCTCTGTAGAAAGACTGTAGGTGTCCATTACACATTTCATTCATTATCTTGAAACTTCTCCGAATGCCAGTCAATTGTTTGTCACGAGTGTCCTCAGCAGTCGTTTAGCCGGTGTCGCGTGACAGACTATCTGTCCTAAAACTATCCGGGGGCGGCGGGGGATGAATAAATTTATCCCCCGGATGGAATCTACCGGTATAGAGTATCCAGGGGATAAACCATTTCTATCCCCCATCGTGTAAAATCATCCCCCAGGGATAAAAAATATCACAGGCATAAGGTATTATTGAAAATGCGTATAATTGATATATATCTATTATTAAAAAAAGTAAACTCGCATCGCAATATAATATACTGAGAAAAGTAAGCAAATTTAACGAAGAAATTCGTGAATAGATTGAGGTTACCATTAGTGAATAATAATAATAATAATAATAATTATTATTATTACTATTGTTATTATTATTATTATTACTATTATTATTATTATTATTATTATTATTATTATTATTATTATTATTATTATTATTATTATTATTATTATTATTATTATTATTATTATTATTATTATTATTATTACTACTACTACTACTACTACTACTACTACTACTACTACTACTACTACTACTACTACTACTACTACTACTACTACTACTACTACTACTACTACTACTACTACTACTACTTCTACTACTACTACTACTACTACTACTACTACTACTACTACTACTACTACTACTACTACTACTATTATTATTATTATTATTATTATTATTATTGTCATTATCATTATTATTAATATTATTATTATTATTATCATTATTATTATTATTATTATTATTATTATTATTATTAATATTATCATCATCATCATTATTACTAGGTAGTTTTTAAATAGCGTCCCTTCAAGGTGATCTACTCAGGAGCGCTCCCAGTCCAACCACAGCTAAATCGAGTAGTAGTCTTTAAGTTGGTAAGGAACAAGGTAAAGCGAGTCATAGGGACTAGGCGGAGTGCAACAGGGATACAAATCGGTGATGTAATGAAAATCCAAAACGAGAAATAGGTAAAGCAAGTTACTTTAAGTGTTCTAAGTCTGCTAAGCAATGTTTAGAGCAAATCAAACCGAAGTTACAGTATATAGGAAGGATAACCACACGCGGAAGTGGCTTTCTTCCCCTTCTCTTAAGAGGGATTTTGGGGGAAGACAGCATTACATTGTCGTTGGAACATTTCTCAAGATATTTTCGCACTGCTGAAGGCTCACCGAAGTCAACATCCAGCGTGGCAGAATCTGAAGCAATCTCAACGGGATAGGCAGCTGCGTACAGCCCACACAAAGAGAAGTCCATATGCTGCTGGCAAGGGAGGATTTTAACATGTAGGTTTCCGATGTGGTTAGGTGCCTTGTGTAGAACTGACGCAATTGTCGGCTGAGATTTGCCGAGATAACCCTGTAGGCCTAACTGTATGTTACAGTACACATTGCATAGTTTGTAGGTGAGATTTTCATTGACGCTCTGCATTATTACAGTTCACTTAACCTCTGTTATTGTGAAAAATTTAATAAGTTGGAAAAAGTTGGAAAAAGTTTGACTACTTTTTTAGTTTAGCTAACTAATTTCCAAAATTAGTTGCCAACTTCAAACTATTTTTTAGTTGGAAAATAGTTTTAGTCTAACTAAAAAAATAGTATATTTTTTAGTACCCATCACTGAGTTCTAAACTGACTTAAATCGCACAATTTGTAATTATGTTGCAGGGGGATACTTTTTGACTGGGGGATAATTTTGTACGGCTCATGGGGGATACTTTTGCACGAGGGGGGGATAGTCCCTCCCGTTCACATTCATCCGGCCGGATACTCCATTCTGCTAAGGGGACATACTTGTATGGGGGATACTCTATTTCGTGACACCGGCATCAGAGGCTGTCACCCCTCCGGACGAATCAACTCTAGGGGTTTTCACCTTCGTGTATATATATATATATATATATATATATATATATATATATATATATATATTTGTAAGAAAAGGTTATCAATTTTGTAGACGAATTCCTAAAAAAGGAATGAGATTATTGTTGGGAGACCCGGAAAAAGCTGTAAAAAGAGGCGAATGACTAAAAAAGGTTATCAAGTTTTTTTGGAGATGAATTCTTAGAAAAGTAGAAAAATGTTTTGGGACATGAATTCCTAAAAAAGGTCATCGACCAGACAATGGCCGACTTTGTCCCCCCCCCCCACCTCTCTGTCAAGATCGCCGCCACTGAGTATGGTGTTAGCGACTTCATTTTCTTAGCCTCGGCATAATGAGGGCGGGTGGCCAGTACTCTCCTTCGCCGTCTTATCTTCCCACTGACAGTGTACGGTCAGTGTACTCATTATAGCTGAGTTGGCTAGGGGCGCAGATGGAGCAGAAATCTCGAACCAAGTTTCTGCCCTGGCGTGGATTTGAACCTCCGACCTCTCGACTGACAGTCCATCACGCTAATCACTATACTATCGAGCACCCCGAACATAACTGGATAATTAATCGATGTTCACTGTGAAGGCTGAGTGTCTCAGCTGAACTCTACACTCCCACCCCCACCCCCAATCTAATGCATATGCATGGGGACACGGCGTTACTTATCATCCTCTGGATCTTTCCTTGGTGATTTGCACGCGCCGAATGGGACCCTGGGTTTTTCTCAATCCGCCGAAAGTAAATTAATTAAGGGAGGGCACAGTTGTAACATCAATAGGATTTTAATGAAAAAGCTTCAGAAACGTGGTAGATGCTTGACTGATTGATTAACTTCCTTCGTTCACCGAAGCCTTTGATCTCTATAGCCTATGAGAGCGAGAGACACAGACATACAGACAGACAGACAGACAGACAGACAGACAGACAGACAGACAGACAGACAGACAGACAGACAGACAGAAAGAAAGAGCGTTTAAGAGCGTATATTAGGAACGGTAAAAATTATATATATAATTATACATGCATTGCGTGTCTTCTGTCACATTGGAGGCATGTATACTATACAGCACTATTTGCATGTTTAGGCCTAACCGTTACAAGAGTCAGTTTATAAAGCAGGGGTGGGCAAACTTTTTGCACATGGGGCCACAATAAACGCCAAAAAAATTCGGAGGGCCGGATAACAAATTTTTAACTTTTAATAACGACTAACGGGTAAAGAAGTTTAGCCTACTATTAATAATATATTAAATACACTTTAGCTGTTACTACAGTGAGATGTATGCGACTGCGAACATGCATGCATTTAATTTACAAGTTTCCCATAGGACTATAATTCCGGAGTGATTGCGCTGGTTGCAATTAACAGTTCGAGTTCAAGTTTAGATCACTTAACTGAGAACTGTACTGGATTTGCTAATCTTCGTAGTTGAAGATCTTTGTTGACAGATGTAAGTGGATGCGAATAACACAAACATTTTTAAAGCAAAAGTTTGTAGATTTGAGAATTTTTCCTTCCTGGGCGAAGGAAAGAATGTTATCAGGTCTGATCTTTTGAGCTGTTCTTTAAGAACAATGTCACGTTGTGGATCGGTTAACTCCAGCTGAAGTTCCGTATTATTGTCAATGTCAAATGTGAACGGTATAGTAGGCTATGCAAATTCAGTGTCAATTGATTTAAAATCCACAAATCGTCTGGAGAATTCTTAATTCTTTCAAACTTGACAGCTGAAGGCTCTATTTTTCCTACCCTGCAGTTTGTAGGGTAGGAAAGTTCCCGTAGTTTTGTTCTTTCATCTGCTTGAAAGCAACATTAGCTTTACTTGAACGGATTTAACTGCTGCGTATATAGATCATGTGCAAACACCTCTGCGGGGAAATGGAGCAGATCGGCAGAGTTAAAGCATAGTGTTATTATTAAAGACGAGACCGGAATAATACGTAAGAGAGCAGCGCCACTCGAGTAAAACGAAGAAACTTCTCGCGGTCTGAATATTTTTAAACTTCCTGAAGAATTGTGGGGGCCGGATAAAAAGTGTTGGCGGGCCGGATGCGGCCCGCGGGCCGTAGTTTGCCCACCTCTGGTTTATAGCGTTCATAATGTTTTCAACGTTAGTTGATGCACTTATTTTATCGACGACTTATTAGCTCTCCGTAAAAAATCAGCTCTATCTCTGGACAACCGCTCTGACACGACGTAGCGCTCGCGAACAAGTAACGCTTTAGAAATTTTGGGATTACTATTACGACTATAAACCGAGTACATCGACTGCACGTTATCTTTGGGAAGATCTGATGGCGACTGAGAGTAGCCTACTGGCAACCGGCCTTCGTGTGTTTACCGATGCTAAGAAAATATACAGTAGTCGCTAACACTTCATCGTCATGGCTGACTTAATGTTCTTAGCTGCAGACTACTTTTCTTCGTCTTCGTGTCTTTTGACCTTTTCTTACATGCACACTAATAAGCGATCACTGTTCGTCTATTGTCAGAGCCATGAATTTATATAGCGATCGCTGTCTGTTTATTGTCAGAGCCATAAATTTATATAGCGATCGCTGTCTGTTTATTGTCAAAGCCATGAATTTATATAGTGATCGCTGTTTGCTTGTTGTCAGAGCCATGAATTTATATAGTGATCGCTGTTTGTCTATATATAGCGTTCACTATTTGTCTGATGTCAGCATGGGCGGAAATCCCAAGGAGTCGAGGGGACAAGATCCCATCTTTAACAGTGGGGAAACACACCATAGAGTTGCCCCCTAAATTTTTTAAGAAACACCAAAAAGGTCAAGAAATTTTTTTCCATTAATATTTTTCACCTCTTTTTTAACCAGATCAGTTCAAAAGTGTCCTGTGTCCTCCTCACCTGTCAAACAAGATCGCCGCCACTGGTCGTCAGAGTCATGAATTTATATAGCGATCACAAATGTCTATTGTCAGAGCAACGAATTTATATGGCGATCACTGCTTGTCTATATATTGCGATCACTGTTTGTCTGTTGTCAGAGCCTTGAATTTATATAGCGATCACTGTTAGTATGTTGTCAGAGCCATGAATTTATATAGCGATCACTGTTTGTCGATTGTCAGAGCCATGAATTTATATAGGGATCTTGTTTGTTTACTGCCAGAGCCATAAATTTATATAGCGACCACTGTTTGTTTGTTGTCAGAGCCATGAATTTATATAGCGATCACTGTTTGTCTCTCGTCAGAGCCAATAATTTATATCACGATCACTGTTTGTCTGTTATCACAGCCATTAATTTATATAGCAATCACTGCTTGTCTGTTGTCAGAGCCATTAATTTATATAGCAATCACTGTTTGTCTCTCGTCAGAGCCATGCGTATATATAGTGATCACTGTTTGTCTATTGTCAGAGCCATTAATTTATATAGCGATCACTGTTCGTCTGTTGTCAGAGCCATGAATTTATATAGCGATCACTGTTTGTCTGTTGTCAGAGCCATTAATTTATATCACGATCACTGTTTGTCTGTTGTCAGAGCCATTAATTTATATAGCAATCACTGTTTGTCTCTCGTCAGAGCCATGCATATATATAGTGATCGCTGTTTGTCTATTGTCAGAGCCATTAATTTATATAGCGATCAATGTTTGTCTGTTATCAGAGCCATCAATTTATATAACGATCACTGTTTGTCTCTTGTCAGAGCCATGCATATATATAGCGATCACTGTTTGTCTCTCGTCAGAGCCATGCATATATAGCGATCATTGTTTGTCTATTGTCAGAGCCATGAATTTATATAGCGATCACTGTTTGTCTATTGTCAGAGCCATTAATTTATATAGCGATCACTGTTTGTCTGTTGTCAGAGCCATGAATTTATATAGCGATCACTGTTCGTCTGTTGTCAGAGCCATGCATATATATAGCGATCACTGTTTGTCTCTCGTCAGAGCCATGCATATATATAGCGATCACTGTTTGTCTATTGTCAGAGCCATTAATTTATATAGAGATCACTGTTTGTCTGTTGTCAAAGCCATGAATTTATATAGCGATCACTGTTTGTCTATTGTCAGAGCCATTAATTTATATAGCGATCACTATTTGTCTGTTGTCAAAGCCATGAATTTATATAGCGATCACTGTTTGTCTGTTGTCAGAGCCATGAATTTATATAGCGATCACTGTTTGTCTGTTGTCAGAGCCATGAATTTATATAGCGATCACTGTTCGTCTGTTGTCAGAGCCATGAATTTATATAGCGATCACTGTTTGTCTATTGTCAGAGTCGTGCATTTACGTAGCGGCCGCTTTAAGTCACTTGTCGGAGCCTTGTATTTATATAGCGATCACTGTTTGTCTATTGTCAGAGCCATTAATTTATATAGCGATCACTGTTTGTCTGTTGTCAAAGCCATGAATTTATATAGCGATCACTGTTTGTCTATTGTCAAAGCCATGAATTTATATAGCGATCACTGTTTGTCTGTTGTCAGAGCCATGAATTTATATAGCGATCACTGTTCGTCTGTTGTCAGAGCCATGAATTTATATAGCGATCACTGTTTGTCTATTGTCAGAGTCGTACATTTACGTAGCGGCCGCTTTAAGTCACTTGTCGGAGCCTTGTATTTATATAGCGATCGGTCGCTGTTTGTCAGTTGTCATAGCCATGTATTTATGTAGCGGTTGCTTTATGTCAATTGTCGGAGACGTGATGTCTGTGAACGTGTCTGTTTCTGTAAGGTTTATCGCTGTGCTATTCCCGTTGAAGAAGGATCTCTTCTGTCGCCAGCGCAACGCAGTGACGATCATCGTCATCCTCTTCGCCTCTCTCTCCTACTCGCAGATCTTTCGTCTCGTCATCTTCGGCATCAACTCCGGCAGCTGTGAGGCTGCTGACGTCTACCGCGGCGTCTACGTCATCCTCCACGTCTATCTCTACCAGCTCCTGCTCCAGTTCCTCCTTCCGGCTGTCCTCATCTTCGCCCTCAACGTCGCCATCTTGCACCGCCTGCGCCGCCACCGTCAGGGCGTTCCCCTACAGCGTGCCGCATCCTGTGCCTCGGCCGAAGTCTCTACGCTGAAGCGCCGCCCGCGCAAGACGACCTGCATGCTGCTCGTCATCGCGTTCACGTATCTCGTCACGATTCTGCCACTCCTCGTTGTATCGCTGACAATGCACGTGGCACTCCTGACGGACATCGCCCTCGCCACGTGGATCTTCGCCCACCTCGAGGACCTCCGTCTCGTCCTTGAGCTGCTCTCGGAAGTCAACTACGCCTCCAACTTCTACATCTACGTGCTGACCGGAGCACACTTCCGGCTGGCCGTGTATCAGCTCTTGCGATTCAGACGCAGGCGTCGGAGCAGTTACACTTTCTCGTGTCCGATGACAACTTCTATTGAACGAGGACGCACCGGAAGTCGTACGTCCAACCGGAAGCTGACGTCATTCACCATCAGTCACAGAACGGCGACAGAGATCTAAGACCGTCTCTGCTCAGCTGAAGATGGATTGTGACGTCATCAATTATCAGCTAACTTTAGACATGACGTCATACGTGGCCAGCTAAATTTAGATCTCACGTTATCAGTGATCAGTTGAATATAGACCTTACGTCATCAGAGGTCGGATAAATTGAGACTGAAACTGGTAACTCAACAGACTCTCTCTCTCTCTCTTTGTGCCGTCGGCTCTAGGAGCCCTAGCGATCGTCATGCCACACAGTCTCCGTTGCCGTCTTGCTACTTCTCCCAGTAGCCCTTGAGTCGCGCTTTGGCCTGGGAGTCCCACCTCAGCGCTCCGGCCTGGGAGTCCCTCCATCCGCGACCATCGGCGTGGTTTGGTGTGTGGCATGACGATTTTCTTGGCATGATTAACAGGGGTGGTTTGCCATTGCCTTCCCCTGGTTAGAACGCGTTATCTGCACGCCTGGGTAAATTATAGCAGTTGAAAGTATAAGAAACTGGTAACTTATAACAAACTGATAACTAGGATCAGACTAAAAATGGTTAGCCGAACTGACCAAAGTGAGACAGTTGACTCAAACCGAGTTGTCGGCCAAACCAACTTGTGGACACGGAAAATTACCAATTACTCAAACCGTCGGCTAACTGACCAGCCTCGCGAATGATGCCTGAACCCGAACACTTAAAGACCATGTATACAACTACCTAGACTGATAACTCGGAGAACAGTGGACTGAAGAGACTGAAAACAGTATAAATAGCCCATGTATATAGCTACCCGGACTGATAAGTCTGCGATAACTGACTATGCTGACATGCATAACTGAACATTATATTACACACTAGTGTATTAACCCGTCATAAATTATGACGTGACGACAGTGTATCATTATGGGCCTATGTGTATCGTTGGCTAAAATGCTCTGAGCGCCGTCGTCAAGACGACCGTCGTCAAGACGGCAGTATAGTGACGTCACAAACGGTTTCACAATAGAACAGATAGAGCGTTATACGACGGACAAATTTGCATATAAGGAAACTATATGTATAGATAACGAAAGGCAAACGTACGGATATTGCCTGGATACTTTTACAGACGATTCGTGATGCTATTTGTATTGGGACAAGGAACCACGTCCAGCAGCCATGGTCCAGTCGTGAACACAACAACCTACTAATGCCATCTCCTTAACATTGCCACTTGATGTCGTTTCGTGCGGAAACATTTATAACCGGACAAATATTTAGCCAACTCGTAGAGACGACCATTGTTCAAGCGTTACCGACTTCATTTTCTCAGCCTTGGTGTATGTTTGAGTTTATCTAGGCAGTTATATAGCGGCTTTTAGGTACTATACAGAAGTGTCTCCAGCCGAAACTGATTTCAACAGATGGTCACTGATGACAACTGATACTAACTGATGTTAGACTAGCGTGATATGAACGTGGGTCGCTATGTACTGTTCTTTCCTACGCCTTGCTGTCTCTAGAGCCGAGAGGAGAGTCGTAACAAACAGCAGGAAATACAGTGGAAATCAGAGAGAGAGAGAGAGAGAGAGAGAGAGAGAGAGAGAGAGAGAGAGAGAGAGAGAGAGAGAGAGACAGACAGACAGACAGACAGACAGACAGACAGACAGACAGACAGACAGACAGACAGACAGACAGACAGACAGACAGACAGACAGAGACAGAAAGAGACAGAGAGAGACAGACAGAGACAGACAGAGACAGACAGAGACAGAGACAGTCTGTTTGGTAGACCTACGCGCTGCTCCTCTTTGGCACCCGCTGTCTCTCTTTCTGCTCTTTCTGTTTGTTACGGAAATATTTTGCTGTTTTTCTCTTTGTCACCCGCTGTTTCTCCTTGTGTTTGTTACGTCACTGTTTTCTCTCTCTCTCTCTCTCTCTCTCTCTCTCTCTCTCTCTCTCTCTCTCTCTCTCTCTCTCTCTCTCACTCTCTCCCCCTCTCTCTCTTTATCTCTGGTACCCGCTGTCTTTGCTTTTTGTTTGTTACGTCACTGCTCTCTGGCTTTCTTGTTGATACCCGCAGTTTTTCGTTCTACTTGTTACGTCACTGCCTCCTTTGTTACATCACTGCTCTGTTGTTGGTACCCGCTGTTTTTCGTTCTGCTTGTCACGTCACTGCTCTTTTTGTTACGTCACTGCTCTCTCTGGTACCCGCTGTTTTTCGTTCTGCTTGTTACGTTACGTCACTGCTCCCTTTGTTACGTCACTGCTTTCTCTTGTTGGTACTTGCTGTTTTTTGTTCTGTTTGTTACGTCACTGCTCCCTTTGTTACGTCCCTGCTATCTCTTGTTAGTACCCGACTACCCGCTGTTTTTCGTTCTCTTTAATTGTTACGTCACTGCGTCCTCACTTTGGCTTCCGCTGTATTTCCTTGCTTTTAGCACTCGCTTTCTCGCCTTGTTTGTTACATGATCACTGCTCTCTTTTTGTCTGATGTCTATACTCTTTGCGGTATAAGGTGAACGTTCTAACCAATCGGCTACCGTGTTCCACATTTGCCTTTTTGACGCTTGAATAATTAACTGGAGATTTAATTAGCCTACACGAGCAATTGCAAAGAAGAAATGAAGCTAATCAGCCAAGGTATTTATCAAACGCTTCTCTCAACCGAACGATCGCTTTCCTGTAGTGAGTTTGCGTCTATACGTTAGCACTTTGGCGATTCTTTGACGCTTGAATAATGAATGGGAGATTGATTACTCGGCTTTAGATATTCGAGCCATTCCGAGAACCGAATTAGCCAAGCTGATGCAATATTTATTTCTCGAACGCTTCTCTCAAAATGACGCTGGAGGAAGAATTCAGTGAGTCTCAGTGACACTACCTTCTCATGGATAAGGAGAAGGAAATGGACGAACAGAACAATACAGGGAATCAAGGAGGGAGGAATACTAAGGGCCAAGGAGTTCGAAGCACGTGGTGGTGATCAAGAAGGTATATAGTTCGAAGGAAAAATAGGAAAGCGCAGTGTACAAATCCGAGATCTGGTACCCATAAAGTGGCACGTAACAATGCCTAAAATTAGTCCTACACAGCGGCGTAACTTTGCTCTAAAAAGTGGAGGGTACCACTTTCTTACATACAGGAAGCAAGGCGGAGACTGCGATCTCTGGGAAGGCACAATAATAAAATATTGATTGGCAGTGTTCAAAAAGTGGGGGGTACGGTACCCCTCAGTCCAAAAAGTGGGGGTACGGGTACCCCTCGTACCCCCCACACATTACACCTATGGTCCTACATAATACTAACCCGATCCCTTCCCCAATACAATAATACAACTGTATTCGATATCGCCCTCCTTCCAAAGTTCACCTGGGCGTATACACGACCATACGACAGAACATCGATGGTGCAGAACAATTGTATGTGAAGGACTCGCAAGGTCTTTACTCAGGGACCGCCTCAGTGGAGGTTCGAACCCGTAGCCTCCGTGTTGTAAGCCAAAAGCTCTAACCAATCGGCTACCGTGTCAATCACGCATAACTTCAATCTTAGTAAAGTTAGAACTTTACTATCCTGGTGACAACTAACGCAATTTATTGCAACTGCCTCAAAGGAGGGTCAGCGAGAGTCAGTTCTAATATATATATATATTTACCTCCTGAGTCCTAATTACATCTTATGGCTCAACTGTAAAGTGGCTCTTATCAAGAGGCGAAAAATCCAGGTTATTCATGGGCGGCGATCATCTGGGTCGAGGGGGACAAGACACCCCACCTTTAACAGTGGGGGACACGCCATGCATCGGACCCCCACATTTTGAAGAAACACCAAAAAGTCATAAAAAGTTTTTGCGCGTAAACACGAAAAATTTGTGTACCTCTTTTTTGACCAGATCAGTTCACGGCGATAAAATTTTTTACGTCTTTTTTGACCAGATCAGTTCACGGCGATAAATTTTTGTACCTCTTTTTTTGACCAGATCAGTTCACGGCGATAAATTTTTGTACCTTTTTTTGACCAGATCAGTTCACGGCGATAAATTTTTGTACCTCTTTTTTGACCAGTTCAGTTGACGGCGATAAATTTTTTACGTCTTTTTGACCAGATCAGTTCACGGCAATAAATTTTTTTACGTCTTTTTTGACCAGATCAGTTCACGGCGATAAATTTTTTACGTTTTTTTGACCAGATCAGTTCACGGCGATAAATTTTTTACGTCTTTTTTGACCAGATCAGTTCATGGCGATAAATTTTTTACGTCTTTTTTGACCAGATCAGTTCACGGCGATAAATTTTTTTACGTCTTTTTTGACCAGATAAGTTCATGGCGATAAATTTTTTTACGTCTTTTTTGACCAGATCAGTTCACGGCGATAAATTTTTTTACGTCTTTTTTGACCAGATCAGTTCATGGCGAGAAATTTTTAACCTCTTTTTTACCAGATCAGTTCACAGAAATAAATTTTGTACCTCTTTTTTTGACCAGATCAGTTCACGGCGATAAATTTTTTTACCTCTTTTTTGACCAGATCAGTTCATGGCGATAAATTTTTAACCTCTTTTTTGACCAGATCAGTTCGCGGCGATAAATTTTGTTACGTCTTTTTTGACCAGATCAGTTCACGGCGATAAATTTTGTTACGTCTTTTTTGACCAGATCAGTTCACGGCGATAAATTTTTTTACGTCTTTTTTGACCAGATCAGTTCACGGCGATAAATTTTTTTACGTCTTTTTGACCAGATCAGTTCACGGCGATAAATTTTTTTACGTCTTTTTTGACCAGATCAGTTCATGGCGATAAATTTTTTTACGTCTTTTTTGACCAGATCAGTTCATGGCGATAAATTTTTTACGTCTTTTTTGACCAGATCAGTTCACGGCGATAAATTTTTTTACGTCTTTTCTGACCAGATAAGTTCATGGCGATAAATTTTTTTATGTCTTTTTTGACAAGATCAGTTCACGGCGATAAATTATTTTACGTCTTTTTTGACCAGATCAGTTCATGGCGATAAATTTTTAACCTCTTTTTTACCAGATCAGTTCACAGAAATAAATTTTGTACCTCTTTTTTTGACCAGATCAGTTCACGGCGATAAATTTTTTTACCTCTTTTTTGACCAGATCAGTTCATGGCGATAAATTTTTAACCTCTTTTTTGACCAGATCAGTTCGCGGCGATAAATTTTTTTACCTCTTTTTTGACCAGATCAGTTCATAACTCTTTTTTGACCAGATCAGTTCAAAAATGTCCCCCTCACGTGTCAAACAAGATCGCCGCCGCCACTGCATATTATGTACATTCGTATCCAATGCGCGATTGCGCGTACCATGCGGTTGTTCATTTCTGATCCAACATATCCACTGCATATAATATGTCCTCAGAATTCAGTTGATGCAATGCCTGAACTGAAACAGAAATGCTTCTACACACACGGTAGGTCTTTTCAATCTGTATCACATTATATTACCGTACAACGTCCTTCAGCTTCTGTTCCAGCTACTTCTCTTCCTCTGCACCTGCCTCACATTCTTCCTCCCACAGCCAAAATTTCGGGACTCTCCACTCAAACCAAATGGGCCCTCAGTCTGTCCTCCACCCAATCTTTGAGTCTCTCTCAGATTAAGGCCCGGCCCCATAGCTCCTGACCCAGTTACTATGCTGGTGATGCCTTCTCGTATTCCTCCTTATGATCCCCTTCCGCTTTCATCTAAAGCCGCTTTGCCCTCGTCCACTTACAGTACTCGACCGATTTACAGTGCTCGAGTGATACCAAGTAGGCATAATTTTAACATCCAACTCTTACTGTTGGCGAACAAGAGTCTATGCAAAAGTATGCATTAAGCATGTACCCGGTGTACGATGTATTCACAAAAGCACTACGGAAGCACTTCATGACATCGTAATTGCAGTTGCAATTGTTTGATCTTAGCAAGAGATGAAACTACACGAATCTACCTAAAACCAATATCAGAGACACTTCACATATGGGTGACATGCGTTGGCTGATGCTAATGGGAAAGGGTGGTAAAATGGATGGGAAGGAAGCAGGAGTGGGCAGAAAAGGTCATGTCATCGACAGCGATATACTGTCATGTACTGCAATATAAACATATGTTGTATTATGTGCACCAAGGGATAGAGTGGGAATACAAGGGTTTGAGGAGGACGATGACATAAAGGAGCTTCATGGAGATAAAGAGGATAAAGCCAATACTGTATTATAATACAGTATATGGGGGAGGAAGAATACAATGAAAGTGATACCACATGGTAAGACCAATTACGTCATGTAAGACTTAGGTTGTTAAGTGAAGTTAAAGGCAAGTGACGAGCAAGGCAATCAAGCCACTAGCAGAATTCATCCATAGCAACTTTATAGTTCATCACATGTACAGTATCATGCGGTACTTTACCTAGCCATCAGATCCAACAAGTCCACCTGAAAGCCAAACAAATGTCTAAAAAGCCCATGGAACAAAAATAAACCCAAGGAAACTAATGACAGTTATTTAATAAGTTAAGCATGTACAGTATGTGCAGTTTTGTGCACATCCTAATATTTACATGTCTTTTCTAAGAACTTCTCAGAGTAACCTTAATACAAGCAGGTAAAATTATGTTCAGTTCAGGTGAAGTAGTGAGTGTATTAATGGCATGCCTTTGTAAGCATTAAGAGCCCACAGATCTGCTAGTGTGTAGAGAAATTCCCTATCTCATCTAAACAATCCCACGAGAGGCTCAAATTGTACATTTGGTGCTATTATAGTTGGAACGAATCAGCAACTGCAGCAGAAACCCATCAATCACCCAGTCAATTTACCCTTCAGTCAAGTTAAAATACAATACAACTGAAATTCGATCCTGCTAATAGTAGCAGTTTAAGGCCAGACAACAAGAACCAGTGCTTATTTTCAGCCGGAACAGCGTTCTGGCACCTTTTTCAGATACTAAAACATAATTTCTTTTTTTACATAATAAAAACAATAATTTAGTTATTTTAATTTAATTTCAGTGTTTTGAACTGTTTTCAGTGTTTACTGAGACCCCTCCAAACCCCAATTCCGTTTCTCTCGAGATTTTAGCCCGCCCATAATTATTCCATTCCGGAACCTATAGTTCCATTCCGGAACCTTTAATTCCATTCCAGAAAAAAAGCACTGACAAGAACCATGCATAGTATAATGTAAATCAACAAAACACTTACATGTATATATAGTGCCTTCATGCACTTCCCAAAAGCACTAAAGAAATAGTGAAGCTTTCAGCTTTGAGCATAAATACCAAGAATAATGAGTGTAAGTATAAAGAAGCAGAAGTTACCTGTTTCTTCAACTACTATAATTATGTGCACATCCTAAGGAACTTAAAGGGCAATAAAACAATCTTTTATATATACATCAACTGGACACATCAAAAAACAAATTTAATTATCAGTTACTCATTTTAATCATTGTCTTCAGTATCATCCTCGTCCGTACAACTTGTGTAGTCACTGCAAAGAATACCGAGTGCAGAATTCGTGACCTTGCTCGAGCAGTCACTCGTGACAACCTCGGTCCCATCTGGCTGGGTTGCAGCTGTTTTTGACTCACTTTCAACCTCCTCTACACATCGAGATTTATTGTCCGTTTCAAGAGAAGCAGTCGAGCAGTCACTGATTGATTCAGACTTCCTCTTACGATGCACAATGACTCGATTCGCCAATCCTTTATCTGCACTACTGGTGCCATCTACTGGCGAACCAAACGCCTCTGATCTTTTTCTTGTTATGTCTGATGTTGCAATCTGTTTAAGTCGTTTCAAAGAGATGTCTTTTTTTGTAAGAGGAGATATGGATGAAGAACTATTTTTCTTTGAACTGAAAATTGGTCGTGGCAAAGCTGATGGAAGTTGATTCTTTACGGCTAAGGACAAAAACACGACTCCAAATCAGTAAAATAAATAATTAACAGGTAGTTAAGGTTAAGTAAGGTACGGTACATTAAGGTATGGTAACTGCTTACTGATTATGCAACCTCTTTTGACAAGAGTCCTACAGACTGTGACTGTGGTGTTAAAGGATCTTTTGGCAGAAGCACAATTATGATCATTGCCATCCAGCAACTATACAAGCATTCTTAATAATAATAATAATACCAATAACAAAAATAATAATCATGTTTATTCACAAGCTCACTGACAATGGCAGTAAGTAACATTGAAACATATGACAGTACAATTATCAAGATCTTATAGAACACACTGCTCTATTGGCAGCCTGTTAGGCGCACGTTCATTTTACTGCTGTCCCCCAGGGAGTGGAAGGCCGAGTTGCCCTATAGGAAGCTTACAGGTATCGAACTATGTCTTTCCAGATCTTATGTTCTTCAAGCAAGAGTGTTACCATTCATCTATCCCCCTCCCCAGGTCATCATGAATGACTTGTCTTGAAAATATATAGAAAACAACCTAATAAAATTTCACACAGCACACTTAAATTTGCAACAGAAAGGCTGAGGCAGTAGTAATCATTACGTTTATATGATAAAAGCATATTAAATGCATGTCTATCAGGTCTCAGTGAGACACAAAGCCTTTGAACGTCCTGCCTCAAAAGCAAACATGGAAGTAAGGTTGTTGGATTGTCATCAGTGTTACAGACTGATCTGAATATTAACCTGCTTACGGCTTGGTTTTGGTGTGCCATCGGTTGACGCCCTGAGCATTAGACACCGGCGCAGTAGAAGTTACTAATTACAATTACACTGTGTATGTATTTCACTGATGGAAAACCAAAGCAGATCAAAACAGCAGAAGAGTATTAAGTAATGAACAAATATTACTTCTAAATACTTACCACACAAACGTTACGATATATCCCATCTTACTTTGTTTCCATTACTACATGTACTAGAAAGTTTTATTAGTTTAATTAATTATTAGATTATTAAATTATTTTGTTTCTAATACAGTGGCAAGGAAGACATACCTTCAGTTGTAGAAAACTTTAGCAGCTTAGAAGCTCGTACATCATCCGGATGTTCCTTCAGTAACTTTATATCGAGTCCATATTTTTTGGTGAAGGAATCGTCTTTAAGCTGCTCAGCCTTCAGGGACTTCTTGGCTTCCTGCCCAAAAATGCCATCAGCACATGAAGTTAATCAATCGAATCTAAATAAAATCCAAACTACCCTATTAAAATCTAATCTAACTAATCAAAGAAAACCTTAATCCAAGCAAAACCAGTACCTCTAGTACTGCTCTAAACTGGATAGCTTAATACATCTTCAATCAGTTTCAGCAAGTGGGTGGGGTGGGGGGTTGGTTCTGCTCGGTCTGCTCCTTCTTTCTGCACTGCTCTCGTCCCAGAAAAAAGAAGGATCTGTCCTCGGCCCAATGTTATTTACAATCTTCACTTCCCCGATCAGCTGCAAAGCCAATCACTTTGGAGTCCAGTAACAGCAGTATGCTGATGATACTCAGCTTCTCATTGCTCTGTCACCAACAGATTAGTCTGACAAAGCAATACTTGAAGAGTGCCTCTCTTCAATGCATGCACGGTTCTGCTTCAACCGACTCTTTTGCTCCAACAACTTAACGAAAATCCACTCAGACCTTACTGGTTTTCAATCACTGTCCTACTACACACAATAATAATAATAATAACAGTGACAATTTATATGGCGCTGTAACACAGCCATGTCGTTACAAGGGCGCCTCACAATCAACTAACACAATGGTTTTAAGCATCTCGGCTGCAATGTTCAGAGGCATACGTCACCTTGTCACCTTGTGCTGTCAACTCCTGGAGCTCTAGCGATCGCCACGACACACAATCTCCATTGATTCCTATTCGAAGTCAGGTCCCTTAGTGCTTCCAGATTCATGCCAGTTACATCGTGAATCTCATCCATCCATTTCTTCCTTGGTCGACCCCGTCTTTTTTTCCCCTCACCACAAGCCAACATCATTTCCTTTTCTAGCCCATCAGATCGCATAACATGACCAAAGAATCCAAGCTTCAATCTTGTCGCTTTTTGTTTTAATGACTCTTCATTCTCGACACCAATCTCCACTCGTATTGATTCGTTCGTCCTTTTCTCTGTCCATGATATTCTCAACATTTTTCTCCATATCCACATTTCACATGCGTTGACCTTTTTCTCCATGTTCTTTGTCATTGTCCACGACTCACAACCACACAGAACCGTTGGAAAGACTAGGGCTCTCACGAGCCTTTTTTTGTATCTATGCTCACATGCTTGTCCTTCCATATCTTTTCCAGTCCAATCATTGCAGCTTTCCCAATCGCAATCCTTCGTTTTATTTCTGTATCACATTTTCCTTCTTTTTCAACCAATGATCCCAGGAAAGTGAAGCTTTCTACCACCTCTATTTCTTCTCCGTCAATCTCAAAAGTATCCCATTCTGCTGTTGTCATGACTTTTGTCTTCTTTATGTTGAAGTATAAGCCAGCTTTTTCACTTTCTCTCCTTACCCTTCTTATTAATTCTATCAGCTCATCTTTTCTTTTTGCCATTAGTGTTGTATCATCCGCATATCTAAGATTGTTCAATGTCCTTCCCGCAATTTTTACTCCCTCTTTTGCCCCTTCCATTTCCGCCATTCTCATTATTCTTTCAGCATATAAGTTAAACAGGAATGGAGACAAAATGCATCCCTGTCTCACCCCTTTCTTGATATTGAATTGATCAGTGTCTCCGTATTCTGTTCTTATCACCGCTATCTGATCTTCATATAGTCCCCTTAATAGCCATATCAAGTGTTTCGGAATTCCCATCTCAAGTAGGGTTTTCCACATTAAATCGTGGTTAATGCAGTCAAATGCCTTACTATAATCAATGAAGCAGATGTGCACCTCTTGTCCATACTCCCTTTGCCGTTCCATTATCCACCTTAGGTTGGCAATATGGTCTCTAGTTCCTCGAGATTTCCTGAAACCAGCCTGGTTCACCGGAAGTTCCCTCTCTATTGTGCTTTCCATTCTTTTGTGGATTATTTTCAGTAATATTTTACTAGTGTGTGATATTATTGCTATCGTCCTGTAATTTTCGCATTCCCTCGCGTCGCCTTTCTTGAATATCGGTATGAAGATCGACTTCTTCCAATCATTTGGCCATTCTCCAGTTGCCCATATTTGATTGCATAATTTTGTTATTGTTTTTATCATTACATCGTCCCCTGCTTTTATCATTTCTATAGGTATTCCATCATGACCCGGCGCCTTATTATCTTTGAGTTGTTTTATTGCCCATTCTACCTCTGCTTCCATAACCTCCGGTTCCTTTTCATACCCTGTAACAACAATTTGCTCTTTTTTGACTCGTTTATCTATACTATATAACTCTTCTGTGTATTCTTTCCATCTTTTCTTCATCTTCTCTTCATCGCATATTACGTTTCCATCTCCTGTCTTCATTGAGCCCATTCTACGTGTGAATTTTCCCGTTATTTCCTTTACTTTTGAAAACAATTCTTTAACTCTCCCTTTCCTTCCTTCATCTTCCATTTCTTTGCACATTTCATTTAAATGTTTTTCTTTATCTTCCCGAGCTTGTTTTTGGAAGGCACTATTCAGTGCCCTTACCTTACCTTTGTCGCCTGCTTTCTTTGCAGCCTTCCTGTCCGCTGTCATGCCCACAGCTTCACTCGACAACCAAGTTGTAGTTGTTATTTTCTTCTTCTTTGGGATATGTTTCTCAGCAACTTCAACTATGGCTTTCTTCATTCTCTCCCATGTGTTGTTTGAATCATCTTCCGCCTCTATCTCATCTCTCTCAAGTACTTCAAATCGATTCTTTATTTCCATCCGGTGTAATGCCCTTACAGTCGTATCTAGTCATTCGATCTCCTTTCTTCAGCTTTTTTAATTTCGTTTTCAGTGTTGCTACCAGTAGCTCATGGTCGGTACCACAATCCGCTCCTGGTCTAGTTCTCACATCTCTTATCGTACTGTTCCATCTTTTATTTACCAAAATGTAATCAATCTGATTCCTATATTTCCCATTCGGTGACGTCCATGTGTACAGTCTTCTCTTTGGCTGTTCAAAACATGTATTCATGATTCTCAAGTCATTCCCTTTGCAGAATTCAACAAGTCTTTCCCCAGCTTCATTCTGTTCACCCAGTCCATGAATACCCATTGTTCCTCTATCATCTCCTTTGCATTGCCCCACCTTCGCGTTAAAGTCCCCCATGGTTATCAGTACATCTCCTTTCGGAGTTCTATCCATTGTACTCTGCAAATCATTATAGAAACTATCGTGTTCTTCTTCTGTTGCTATCGATGTTGGAGCATATATCTGTATAATAGTTGTGTTCACCTTTTCTCCTCTAAATCTTACACTCAAGATTCTATCGCTCACCGTATCATAACCCATTATCGCATCTGTACTTGTCTTATCACACATGATTGCAACTCCATTTCTTCCTCTCTCTTTTTGTCCTGACATTATTATCTTGTATCCATTCCAGCTTAAATGTCCTTGTCCTTTCCATCTTGTCTCGCTTAATCCCAATATCGCTAAGTCCAATTTTTTTCATCTCTCCTTGAATCACATCCATCTTTCCAGTTTGCATAGAACGTACATTCCATGTACCCAATTTCATCTTTTGACTGCAGCTCAGATTGAGTCTTTTCCCCTCAATACGATCCACCTCAAAACGTCCATTCGGCTTTTGTCCTGTTGCTTCATTAGACCGAAGGGTCATTGACTCACCGTCTTGCTCTTTCCCAGTAGCTTTTGAGTCGCACTCCGGCCTGGGAGTCCCACCATCTGCGACTATCGATGCTTTTGGTTTGGTGTGTCTCATGACGATTTTCTTGGCATGTTAACAGGGGTGGTTTGCCATTGCCTTCCCCTGGTTTTGCCTGCCGTGCCCGTTCGTTCCCCTTCCCATGGAAGGGTATTAACGGTCCGCACCACGTGAAGGTGGGCACGGAGGACTTTGGTTCATCAGCCCAGGTCGGATCCGAGTCTACGCTCTTAAGAGACGTCGGTCAGGTCGCCTCCCTGCTTTACTCAGAACCAGAGTGACTGATGAACCTTTGCGGACTGGGGTAAAAGGACCTAAAAGCTGATGAGCATCATACAATCCAACATAAAAATTTATACATCTTTACTTTTCTGATGCGGATCTCACATATTCCATAATAGGAGGTGCATAACTGTCAGTGTTGGTCAATATAGCCTATTGAGTTGCTGTTCAGGAGTGCCTCTGATACTGGCTATATATGATGCTAGATCTCGGGAAGTTGAATTTGTTCCACCTTGAGGTATGCTCAAATATACACATGCCACATTACAAGGCCAGTGCTTGGGCAAACAGCCATTTTGTCACCCTGCAGTGCACCCAGAATGACACAATCACTAAACACCACGACCATATAGTGTCACAGTGCAACAATACCTCAACAGATTAGATTAACCTCTACATACCCGGAATTGTTTCCTGGCAAGCTGATTCAGTGTAAAGTCATCCTTGTGTGATTCACGATGTTCAAGAATCTGAGAAATGGTTGACTGCTTCAACTGTCCTTTTGTTCGATCTTCCTCTCCATGTTCCAGTTTGTACATAGCGTTCAACGCCAGCTGCTTCTGAGTTGCACGATCTGTAACAGGAATTAAAAACCAACTTACTCACTAATCATATACTTGTAACTTTTGAAACTAAATATAATTAATTGTTCACTCTCTCATTCACTAATATTATTTACCAAAACAATCACTTAACCCTTTAACGACAAGAGGGATTAGTTTTTCCATACATTTTAGTACATGCTTGTTGTTAAAGTGTCAACTGCAGATTCACTTACCTGTAGAGTTGTAGAGTTAACTGGCCGGAACTGTACCAAAATTCCCAAAGTGGGCAAGAAATTGTTAAAATATGCTGCACAAAATTTCTTTCCTTCATTACCACAGTAGAAAAATAATGCTTCCTCAAGAGTGGAAAAATTACAATAACGGCTGAAACAAGAACTATGGCCATTTTCTCAAGATCATGTGAGTAGATGCTTTTGAGGCAGCATTGTCTTTCCTGTGTTTGGACACAGAAGAAGAAGTGGGAGAGAAACCAAGCAGTTCATCAATTGCTGAGACAGCAGCTGTGAGAGAAACGCAGTTTCCTCAACTTTTATACGGCCAAGAATTTCAACAGCATTTTCCACACGTGGGTTTTAGAGATATCTCAAACCTGCTCAGGTGTGAATGCATGTTTGGTTTAGTTTATTTATTTTTATTATTATCATTACGAACATTTTTAACGCGCACAAAGTCACACAAAAATCTATAAATTTATTTATAGCAAGCACGTTACTAAGAGAAAAAATTACAGTCAGCAGCTTACCTTCTGGAACAATTTGTTCATTTTCATGTGGATCCCATCTTTGCTCTTTTCTTCTTGCGCCACTTATGATCACATAGTCATGATTCTAAAACATGCATCATTCCACTATAAATAAGCATTATTATTACTAGATAAATGCTTCTCTATTGTTATCATAAATATGCATAATAGCACAAAATATGCCAACATACTTTGCGCACACGATTGATTCTATAATTAATAAAATCGTGTTTAAGCATATGGGCATAAATACACTAGTTTTTAGAGTAATCTAAATATGGCTAATGAATATATCTCAACAGAAGCATCTTAGAATTTATAAGATGAAAAAGTTTCCAAAGTTTCTGATTACCATGACTTGGATGTACGGTGTACCCATACATAATCCCAGAGTAAGATGGGTCAATCACAAATGTATAACAAATACGCATACTTTAACTAAGATATGCGGATAATAATAAGAAGAGAACAGTCCCTTAAGAGGCAACCCCAAGAGTCAGCCATCAGTATGAAGCATTAGTGACTTCATTTCTTTAGCCCTCAGTACATGAGGCTAGGTGACCAGTCCTCCTGATGTCTCATGTTCTGACAGCGTACTCATTTTACAGGCACAGTGATGTAGCTGGCCAGGACTTTGGTGTGTGGACCTCACTATGATCGGCGACTCATGACGCTGATCATGAGTACTAGTATCATATAAGAAAAAGTATTTTCCAGAAAAATTTCATGCACTTGATTCTGCAGAAAAACACAGCCCAAATGTGCTCAACTTTGTATCAAATGTGTAGGTAACCGGGCTCTGCAAGAGCCCCAGAACCTCTAGTCATTACGGCCTTTGTGCCGTTGGTGCTCGCTGTCCTAAACCCTTCAATTTTGCCCCAAGTAGTGCAGCTATGAAAGTTGCTTACACAGCTGTACTGCCAAGCTCGCTAGGGGTGCAAAGTGGAGTAGAAATATAAAAAAAATCATCTACCCAGTAAGGATTTTAACTCCCAACCTCTGAGTTGAAAGTCCAACATGCTAATCACTAGGATATCTTTGCAACCCTGATAAATGGGAATCAATCTTTCCAAAATGAGCAAAACATTTTACAAATGAAAGTAAGAATCAGTCTGTCAGTATGTACAAAAATTAAAGTGCAAGCACAGATTCATTAAGTCTTACCGCTGGATCGGTTATAATTTCAAAATGATTATCGCACAGGTGACATTTCATTCGAAATTTGTAGATGGGGGTCGTGTAGTACATTCCATCCTTGGACTTTTCTGCATTGTAGCGGACGCCCATTCCGATGTGATTATTACATCCATCACACCAGATGTTATATGGCATCTCAAACCTGTACAACAAACACCAACCAACAAACAAACAGCTATGTATGATATAATTAAATTTATTTATTATATACATGTTGCGTTTGTGCAAAGCAAGTAAATCGGTGGTGCGAGATAAGAGCGTATGAAAAACTTGTCCAGGATCGTTGCACGAAATCTGTTCAGTAGCATGAACCTGGCAATCACTGTTCAAAGCATTCTACCACATAGCAGAGAAAACTACTGGCCATTCTACTATAAGTTTTCACATACATCAGAGTATACAAAGGACATGCACCACTGCCTCCCGGCTGCCAAGAGAACAAAGTTCAAGATTTTCCTCCTCTTTGGTCGCACCGCATCAACATGCATCACAGAGCTATGTGTTCCAGTGTCGAGTCAACCGGGCTGGCAACGATTGCGCTCTGCTGTTTGTGGAGATATGCAGAGGCCAAGTTTCACACATCAATTTCAGCCTATCAAGCTTTCCTATGTCTTGGGTTTTATTTTCGGACCATTCTGCCAATGTGCATATGTACTGTTGCATTCAACTCGATTTAGCAAACGTGTTAAAACTGTCTTAGAATACACTCTTCAGTTAGAAAGTCATGCATGCAGCACTTTTCTGAGCTACTTAAAATGAACTAAATCAAGTGTATTGATATATACAATGTACATACATACAGAGATAACTGTGCCCAGTGTGCTGCATTACAATATGGAAAGTGTAATTATGACATTATCCATATCAGATTCAGACAACTGTGTGACCTTGCACATCTTATAACACTATAATAATAACATATTTAGGATATACAAATTCTTTGAAGGAAGCCAAACGTCAGTGAAAGATTGAAAGAACAGGACTATCTTCAAGATTCTATTCCTGGAAAGAGCTTCAAAGTCCATCAAAGAGCTCTGGGTTCCTGTTTCTAGTCAGCCTAGTCAATGGTCTTTGCGTTCAGTGGCCCACAAAGACCCAATTGGTCCCATGCTTCTGTATGACGATGCGGGCTCATCGTGCTTTCTTGTGCACCGGACCATCCTCCTAGAACAGTCTACCATTTAAACATACATACTATTTTGTCACAGAAGGAAAAGTTTCAAGCCATCTTAAGACACATCTCTTTAGATCAGTCAGATTCTCATGTTTAAAATCCTTCCTTGCAAGGTTCTTAAAGATGCTTTACAAGTAGTCCGTTAATACATACATCCATACATACATCCATTCATACATCCATACATACATATACACACACATACATACAACCAACTGGCTCACCTGATGATGAGAATTCCTCGGTCCAACTTGCGTGCACGTTCTCGCAGTGGATGTTGGCCATGATAACCTGCCAACGACTTGTGGACTTTATAGTCAAAATCCGGTGGATAGTACTTGTTCTGTCCTTTGCGCTCACCCTGAAATCAGAAAATGAATCAATTAAATAAAGTAATCAATTGAAACTTACAAATAATCAGTTTTGATAAACTTGCTATATTTAAGAAATGACAGCTTCTACAAGTTTTCAGTAAATAAAATATTTCCATTTTACAGTTTACAATTCTAGTGCATGTTTGACCATACCCGCAAAATCAATATGTTTGTAATCATGACCTCATGATATGTATATATTTTTCCAAGCCAAGGCTCCACTTTAATGTCTCTTCTAAGTCTGCAGGGTTTTGAATAACATTCCCCAAATACAATTAATATTATAATATGACAAAATGACATTGACAATTTTTATACACTGACATTATCGTAATCACTACACCAAATGAAAGTAAGTCATTCTCTGCTTATGACATGGCTAAAGCAGTACTTAGCTCCTGCTCCTGCTGGTTTCTCAATAATCCAGTGTTAAGGCAATATTATGTAGAATCTTCTTTCAAATACGTGGTTCAAAAATCTCTTTCTAACATTATTATATGGTTTATCTTCATGAAATGCATTAGATCATCTCTGCAAGCTTTTTATGCTCCTTCTGAATGGTATACTAAGTTAATAGGTTGCTTGACCTTTACAGCCAAGAATATCAGCCTCCCATTAAATCTTTATACACTGAAAAGTTTTCATTGCCCTCCTAGATTGCTGTGTTCAGAAACTGGCACGTTGATAGAACCTCAGTTTCAGATGTAGGACAAGCTTTCAGGTGCTGTGTTCCTTGCATTTGGAATCATCTACCATAAAAGGTCCAATTCGCCAAATCGCTATCATCATCTCTATTTAGCGGAATCTGCGAGTCCTTCAGGGCCTTCCTTTGTGGCCCTCACACGTTTATGATAACTCTGCTATATTTGTTACAGGGATTTCTTGTTGCAGAAATAAATGATTTATTGATTGGTTGATGTCTCACTACTTTACCCTCGTTTTACATAACTCTTCTTGGCCCCTATCGAACATACATCCAGCCATTTACATATATCATATTTTCATTCATTCATTCATTCATTCGTATATTTATATAGCGCCACTTCAAGGGAACTACTCAGAGGCGCTCAGTTATACTGATTTTGTGAGCACATTGTGCTTTAAATCAAGTGCTATTAAGTGCTTTAAATCGGTTAAGAAAAGATTTCTGGGTGTGGCAAAACAGTATGAAAATGATTAAACATGTTCATTACTTAAATTTATGCCACTTCTTGTTCTGCAACTCAACTGGAGTCAGAAAAGTTCTCTTCCTTTTCTGGAAGAGCCCACAAGTACATGCCCTCTTCTTAATCAGCAAATAAAACTCCAACAATTTACCCTAAACGTTTCTTTATAAGACGCTGCGATTAAAAATTGCTAGCTTGTAATATATCAGCCACAAACAAAAGATAATGGAAACGCAGAAGCACAGAATATTAGGTAAATAAGACGAGATCTGATAGTCTAATAAAACACATTTAGAAATTGCTTGCACTTCCAGAGTTTTTGAGCTGTAATACGTAGGGCCTCGTTAAATTAACATTCAAAATGCTAAAATAGTCACTAGATGAAGAATGTTACTACATAAAACGCTCAAAAGATGGTCTACGGTGATTCAAACTTTTTATTGCGGTTAACTTACCATTTCTAATTCCCAGATACAGGAGCCTCTCTTTAAAAAAAATATTCTTACAAAACTTCAACGCAAAGTTGTCGTTCTTGTTCCAAGTTATTCCTCGGTTAGGTAAGTTATTCCTCGGTTAGGTTAGTAAGTACGATAGATGAGTGTCACAATGATGATTTGATGAGTCCAGGATAGCGTAGCTTACATACTTGCTTACAGGCTTTTATTAAAAACTTCTTAGAAATGTGAGAATGGCACTTCGATCTTTAGATGTAAAAAGTATTGCCCAATTTAAGTTTTTCACTGAACGATTAGGAATCTTTGAAATTTCTGCTCACCAATTTCTTTGCATCGCGAAAAATCTCAATCGTATCTTGCTGATAGCATTATGTGTTAAGTTGTTAACCCATATTTTCCAGATTGAAAACTCGCCATTACTCGTACCCGAGTCAAGAAACTACTTTAACATAATTATAATGGAAACGTACACTCCTAGCTACACCCAATATCTAAAAATATTTATAGGATACGGATTACGTGTTTTCACCAAATATCTTAGGTTTCACTGTCAATAAGCATAATTATGGCGAGTATATTTTTTTAATTGTCCATAATTCAATATTATTGCGTAAGGTTTGGTCCAAAGCCAAGAAAAATCTCTTGCGGATATGATGCATAGGCCTATTAATTTAAGTGCCTGCAATAAGTTTTCATGTGTAAGTGAAATGTGGAGCATTTCTAATATGTCCATTAATCAATCGCTCAATTTTCGTTATTCTTAAAGCCTTAAAGCGCGGCAGTTGTATAAAATTTTGTGGGCATTTGGTTTTTATACGTTACGTTGTATGAGTGGGTAATGAATAATTATTATTGTCCTAAGCAGTGCGTATGCGTGCCGTTTTTCTGAGTGAGAAATTGCATATACATATGGATTGTCGCTACATCAATTTTGCCTCGCTGATTTTCTAGAGAGCTTTGAGCTAAGACTTTGGGTTCAAAAAGTAGGCGTGGTTTGCGGCGGAAGTGGATGTCCGTGGCGCATCAGTGAAGGATAGAATATTTTGAACATAAATTTGGTTGTTTTCATATACACTTGTAAAAATTGGCCTTCAGCTCGGAAGAATGGCCACCCCAGTCATAAATGCTACATCTCGGCACACAGCAACCGTAGGATTTCTTTTAAAAATTAGGTTTATTGTAGCTAGCGTTTTAATGTATATTATCGTATCGATTGCATGGTCACTAGCAGTCGACTGTAAGGCCATGACCTATCTAGCGCATAGTATTGATTCATTGACAGCAGTTGACAATCTAATGAAAGTTATAGCGCAGTTTTAACAGTAGAATAAATATTCTATGATTGCACTCACAAGTTTTTCCGATTGATTGCGACATTAAATATATGCATTAAATATAATTGATTTGCTACTTTGGGCCGACTGCAGTTTACCTTTCCATGTGAATGATTTAGTATGGTGTTTTATTTGCCTCTTTGTTTTTCTAGGTGATCTTTCTGCATGGTCTAGGTGATACAGGGTGAGCGTTGCAGTATTTGTTTAGATTTTATGGGACTGTTATTACAAGTATATTTAAGTATTCTGTAGTGTATCTCTATAAAAGTATATTTTCTGTTGCTTTTTCATATTGAAATGCCTGGATAATTCTTATACAATTGCTGTTAACTCAGTCAGAACTGTTATGTGGCTGTAAAATTTTGATTTATTGGCAGATCAGTGACAGCTGCCAGCCATGTTGATCAGTGACAGCTGCCAGTCAACTGAAATTTATTATGCCACAAAAATGGACGATTTTTACTAACTTTATCCATTCTTCTCAATCATGTTCACATTACACACACCTACACCTACGAGTGCGCACAGCGGAGCAGCCAAGATCCAGGAAAAATACTGATAATCTTTGGGACAATTGTTATCGACAATGTGATCAGAATGCTCTTTTGAAAGATGTTGAAACTACACAGATCCAAACTAGCAGCCTAGTGACAGAAATTTACAGTTGAATTAAATATCTTATGAAAGGTTTTGGGCAATTTGTTCAGCATATTTTTGCAGCCGTGTTGACTTTGCAAGGGTCAACTCAGAACAGTAATGTCACATTGATCTTATGTTGCTTCGTCTTCTGAGCTTTACCAGAAATGGTATATATTCTGTTGCAACACAGTAAAATGGTAGAAGCAGGACAAGAGAAATTTATTTGCTAGAATTATTTTATTTTTCATACATTTAAAAAAAATTGTCTACAGAATATTATATATTGCATAAGTAAGTCCAGTTTTGACCAGTTTTCCTGTAAATTAATGAACATGTGCCATCTCTGATCAGTGACTCTAAGGGAGTTATAAAAGAGTGCTTTACACTTGTGGAATGGTTGAATGCTGGATGGAGGGTGGCACAGGACAGGAAGTTGTAGCATCATACAGGACACGGCTGTGCTTTTCATCACTTAAGGTGCCATTTAATTGTCTAGGTACATCGGACACTTATTATATATTATGTCTTGGGAGTCAAATCATGAAAGGCCTAATAATGAAGTCCTGTCATGAGGAGTTAATTTTCTATAGCTTTCAAGGCTATTTTGGGGGATCTTTTCTCTTACCCTCGTATATTGCTATTGTACACTGTTGCGTTATGTCAACTGTCTTTCTTAATAAACGAATAGATATATATGATAATTTATGCTTTAATAAAGCTTGTCATATTGAGTCTCCAGTATCCATGCATGCATACGTGCTGTACATGCCGGTACATCCGAGACTTTCTTATAACATTCCTTATTTTAACACAGACTCTGATCATGTAACACATTTGGGGACATGAAGCCGAAACTTAGTTCCACTACAGGACATAACCTTGTTGAACACCACCTCAACATATGACAGTCTGGCTATGTACGTGCATGTGCTCACTACATGACCTTTTGCCCTACCATGTGACTTATGCTTGCACTGTGCTGCCACTAATTTTTCTGATGCTATCGCTGCAAATAATAGATGACGCTGCTGCTGCTGGTGAAGCTCATTTTGTTGGCAATTTTTTGTTTTTATGGTCTGATTTGTGGTTGGGGAAGTGGGGAGGGGTGGAAAGGCCCATGAGAAGACACTTAATGATAGGGATAAATATATTCTGTTAGTTCGGCAGCTTGGTCGATCTGTGTATGTCAACATCTACTAATGAATGAGTGAAGGGAAGTTTCCATTTTCGTCCTACAAGTTGCACATTGGGTGTTGATTACGATTAAAGGTTAATGAAGTCGTGCATGCATAATATATGCATGTATAATGCGTAGGTTGGGCATTTATATTCGACTCGTGCATCCACATGATACTATGTATAGGCTGCATTACTGTATTTTGAACTGAACTAACTAATCTGTGAGTGGGTTTGATTTCTTGGGAAAGGGGTAACTACCACCAAGGTGGCTCAAACTGTTGCCCACAACAGATATGTTTTGCCAACGAGTTCATTCCTGTCTGTGGCTCTTTACTGCCAAACACAAATCTTACCCTACCTCTAGCTGTTTCTTCTCAAAGTGCTTAATGCTGTTGAACATTTCCTCTTTTGTCACGTAGTATGCATACATGCTTTGGGAGTTCTGCAATTAGGACAGGTTGTCATACTAATGATTAGTGATAATGATTGCTTTTACATAATTCTTTAAATTGGCTTTACTGTTTGCAGTGGCACTGATGTGGTGCCAATTGTGGAAATTTATGGTTTGAATTCTGCATTTGGTAACATGAATTTCATTAACACTTTTTAGTCATGGTTGGTCGCAGATGTTTGGAGCCATTCGCGCACCACACATCAAATATGTTTGCCCAACTGCGTAAGTTGTACACTGCAATACTGAACTTGAGCTATTGAAAACGAAAAAGATTAATTAATCACTGTTATATTATATTATCATGTGCATATAATGACTTTTAACAACCTTTCGATTAATTAATCACTGTTATATTGTACTATCATGTGCTTGTTTATCATGTGCATGTGTTATCATGTGCATGCACCTTTGGGAACAGTTATGGCTAATGAGAAATGGGAGGGTTGGTTCCTTTAACCAACCACAATGTTATGAAATGTTGGACAGATGAAAACTTAGTAAGTTTGATTTTCTTGTAGCTTTGGCATAATTATAAGGTGTGGCTGTATCCTTTCCAAACTGATCCTCCCATTTGTGATGTACATTTAATGCACTTTTTGTAGGTGATTTGCTAGTGGAAAAGCAGTTTTAAATGTCTTTCTTATTCTGGCTAGGATTTTACACTCGTTTGATTTTTTGGGCCAGTGTGTTAACCACCACTCAAATATTATAGGATGAGGTTTTGTATAAATGAACCTTTATGTTGCAGTACGTAAGTGGTGACTTGATGTTTTGCTTTGGTGTTTTCAGGAAGGCCATACCAGTCACACTTAATGGTGGAATGCGCATGCCATCGTGGTAAGTTTCTGTGCATTTCTTATATGTAAAATGCAGTAGTGATGCTTGTAAATAATATAATCTGGTGTTAGATGACCAACCATGTATCTAACGCTTTTTTGCTTTTGAAACGTGCTCGATGCTTCTACGAAAGATGAATTAAAAATTCAAGATGAAAGACTAGTTTGTGTAAACAATGCCGAAGAAGCTCGAGAACGTCTGTGATGGCATGTAATCAAATATTAAATAGATGAGGAGATACCAGCCAATGAAAAACCATCTGTTACTGAGGCTACGTACGTATCATAAAGTAGAAATATTGCTCATTTAATGCATACGTCTCAGCAACAGTGGTCCTCGGTGCTTGCAAGCATAGATGCATGCACCTGCACAAAAGGATCAAAGGACCGTGCTTTTAAGATCTACTATTTACAGAGGCACAGAATAGTTATGTATTTAGACACTTAATAAGTGTCTTAATATATGGACCTTTAAAGTGTTTCACAAAGTCAGAATGGCGCTAAGTTTTATTCAGAATATAAATCATAAATAAATGATTATGTACCCATTGAGATTTGCTGGTCCATTGATTTTGTATGACTTCTCAAGAATATCATGCTTTGGTTTCTCCTCCTGTGCACGTACGTAAAATTCAGTCTGGTGCACATTTGCAGCGTATCTTTGTTGCATCTATTTAAATCTGTTAACGCTTTAATAATGATCTGCATTAATTTCCAAGTTGCTTTTAGAATCTTTTGTCGTTAAAGTGTTAAACAGACATATTTTGTTGTGACGTTCCAAGTGGGTGTTACATGTAAATGTCCACGTGCATACTTCACATTGTTTGCACATTACCATAATGATTGCCTTGCCTTGGTATTCATGAAGAAACATGATGCTATTGCTCGACGGTATAGTGATTTTGATATCTTATGTACTTTGAACTGAACTGTGACGCTTGTTATTCGATGCTCTATGTTGTTTCTTTTGTTGTTGTTTCTCCTTTTTCTGGTTCGCTTCCTATTGGACATAATAAAGATGTTCATTTCTAGGTTTGACATACGTGGTCTGAGTCCAGGAAGCAGTGAAGACGAGCCGGGCATAAAGGCAGCTGCAGAACTCCGTAAGTGCTTTGTTGTGCAGATTTCAGTAAGGAGTTGATTGCTACTGTGTAGGTCTTTCGCTTCTTTGTCTTGGCTTAAGTCCCACGTGATCTATCCGAAGCTGATACCTGTCATGTCTTGTAAGCTGTGATGTGTTCAAAGGCTTCTATTTTGGTTTGTATACGTGAGCAATTATTACTTTATCTTACGTAACTTCACCTTACTAAATTTTTAAAGCATAATGCACATACTATGGACGTGAGGGTTTACACAATGCAGCCTTCTAGTTACATCTGTTTCCACATGGATTTCAAAATAGGAGTACTTCCTAGTAGTTTGTGGTGATAAACAATTAAGTTTACTAAGACAGTATGCTTCACTATGTCCCAAAATCCGGTTTGACATGGTGTTGAGTATGAATAACAATTTGATTAAAGTGTAAGCTTAATTTCATTGTAGTCATTGTCATAATGTGTCACTTGATATAACTCCCAAGGCTGATATTTTGACAAGGTACCAGCATACATCTAGCAGTTAAGCAGTCTACAATACAGACTCAGCTGAATGTGCATTGACTGTCTGGTTGTATGCCACAGTGGCTATGTTCTGATGTAGGACAGTTGTCAATGTGATGTGGAGTGACTTGGACCTTGATAAAAGGCTGAAAAGTTGGCCGATTTCCCTTATATGCCTTCCATCTGAGATGTTGACCATTGTTTCTTGTACATTTGTAAAAGAACATTTCTAAATGAGCAATTGCCTTACCATATGTTATCATACCTGACCTTAAGTTACTGGGTATTTTACATTGCCTGCTTTGCATTACATATTCTCACGTTATGATACCTTAAGATATTTTGTATGATCTTACATTACGCTGTTTTGTTACATTAACTTGCACTGCAGTGCAGACATTCATCGATGAGGAGGAGAAGGCGGGCATCAAACGTGAACGTATTATGGTTGGGGGTTTCTCGCAGGGTGGTGCTGTTGCCCTGTACTCGGCTTTCGCCTACCCTCAGGCACCTCTGGCTGGAATCGTCTCACTAAGTACCTGGCTACCTCTCTACAAGACACTTCCTGGCGTAAGTGATAAATCTAGAGTCTTGTCGTTTTAGTTCTGTAAGATAGAGATGATGTCTAAATCCTCGGTTGAATACGTACAAGTTTGATCTATTAAGGAAATTTATAACTAATCTCAGGCGCCAGGGGCGTAACTTTAGTCTAAAAAGTGGGGGGTACCAATACTTTGGTCTAAAAAGTGGGGGGTACATCTCCACTTTCGCTTTTCGCATGGTGACCATTTTGAATATATTCCCCGCCAGTATTCTCATTAATTTTGGCTCTCGGTTACAGGTGTATCTAAGTATTTTCATACTTTTGGTGGAGTATGCGTTCTCTGGGAAGGCACAATAATGAAATATTAATTGGCATTGTTTAAAAAGTGGGGGGTACAGTACCCCCAGTCCAAAAAGTGAGGGGTATGGGTACCCCTCGTACCCCTCACAAATTACGCCTATGTCAGGCGCTCTATGCTAGCCTAAATGGTGTTAAATGTCTAAGAGCATTCATCAGTCAGCAAACATTGCCAGATGATTAGAGTGTCACCACTGGCAGGCTCAACTAACATGACTGCTGACATATTCTGAGTTTTGTTGAGAAATCCTCCATGAAGCAACAGTCTGTGTAGTAGTGTGTAGTTGGACATTTGTAGTGCAATGTAAACTTCAAGAAATTTGTGCTACATGATAACTGTTCAGTAGAAGCGTTGGTCCTGCTTTGTCAGAATTACGTGCAGAGTGCGATCTGTAAAGTGAGAGGGAAAGGTGATGCAAGCTATCAGGTCCAGCAGGTCCACAGAGAGATGACAGGAGAGAAATTCTAAAAATTTCTAGTCTGCAGCGTCAAAATATTTGAGAAGCACAGGGATACAGCATTGTTATTACAACACTTTTAGTGCACACAAGTCACACAGAAATTTGAATCTGAGGCACAGTTAGTCAGTTGCCAGATGAAGACTGAAGAGCAGTTAGCCAGATGTTTGAAAGGCAATGAAAAAATAACTTTGCAGGCATGTTAGCTGTTGTTTCTTTTTGAACGAAAGAGCAAAGTTAACAAAGACACTGGTGCAAACAGTCATGATAGGAACACTCGAGCCAGTTGTACTGAATACAAACATAGGCATAGCTACATGGAGGCAAGAGGAGGCATTTGCCTCCTCTTGGTTTAGTGGATTTTTAAATTTTCCATGGGTTGTAGCCCAGCAGAGGTGGATTTTGCCTCCTCTTGATCTCTTGATTTGTGTCTTTAGCCCCCCGAGAAGAATCTCTTAAAGTCTTCGAATGTGTTAATGACTAAAAAAAGGTCATCAACTTTTTTCGTAACATACATTTTTGAAATTCTCAGAGCGAAATTCTGAAATTCTTATAAGTTTTTGCGTCCGCCCTTCGGACGCTGAAAAATTTCCCCCTCACATCTGAAACAAGATTGCCGTCACTGCATACAAGTTTTGGCAAGCAGTAGTTGCCTCCTCTTGAATTGAAGTCTGGCTACGCCACTGAATACAAATGAAAGATTGTCCAACCCCTGGATACTGCCTTTGACAATTTTTCTCAGTAGAGCCACATAATAAATGCCACAGTATTTGGAGTTAACCAGTAGGAGCATAACCCCTTTTTAAACATGATTCTTGATATTGTTCAAAGGCAGATTGTGCATTTGATATCATAAAGAGTAAAGTGGCTGTTGGGTTTAGGATGTACTCATACAACAGTTTGGCAAACTGTCAATTTTCAGATACTTGGGTTTATTTGCATGTTTGTGTGTGTGTCAATTAGTCCCTTTGAATCTGCCTGTGATTGCCTTTCTATCCATTACACACCCTTTGAATCATACACTGAGAGCCTTTCTGACAATTGCACAATTCAGAATCTGGTGCTGAATGCCTTTTGTGGTCGTTTGCAGGCAGTGAAGGCCAACCAGTCAACACAAATTCTTCAGTGTCATGGACAAGATGACAGTCTCGTGGCACACAGCTTTGGAAAGATGACGTCCGAGTTGATCCGATCATTCGATCCCAACATTCAGTTCAAGACCTACGCTGGAATGGACCACAGCTCCTGTGACCAGGTCAAGAAAGAAACATCGTCTCATTCTGTCTGTCTTTCCGTCTGTCTATCTCTCTTCTTCCATTCTTCCTTAAATATTTGGACATTCATTTGGACATTCATTTGGTCATTTGGTCATTAACCAAATTGCTTTCCCTTCTCTTTCCTTTTTATCCATTCTTAGTCAACGAGGAGTGTGACCATTCAAGGGCATTCTAGGTTTTAAGTTGTATGTGGTGCAGATAGTTGTAAGCAAAAATAAAATTACAAGACCTAGACCAGAGGTGGGAAAACTTTTTGCACATGGGGCCACATTTAGCGCCAAAAATATTCGGAGGGCCGGATAACAAATTTTTAACTTTCAATAACGATTAACATGAAAAGAAATTTACCTATTTATAATAATTTTTTATATCAAATACACTTTGACCTTTTACTAATGAGATGTATGCGACTGTGAACATGCGTGAATTTAACAAGATTCCCATGCATAATCCGGAGTGATTGAGCAGGTTGCAATTCACAGTTTGAGTTTAAGTTTAGATCACTTAACTGAGACCTGTACTTGGATTTGTTTATCATCTCACAGTTGAAAATCTTTGTTGACAAATGTAAGTCGAAGCGAATAACACAAACATTTTTGAAGCAAAGGTTTGTAGACTTGAGAATTTTTCCTTCCTGAGCGAAGAAAAGAATGTTAGCTGGTCTGATACTATGAGCTGTTCTTTGAGAACAGTGTCACGTTGTGGATATATGTTAACTCCAGCTGAAGTTCCGTGTATCAGCTAATTGTCAATGTCAAACGTGAACGGTATAGTAAGCACAGCAAATTCAATCTCAATTGATTTAAAATCCAGAAATCGTCTGCAGAACTCTTCGGTCAAACTTGACAGCTGAAGGTTATATTTTTCCTCAGATTCTACTGTGACAGTTTGCAACGGCAGGGTAGGTAAGTTCCCGTAGTTTTGTTCTTTCATCTGTTTTGAAAGCAGCATTAATTAGCTTTACTTGAACGGATTTAACTTCTGCGTATATAGATCATGTGCAAAAGCCTCTGCATGGAAGTGGGGCAGATCGGCAGAGTTAATGCATAGAGTTATTATTAAACACGAGACCAGAATAGCTAGTAGGCCCTAACACAGAGCAACGCTACGTGAGTAAAATGAAGAAAACTCGCGGTCTGAATTTTTTTATATTTTCTGAAAAATTGTGGGGGGCCGGATAAAAGTGTTGGCGGGCCGCATCCGGCCCGCGGGCCGTAGTTTGCCCACCTCTGACCTAGATCAAGACTCGAGAACAATATCAAGGCAACTAAGTGTGAGACCTAGGCCTGTAGATCAAGATGTTGACCATAAACAGTGCAGAATTCTAGGCAGTTTGTTAATCTTACTTTACAGCCGTATAAGTAAGTAATTTAATCACAAAGCTGCTTTGATATAACTAGTCATTAGTGCACCAGCAGTCATGGTTGACTGCCTCCAAGTTGTCTTGTTGCTTCTGGTAAGAAGCAGACGACAAGGTCCTCAGTTATTTGCACCTGTACATAAAAAATAATGACGATTCCACTCATAAACAAAACCACTTGCTTGAGATCAAAGGCATAAGACCAAGACAGAAGTATTAGACCAAGAGCGACATGTTCCAGAGCAATACGACACTTTTTTGTTTCAATACTGCAATACTAGATAGAAAAAGACCTTATGTTGATTTTAGTGCAACAGAAGAACCAGACATTAATACGCCCAAACAGGATGGGACCTTGATCAAATTATTTTGAAGAAATGAGGTTGATAGTCTGCCATATGGGCATAGAGCAGTGGTTCTCAACCTTTTTTGGCACGCGACACACCTAAACTTGCCACCAAATTTGGCGGCACACCACGCAATCGTATGTGAACATTGTTAAAAATGTTAAAGTTAAACTAGTTTAACATTTTAAATTTTTAACATTTTAAAGAATGAAAATGTTCATGTTGAATCCTTTCCAGTTTCTACGTTAACTTAGTAGCATGCAGTTACTGAGATTTTGGTCCTGGATTTTCTGTGGATTATTTGCAAATGGAGGATCCACAGTTTTTGTAAGTGCATCACGTAAGCAGGCTGAGAGAGATCTTCTGACCACTTTATTCCTTTTTTTTCTTTATGTTGATCATCCGAGAAAAACCTTGCTCAGATAAGTAGGAACTATGAAATGAAACCAACTCTTTGATTGCTTTGCTCGCCAGCATGGGCGTCCGCAGGAATTTTTACAGGGGGCAAATTTTTTTACATGGCACAAAATTTTGTAGGAGGAGTAAAGTGACGTGTTTCCATATTCATGAACATAGAACACGTGACAACTTTAAAAATAAATAACTGTCAAGGACTTACCTAAATAATTAAGAGGTTTTTGCATTTAAAATCGTGTTGGGCTGTTATAATAATCATAGTAATAAAAAGATTTTATTTTTGTAACATATTTGCAAAATTCGGTGGCAAATGCCCCCTTGCCCTCCTCCGGACGCCCACCTCTCCAGTGTATTGTAATGTTCCCCTTTGTATGTCTTAGCCCAGAACTGAGTTCTTGAGGATTGCTTGTACATAACTTTCTAGATTTCTTCTTTCTCATGTTTTTCTTGATTGGTTTACTAAAACTAGCAGTGGCAGCGTCATTGTTTGCGTATTCACTATTGTTGGTGCTAGAACCCGTCTCATTGCTACCAAAATTTGATTTCGCATGACCAGTAGAAGATTCGCAACATGTTCGCTTTATACTGATCAGTTTATCCTTTCCAAATGTTGCAATAATGGGTAAAAGTTAACATCGGCGCCATCGCAAACGTGTAGGGGTCTATGGTGTATAAGATAAACATCATGGCCACCTTAGATTACGATATAATAGAATAGATATTATAAATGGATTGTTAGGAATTCTCACAGCCTACGTCCGCTAAGCTTCAAGTAAGTAAGTGTAATGTAGAAATGACGGGCGTAGGCTGTGAGAATTCGCGACACACCAATTTTATCGCGACACACCAGCGACACACCAGGTTTACGCGACACACTGCCGGTCGATGCGCGACACACTAGTGTGTCGCGACACATCGGTTGAGAACCACTGGCATAGAGGATAAGATATCTGGGATTCCTTTTAGTGTAATAGAAATTAGAACTTAAGATGCTGTCATGCAAAGATTGAGTTCAGCATGCTTTTAAAATAATATCTACTGTGGCATTAATGTGGCTAAAATGCTGGAGGCATTTATATGTCGTATAGTCGAGTACAACCTTTCCAGCATGCCTTCATGGAACCCATGTAGTACCCGTATTTTCATATGGGACCTGTATAGAGCCACATGGATTCCATATAATGCCCATGATGGCAGGGAATCTCCTAGTCTTACTACCAAGCATTTATAGCTACATGTGTACACCCACTGTGTAAACAAAAGTTGTGGTTCTGACGCTTTCATGTTTTTCTGTTCACAGGAAATGCAAGATGTTAGGGATTTCATCGCCAAATGTCTGCCACCTATCTAAGACTTCCCGCAGGCTGGATGCATAGCGTCAGCGTGCACCGCCCGATATGATGTGGCAGCCTCCATCTTGGCAAATAGAACTTCTAGCCAGTGTAGTTGAGTTGTTAGAACTGTGATGTACTTATTACGTAATCTGCAGACAACTTTCTATTCATGAGCAATTTTCAACCGAAACTTTAGCAGCCTAAAGTGAAATGCAGTACAAAAAAAGATATAACAACAAAACTACGCCACAGACTACAATATAAAACTGATAGTCCTCGTAGAAAATAAAAATAAAATTACCATGCAGATGACACGTTTGACAATGAACTTCAACTGAACTTTGAGAAGAATCTGTACAGCAACTTGGAGGCAGAATTTGAAGTCTGAAACAGGGCATGCAGTATTATCTGGTGTGCAGTTTAGGTGTTTATGGATTAAATTCCTTTCCAAAATTGTTTTTCGGTTTGAGAAGCTGCTTTATGCAGCATTTGCTGTTGCGTGACTATTCACAATAGTTTGTCATGACATTCCTATTTCAATGGATATGGAACTAGTTAGAACGTTTAGTCGTAGGTCTTTTGATGTTTTTGGCGGTAACAGGTTATTTATTTCATTTGAAAACTATAACACAGTGTACCCAACTACCCTTGTCAGTCAGACGGCGTAGTTTCAAGAGTGACGGTTATCGGGAATAAGCATGACGAGAGTTTTGGGTAAACGCTGTGGTCTTTTTAGTAGTCGATCGTCACAGTCGCTTAAATGTGCTTCACTTCGTTTGCAATGGATCTTCGTAGACCTGTGTCGAAAGTTTGAGAATTTCGATGGCAAACTGGCCAATCTGTGAGGAAATATTGCGCTCTAGTAAACTGACTGGATGTGCATAGAAAATTATTGCGGACACGCGAAGCTCTTCCGCCATAATTGTAATCTTGCACTATGCCACTATTCGTAAAACAGTTTATATCGGGATTGTGACTTGAGTTGCTGCCTTTCTGTTCAAAGCGTTGGAAATTTGGAATAGCCTACTCGTTACCGAACTCAGTTCGAAATAGCAACGGCTTTGGTCGGGTGACTGGAAGTTACATGTACTTCGTTGGCTGAGCTCGTACAAAAATTGATGTGGCTATTGGCTTCCTAGCTGCGACTCGTTTAGGCTATTACCGGTACCATATTTTGCATGCGTTTAATAGCATTTTAGCCATACTTGCATATTCCACTAACGAAAACATCTTACAACAATCAATAAGCTCTAGTTCTAAGCTCTTTCACAGTTACCAAATACAGGAATTTACAGGGGGGAGTACGAGGGGTACCCGTAGCCCCACTTTTTGGACTGGAGGGTACCGTCCCCCTACTTTTCGTAGGCGTACCCATTGTTTTGCCCATTATTATTTTATCTGAAGAAGCCATCAAGATTCAAACAATTGCCAAGCATTATCATCAGCATGATCACCATCATCATCACTCTCATTGTTTTTTTGCTGAAAGAGGTGGCAATATATTATCTGTGAAATCGTAATGCAATTATTACAAGATGTTGCTACGGAAATATACCCTGTGTGAAATCACAATGCGATTATTACAAGAAATTGCGACAATATTTATATCCTGTATGAATCACAATGCAATTATTACAAGACGTTGCAACGGAAATGTTTATGTTTATGTTTATACTAGCTGTAACCCGTGAAAAATCACGGTATATAAAACAATTATTGCAGTGATAACAATTAAGCTTACTTCCCCGTTATATTATGACGTCATATTATAGGCCTATAGCCGTCGTCAAGACAGCCGTCGCCAAGGCGGCAGTATAGTGACGTCACAATAGTGTTTGTTACGGGACAGACAGACGTACATCGGTTATTATGTTGTTTAATTCGTTTATTACGTAGAACAGGCAAAATGCTGTAGGTGTACATGAAAAATAAAACTGAGGAAGTAATAGCTTAGTATGAGTTGGCAAATAACATACGAGAAATAAAACTCGTATGAAAGCACAATGCGATTATTACAAGAAATTGCTATGACAATATTGTCAATACTAGCTGTAACCCGTGAAAAATCACGGTATATAAAACAATTATTGCAGTGATAACAATTAAGCTTACTTCCCCGTTATATTATGACGTCATATTATAGGCCTATAGCCGTCGTTGGTTAAAGTGCTCTAAACGCCGTCGTCATGCCCGTCGTCGTCAAGACAGCCGTCGCCAAGGCGGCAGTATAGTGACGTCACAATAGTGTTTGTTACGGGACAGACAGACGTTATTATGTTGTTTGATATATCCTGTATGAAATCACAATACAATTATTACAAGACGTTGCTATGGAAATATAGCTAGTATGAAATCACAATGCAATTATTACAAGAGTGCTAAGGCAATATATCCTCTATGAAGTCAATGCAATTATTCCCAGACGTTAAACAATCGTTGCTACGGCAACATGTTCTCTGTGAAATCACAATCCAATTATTACAAGAGGTTGCTACGGAAACATAATAATGTGTTAATTACAATGCAACACGTCCTCTATGAAACCACAATGCAATTACTTATAATACCTACCGGTAGCAATTTTCGTTGTATTGTATTTTTTAGTTCGGTAACCAAGCATTGCAAGGATAAACAGGCAGCGCCGTGCCTTCTCTGTGGCTCCTCCCATGACCTGGAATGGGCTCCCTAAAAGCTCCGTCAAATAGGCCTACCGATTGGTCATTACACTCTGTTTCTTGCTGTCCTAAAACTGCGTTGTTCGACCGTGTTTGGGCTGAGAGTGCTCCTGAGTAGGCAATCTTGACGGGGCGCTATATAAAACTGCTTTAATAATAATAATAATAATAATAATAATAATAATAATAATAATAATAATAATAATAACAAAAATATAGTGCTTATAATCAATTAACATAATCTGGCTACACAGGAGACCCCAAAGGGGTTGTAGACCCCCGCTACCAGAGGTTCGGACGGACCTGCTTGAGCGAGTTTATCGGATGGATGCTGGTCTCATTGGGGGTTTCGCCAAAAACTGACTGCGTCTCGCACTACATGCGGGAGCAGTCGTCTGATTTAAGGCGAGCGATCGATCGCTCTTCTTGGTCGCTCGCCTAGCAAAGGTACCGGCGAGCGATTTACCGCTCGCCTAGCCAAAGGCTTCCACACCGTCAGTGACAGTCGGTCATCGCTCGCTGAGTTTGAGTTAGACTCCAAGACGATAGACGAACCTGGAGCCAGACCATTATTTTATTTACCTAATTGAGTTTAGTGACTTTAATTTACTTACTTGCTGCAGTGGTGAATGCGTGCCGTGACCTGTCCTAATTACTGCTGACTGATCACTCCAATTTCGTGCAATATGATTGGCCATAACAACACGACCGACACCTCACGCCGCGTGACATCATCCGTAACATCACCAATGTTGGAAATTATTTTAAACAACAATGGCGGCGAAGATGAGCAAGTCGAATAATAATGTACAGTTGAGCACGTATCTGTCATGGAAATTAGCCGACTCGTTCGATGTCGATGTAGTCGAAATAGAAAACCGTGGGACTGTGAACAAAATTTACTGCAAGTCCTGCAGAAAGCACACCGATAAAATTCGAATGGATTGCCGGCTGAAAGGTCAAACCAAAAAGAGTGTTCAGCTCAACCAACGTTATGAAATCGGCCGTCACACGTCATCTTACGTCAATAGTAGGTTTCTAGTGAATGTTCATTCATGCATTCATTATGAGTAAGTAAGTAAGTATATCCTTTAATTGTACCAACTGCTAACCGCACTTTGGGTTACATGTAAATCACAGTTATGTATTAGGAAAACCTAATTGTCCATAACAAAGAATTATAAAACAAGGTAGTAATAATAAATCATAATAATAGTTATAAGATGCCAAAAAACCAGATAATTGTGTTATCATTATCGAGATAATGATTAATTAAAATTGACTAAATAGAAAAAATAAATTTAAAATAAATTAAAATAAATGGTGAATTTATATAATGCTTCTTCAGGAGACCTACTCAGATAACGGAACTGAAGTGAGATAGGCCAACTATAGATGAGTACTATATGCAGCGATGCGAAAAATTACGAATACGATACACAAAATACGCTGTACACAGGAGACCCCGAGGTCGACCGCGCATCGCTCGCCTACTCGATCCAGCGCGATCGATTTTCAACCCGCCTACTATTTTCAAATCAGACGCACTGTGCGGGAGATCCTGTACTGGCTTCCCTTTCCTAAGCGCATCTACTTCCCGATCTCTTCCTTGGTCTGGTGGAAAGAGGTGCTTGAGACGGTGGGTGAACGACAGGAGGAGTAGGCCCAGGGCTGTAGTCGAGCGTATACGCGGGTATACAGCGTATACTCACCTCTAGGGAAATATGAGAGCGTATACTCAGCGCTCTAGACGAGGGTATACGCGGGTATACAGCGTATACTTACCTCTGTAGAGACCTGAGTAATGAAATTTGGAGGAAAAAGAGAGGTTTTGACAGGTTTTTTGAGGTTTTTAGGGCGAATGACTAAAAAAAAAAGGTCATCAACTTTTTCAGAGACGAAATCGTAAAAAGTCAGAAAATTTGAAGGGAATTTGTGAAAAGTCTGAAATTTTTCCTAAAAAAAGGTCTTCAAATTTTTTTTACGCCGCTGGTCACCGGTAGCGTATACTCACCTCAAATTTTACCACTACAGCCCTGAGTAGGCCCCTAGAGGTATTGAGAATATCGGGAATTTCAGTATAGGGGAATTTCCGGAGTCGAGGTGCAGCGTGTTATATGGATCGGTTGGAAAATTAAGACGAGTAATTACTATAGGGACGAGTAAGAGTGAGATGAGAGTAGAAAGCCGTGATTGGATGGTACAGAATTTGCGAATATAATATACGTAGGTTGGAAGTAGGCCTAGGTAATTAAACAGAGCTTTGAAGTGTACTTACAGTAGGCCTACTGTTGACAGCTTGTGTAGGAGAATTTTCGATGAGTTGAGGACGCTTAATTTCAGTGGATTCAATGAGAATTACAGTAGTCAAGCTTGGAGAGTACAATGGAGGCAGCGATGCTAGGGGCACTTTTAAAATCGAACATAAATCGAAGGTCATGAATACGAGTGAGGCAGGCGCTCGTGAGATGTGATTTGAGAAGTAGAGTATAGATAGCCTATAGATACGTGTAGGTCAAAGGTTCTGCCAAAATCGCGTACAAGCGAATCAAAGAAACAGAAGAAATGAAAACGATTTGAAAATTCACCTGTTTGATTAAATGAACAATATTATTAGTATTACACTGTTGACGATACGTACTTGCATAATGCATATATAGGCCTATATATCCTAGTCTTAACTTAATTTGAACATCGGTATGGCCTAATCAACTTCCTCGCATAGTTAAGACCAGGGCCGGTCCTAGCCCAAATGACCCCCCAGGAGGGGTCCATAGAATAGTGGTAACATTACTGGCGTGAAGAGCAAGCGGTAGCGGGATCGCTTCCCGCAACCCTCCCAAATTTAGGTCCACTCAGCCTTTCATTCGCGAGATGGCGCGTTGTTAAAATGAGATGTAGGACGTGATGGGCGCCTTGCATGGCTGCCGTGTACAGTTAAATTCGACTCCTGTAATAACTTGTGATCATCCGTTCATACTGATTTGTAATCATACTGCGTTATTGTCAGTTTGAAGATATTAAACGAGGATTATTATTATTTGGCGCCCTCTGACCCAACTTGAAAAGGCGCAATGAAATCAATAATTATTTTAAATTTGTTCCACTAGCGAAGGTTTTGAATTCAAATGAAAACAATCATTGTAATTGAAAAATGGCTAAAAATGAAAACATAACTTTAAAACACTTTTTTTAAATGGCGCCCTCCTAGATTTGGCGCTTAGGGCAACTGCCTGCTTTGCCTGTTCCTGGGGCTGACACTGGTTAAGACATAATATTTATAGGCCATACAGCTTTATAGCAAATTACTTATAGATTATGTCCAACATTGCTTGGCGATTTCATCTGTTATCGCCTGCTTTCATTCTGCAGTCAAGTACTTTCTATATCAATAATTCACTTTCAAATTTATGCGAATCACGGAAGCGTTACTTCGCAGGTCAATTGGTCGCTTATTAGCCATCTCAATTCGCTCCCCAGTCCTCTTCTTGTCTTTGTCGTCGTCTACGATCGAATCAAACATGTTAATTCTTACCATCGATATCTATTCTTACCAACAGTTTACTTCCAAACTGCTCGCCGGCTCAACGGATTATGACGTCACTTGATTGCGTCACCCGAGCAGATGACAACATGCTGAAAGATGACGCATACATGTAACAGCGTAGGTTACGTCACCGGAGCAGACTGCAACTTTTGAATAATTATAATCTTAGGTGTTGTAAGATGACGTCAATAATGGCTGCGCTTACGTCATTAACGAAAACGGGAGAGTTAACGTTTTTTCTGCAGTAGAGCTGAAGGGTTCGAATGAGTCGTTGGGCGACGAGACAGAGGAACCTGAGAAAAATTAATGTTAATTGTTGGAAGATTTAAAACCGGCTACAGTGTCAAAGCATCGAAGGAGACCAAGCGTTAGAAGTTCAAGTGGAACAAAGTTCTGCGCAGGAATAAGAACACCGCTTCAGGAGGCATTTTACGACTTTCTGTCCACGAAATCTAATCTAAGAACTAAGAACTTCTGTAGCGCCAATGTGATGATGATGATGATGATGATGATGATGATGATGATGATGATGATGATGATGATGATGATGATGATGATGATGATGATGATGATGATGATGATGATGATGATGATAATAATAATAATAATCTTCGTTTAATATTTTCAAACTGACAATTACGCAGTATGATTACAAATCAGTATGAACGGATGATCACAAGTTATTAGGCCTACATGAGTCGAATTTTAACTATATACGGCAGCCATGCAATGCGCCCATCACGTCCTACATCTCATTTTAACAACGCGCCATCTCGCGAATGATAGGCTGAGTGGACCTTTGGCAGGGTTGCGGGAAGCGATTTCGCTACATACTGCTCTTCATGCCAGTGATGTTACTATTACTCTATGGACCCCCCCCCCCCCCGCAGTCGATGTTCGCTATAGTATAAGCCTAGCAATAGCAAAATCGTTGTGCTAGCGAAATTCTAGGTTGAGCCCTGTCGAAAGCCAAGAAGGGAGCCCGACGGAAACATGTTACGGAGGAAATTAACTGAACAGAACATTAATGCGCAGAGGTTTCATTCTGCCCTCCATCCCAAGTTTGGATAACATGATTGCTGCTGCAGATGCCGGCATATTTACAAAGATCTGTTGCCAGCCTTACCATGTCCTTCGACCTTCGTGGTATTTTTCCTCCCCCCACAACATAATAACTACGACTTAAGGACAAGAACTCACAATTTTACCCTTCCAACTAAAGATAAATGTAATTTTATTCCTCGTGTTTTGTTCGAGGATGCTTATTAATTAGCACATCCCTTTATTCTCTCCTCTTTAAGCCATTCTATTATTATCGTGCTTCTGTAATCTGTTGCGTTATTGTCAACCGGATTTGTTGAATTAAACGATTATTGATGTATGTCTGTGATACATACATGTTTATATGCATGCATATATCTACATATGCATGTATGCATGCGTCACGTGATGCGTGCACGTATAATTATATGCATGCAAGTATGTATGTATGTATGTATGTATGTATGTATGTATGTATGTATGTATGTATGTATGTATGTATGTATGTATGTATGTATGTATGTATGTATGTATGTATGTATATATGTATGTATGTATGTATGTATGTATGTATGTATGTATACTGTGCCCCAATTGAACTGATACCCTTTTTGTTTTGTCAATAAATCTGTGAATTCAAAAAATAATTCAATAAAATTTTACAGATTGAAAGAGGGATAAATTATCAATGTTCCCGTAAATTTCATCAGATTCTATCGAAAGGGTAGTAAGTTATGCACATTCATCGGCCGCCGAGAGGGGATCAAGGTCAGCAGTATAGAGTATTATAACAGGGGGCCCAGAACAGAGCCCTGGGGCAAGCGAAACGGAGCAGGTCAGCAGGAACCCGAGGTAACCTAGCAGACCCACAGGCCACGATGCAAGAGCGGTCCTGGAGGTATGAGGTAATCCAGTCAAGAAAATTTCCAGAGAGACCATAGGAGGTAGAGAGGCGCGTCAAAAGAATAGCGTGATCAACTGTGTCGAAAACAGCGCTTACATCGAACAGTGCCAATATAATTTCTGGTAAATTGTGACTTATCAATGTCTTTAGATATTTATTTCATATTAATTTTTTATTTATATTTATTTTAAATCTACGAATACATCCAAATAGAAATAATCCGCTTATTCAGCTTATATATACACATGCACACTTATACGTAAGCATTATTAGTTTATTCAGGTTACACATACTTATACATACTTATACATTACAATAATCAGCTTATTCAGCTTATGTATACTTGTATTCACTTATACGTATTACGTAAGCAATACCAGTCTATTCAGCTGATACACAGGCCAACTGTTATAGCCGGCCGTATTTCTACGAATACGTCCAAATAGACGATATCCTTTGCATTGTTCCGTATAGTGTGACGGATGCGTAGGGGTAGACGGGGGTGAGACGGAACCCGAGGAGAAAGCCTCCAGGTAAGTGAGGCTACGACGGATTTATGTCCGCTTGCAACTATTCCGCCGTTAACTATCGCACCTGCTGACGCTCATCCACCTGGCTCGAAGACGGATCGTTTCGTAGCCGGATCGGTTCACGGGTTCCGAACGAACGGTTGGAGGCTCATGTCTCGTCGGCGGCGGCGGCAGAGGTAGGGACTATGGCGGACGGCGTCGGTCGGGACCGCTGCCTGTCGACCTCGGTCGCGGTCGGTCGATGAGCGGAGGGGAGTGAAGCAGGCGCCATATGTTTAAGCACATGGCTTTAGGTACACACACACGCACGCTCATGCAGACGTAGAGATGAGATATTCGCAGTAGTTTAGTACAGATTTAAGTCATATGTTTGTTGCTCCATTTATTATTGATCCTTTACAGGTATGTACTATGTGAGTTAATCAAGGAAGGGAGGGACGAACAGGAGGAGGGATGGATGGACGGATTGATGGATGGATGGATGGATGGATTGATGGATGGATGGATGGATGGATGGATGGATGGATGGATGGATGGATGGATGGATTGATGGATGGATGGATGGATGGATGGATGGATGGATGGATGGCTGGGCGGAATAATGGAAGGACGGAAGAATTGAAGGAAGAAGAGAAGGAAGGAAGGATGGAAGGACGGAAGAAATGAAGGAAGAAGAGAAGGAAGGAAGGATGGAAGTAGGGAAGTAAGGAAAGGATGGAAGGAAAGAAGGAGATAATGAAAGAATGATGGACGAAAGCAAGGAAGGAAGGCAGAAAGAAATGCGGAGGGAAAGAAGGAAGAAAATACGGACGGACGAGAGAAAGGAATTAATGAAGGAATGAACGGAAGAATGACGAAAGATAGGAAGCAAAGGACGGAAGAAAGGCAAGACGGAAGAAAGGAGAGAAGGAAGGACTGAAGGAAGGAAGGAAGGAAGGAAGGAAGGAAGGAAGGAAGGAAGGAAGGAAGGAAGGAAGGAAGGAAGGAAGGAAGGAAGGAAGGAAGGAAGGAAGGAAGGAAGGAAGGAAGGAAGGAAGGAAGGGCATGTGAGTGGTGCATACATAGAGGGATGCTTAGGTGCATATACAGTTATAGGTGTATCGAAATAACTGACGGAATGAGGAACATTCGGATGCAGGGATCATAGGAATGCGCAGATTTAAGTTGCAGACATATATATATATATATATATATATATATATATATATATATATATATATATTCACTACAATATTCACTACAATATTCAATTCGTTTACCTCGGTGGTGTAATAATCCGAGATGGCTGTAGCGATAAAGATAGGCTATACAAAGGAGAACTTGGGTGCGTGCACCTCACAAGCACTTGGCAATATGGCCAGGATATGGAGAAGCATGAATTAACAAAGCAAATCCTGTCTCTAGCAAGCCTAGTCGACCATCGCTGCGTTCAACGGCCCGTGGAGACCCGTTGGTCACGCGGTGCCGTACGACGATGCGGGCACATCGTGCTATCTGGTGCACTGGACCATCTTCCTGGAACAGTTACCATTAAACATACGTACCATTTCGTCAGAGACAGCTCAAGAGACATTTTCAAAGCCATCTTTTGATCTGGTAGATCGCGAAATTAAGAGCGCCCTTTGAGATTCTTAAAAAGTAAGTAAGAAAGTGTATTCTTAATTTTGACCAGCTGACAAAACGCACTCTGGTCACTTCCGGTGTACATTAAAAGGCGCCTAACAACTAACCAGATAGAAAACAACGACAAGAATAGGCTATACAAGACGATGATACAACCCATATTTGTATATGAAGAAGAATGCTGAACGATGTGAAAGAAAGATGAAGATCGATTCCTCAAAACAGAAATTAGATAATAATAATAATATTCGTTTATTGATTCAAACTGACAAGTACGCAGTAACATTACAAGATATAGTAGTAACAGACGATAGCAAGTTTAATAGGAGTCGACACACCGCCGAGAGATAGAGGGGCGGGGCAAATGCTCGGCCATTTTTAAGGACACGGGCCGGGAACGCAATCAACTTATGAAAAATATTATAATCAGTTATACAAAGTTTATGATTTGTGCCTTTTTAAACATAATATTATTGACACTTAACTACAATCAGTTTAAACTTCATGAATCTGAAAATTACCTTACTTATCATTTTTTCCACTAATTGTCTCATAAGCATAAAGATAGTTTAGACTTTAGAGGCCCGTGACTGCTCTGCCTAGGGGACTGGAATTTCTGTCGGCGGACCTGGGAGTCGAATTTAACTGTAAGGCAGCCTGCAAGGCGCCCAGGCGCCCATCTGTCCTACTGCTAATGTTACCGTCGATGGCCACAGATGGTCACAGAGAATGGGAGGAATATCAAGAATACAAACATTAAACCTGATGAAAGACGGAGATCTCTTGATACACAGACAACACAAAAACTGTTAGATGAAGTCGTTCAGCTTCGTTGGTTTGGTCAAGGAGAAAGAATGACAACTAACCGAATCAAATACAATACATCACATGCGAAAGGAAGAGAAACAAAGGAAAACCACACGACAATGGAAACGAAGACAAAACAAAGCTTCGACAAAACATGACAACAGCACTGAATTTTGTATATGACCGAAAATAATGGAAATAGTTTGTTCGCACCCATCGCCGCCAAGTGGCTGGCGTCCGGAACTGATGATGATGATGCTGTTGTTGATGATGATGATGATCATCATCATCATCATCATCGTCGTCATCATCATCATCATCATCAGCATCATCATCGTCATCATCATCATTATCATCATCATCATCACATTCATGGTGATGATCATGGTGGCAGTGGTGGTGGTGGTGTTGGTGGCAGTGGTGGTGGTGGTGGTGGTGGTGGTGGTGGTGGTGGTGGTGGTGGTGGTGGTGGTGGTGGTAGTGGTTATGTGGTGATGACGACGATACTTTATGTATAGCTGTGTACGGACGGATGCATCTCTGAGTGACTCTGATGGCATCAGCTTCGGAGTCTGTGGACTAAGTTGCGTCGATATTGTGGAGCGAAGATGGGGAGGGGGTCGCGTTTATTTGAATAAATATGAATTTGAATTATTTGTGTTTAATCTTATGAATTAAATCATGTTAATTAATTATATCATATGGGTTTGAACTAGGATATTATGAATATGGAATTTATGGATTTGATCTTATGAAATTAATCATTGGATCACATGGGTTTCAACTAGGCCAAGATGATTTCGGATCATATGGATTGATCTTATGAATTCAATCATGTTAGTTGGATCATATGGGCTTGAGCTATATGAATTTGGAATTTATGGATTTGATCTTATGAAATTAATCATTGGATCACACGGTTTTGAACTAGGCCTGAATGAATTCGGATCGTATGGATTTGATCATATGAATTCAGTCGTGTGAGTTGGATCACATGGGTTTGAACTATATGAATTCGGACTATATGGATTTGATCTTATGAATTCAATCATGTCAATTGGATCACATGGGTTTGAATTATATGAATTTGGAATTTATGGATTTGATCTTATAAATTCAGTTATGTTAAGTGAATCATATGGGTTTGATCATATGAATTCAGTCAAGTTAATTGGATCATAAGGAGCTTAAATACTCAGCTGAGAATTAATATGAATTTGGATTATTTGGGTTTGATCTTGTGAATTAAATCATGTTAATTAGATTGTATGGATCTGAACTATATGAATTTGGATCCTATGAATTTGATCTCATGAATTCAATCATGTTAACTGGATCATATGGATTTGATCAAATGAATTCAAACATGTTAGTTGGATCATAAGGAATTTAATTACTTAGATGAGATCGGGTGTACTGGGTGTTAATGTGTGATCAGTGTTCTTCTGCTTCTGCACGTGTCCTTGGTCCATGACCTCAGCATGACCTTTCTCGGTCCACTCACACCACGCCCTGTTGTTGATTTGAATTAGCAGACAGACAGACAGACTTCCCGGCTCACTGATGAGCCGCCCTGAGTCACCGACGACTCCCCTTTCCCTCATCAACCCCAATGACCCTCCCGCAATCCAGAGAAATCCATTTGCGAGGCTGTTGTCAGAGGGAAGGAGAGATGTTTGCTTCCACTACGGAGTCCAAGTCCGTGTGGTCAATGGCTGACCAAGAGCAAATGTTCTAATTTTAGAACAAGCGGACGCACAGATACAGAGCGACGGACAGACAAGAAACGTTCGCTTCCAGAGAGAAACAGCAGCAGTCGTATTCCGACAAATACACGTGCATACTCAAAGACACATGTCTGATGACGTACAGGCAGCGATACATGAACACACAGGAAAGCATAGAAATACCGACATAACCACACATACACAGCAACAGACAACAGCATAGATGGACACATACAAACGAAGACTTACACTCATATTGACGCAACCACAGATACAGAGATGCCCAGTTGCCCACGCAGGCACCAGGACTGGAAGAGCACGGCATCAAGACACAGACATACCCAAGGACAAAGAGGGACACTCACAGACAGACAGACAAGCATACAGACAGACAGACAAACACAAACAGGAACACTCACAGACAGACTAATGAACCCGCTACGATGTTTGTCCGAACGTGTTTCATACAAAGAGTAGCCGGCCATAAAGTAGGCAATTATGCCATAAAGCATCTAGCCGGCCTAATGTTCAACTTATGAGCCTCGCCGACTCTCATTACCGGATTTTATGCGGCCAACATGAATCATTAATCCTCGGTACGCCGCACGAAAATGGCTCGCACCCGGTGAACCACACAAACGCCGATCTAACGGTCTTTCCTCGCCCCCTCCGCGGACCCTCTCTCTCGATTCTGTGCACGGCCATTCCTCCCTGCCTCCCTCCGACAAATGATTCGGTGTCGTTCCGTGTTATGGCGACGGATATATTAATTTTTTATTCACTTACTTACTCGTCTTATGTTTAGGATCTTTGGATTTGCGATGTCGTTACTGGCGACATCTATGTGCGACACTGACCTGAATCGTAAGAAAAAGCGCTGATCTACTGCCGCGTGTTTGCATACTTATTGCGCTGTTTGCCAGTTCCCAGTCGCGACTTGACCGACTTCATGGCAATCTACACACAGTGCGGCCGACCCACAAAGACCAACATATCCGATTCAACACACCAATAAAATTTATTATCTACTAAGAATATTAGTTTCAGCATGATATATAATAATAATATAATGTAATATGATATAACATAATATAATATAATATAGCATATTATAATCATAGGCCTTTCATCATCATCATCATCATCATCATCATCATCATCGTCGTCGTCGTCGTCGTCGTCATCATCATCATCATCATCATCATCATCATCATCATCATCATCATCATCATCATCAGTTCCATATATGGCAGGACAGCCAAAACAGAATATTGTATTGTATTGTATTGTATTCGGACATTTATAAAGCGCTCCTAGCGGGAGAGCCATTCGACCTCATTGTTCACTGACTCAGTTTCCTGCATTTGAAACAATTGCCTGCGCGTCCGTGTTTCAGAGTTGCCAATCTGTCTTGGATATTGTATTGTTTAGGACGTTATTGTGATCGTTTCTATTGTCTGGAATCCGGCCGCCATTTTGGAAGAATATGACTAACAGCAATCAGGTACACCCAACTGTGTTCCATTGTAGCTTTTAACGATCTTCGGACAACAACCAGAACGTTAGAGAGCTACGCACCGTTATAACACATAACTAAACCGACGTAAACAATGGTCCGTGTTAAAAGTGTTTGATTGCACAGCACGGAGTCCGTGTGCTCTGTTACCGGAGATTTAACGTCCACAAGCATTCCGATGACACGTGTGTCTGCTATCACGAGACCTTTCTCTTAAGATTGTACCCCCACTTCTGGTACCATGCGACTGATTTAAATCTAGTAAATTTTATGTGAATGTTGTGTTTCGTAACTACACATGGCATCAACATTGATTACGATCAACGGTATAAATCTTAATCCAAGGGACCTGAGTTTCTTCGTCCTATAGACATGCTACTACGAAGGCCTCGTTCTACCTTCCAAGGCTACAGTTATGTACCTGATGCAATTTAAATTATGGTAAGTGCAAGAATGATAATGCTTCCTTAAATTGTCTATATATAATTTGTTTAGAGAGGGCGCTTTTAACAAACAATATAATATAACGCCCCCGCGTGGCGGTCATGCTAGAGCAAGTACATTTAAATACATTTTAAAACATTTAAATACATTTGAATATGCACAAACATATACATATATATGTGTATATATATATACACACGTACGTACGTACATACATATACACTCGGAGAAACACATGCATCCATAAAGCAATATAATTATAGAAATGTATTCGTGACACCATTATTTGACCGACGCAGATGAAGCAGAATAAGATAAACAGTCTATACATATAGGTCTATGTCATATATACATATGTATGCGCATCGCACGCGCATCATATATGCATTTCGTCGACGTATACGTGTATATTTATAGGTCGGTCGGTGGTCTTTGGCGGGCGGCGTGGTGCGAAGAGCCCTTTCAAAACATCACGTGACGCGGTCGTAAAATGTCCACTCGTTGGTCGCGGAAGGAGGCTGGGCGAGGGAGGGTCGAGAAGGAGGGAGGACGCACATCAGAGAGAGGGAGGGACGGGTGGAGGGAGGGAGGGAGGGAGTGGAAGAGATCAGGAGAGGAGGAGAGGACGGTGTATGGTTGCAGCAAGCAAAGAGGAATGGCTGCCAGTGTGTTTGGCCAGATTGCTACGTTTTATGACCAGCGTCCGCAATATATATATATAATATATATATATAATATATTTTATATATATATATAGTCATCGTATAGGGTTATCCGGGTTGTCAACAAAGTCTGGATTAAGCAGGTCATAGATGTATATATATTTATCGTTGTAGTATATACATATATATGTATATATTATATGGTATTAGTTTCTGGTTGCGAGTCATCATATTCGTCCTAAACCGTGCAGTTCATGGTAGCTGTGATGTTGTGCTGGTGGTATTGGTGTTGATGGTGGTGGTACTGGTGGAGGTGATGGTGATGGTGGTGGTGATGGTGATGGTGGTGGTGGTGGTGGTGGTGCATATGCCTACGTGCGCGCTCATAACTTTAACTTGCCACGGCAACGGTAGGTTGCGCTGCACGTGTCCTTGACCGAGACCGACCCAGAATTCTGACCCAGATTTTCCGGACGACGATCAATAGGAACAGCGCGATTGAATCGGGTCGCGGGGACTTCTTGGAACTTGATTGATGGTCCAAGATAGGCTGTCTATTACTTGCGCTATAAAACGTCGGGTTACATTACAGCGTGATACGGAGCGATGGGACAGAGTTCCTGTTGACTGGAGCCCTAGAAAGAGGACATTGCGTGCAAGCAGGAAACAGAGGTGGAGGAAGAATAATAAGACTTCGCTGGATAGATGAAGATATAGTACATAGACGAAGATATAAGAAGACTTGGGAAAATGCGAGGATAACGTTAGGTGAACGACCAAAGGGAAGTGTAGGCGTCAGGAACGTATGATGACGATGATGATGACGACGACGACGATGAAGATGGTGGTGATGGTTGTGGTGGTGATTGTAATGGTTGTTGTGGTGGTGATGGTAATGGTTGTCTTGGTGGTCGTGGTGATTGTGTTGTAGTCTCCTGAGTCAGTTGCTAAGGAATTACAGACTGACTTTATGAGTTAGCGACTGATTTAGCGACTTAGTCGACTGGTCGTGAACGTTGAAGCGGCAGAAGCCAACGTATTTTCAGCGTTAAGTTTGCCTAAAGAAAAACATACACTATTTTGGATGAAAACATTTGCGTAACGTCATGTAAAGTTACAGAAACCACTCGGACAGGTATTAGGTAAAGAACTGGTGACCTGACATCGACTGGTTGTTAGACTGTTAGTCTGTTGCACTGTGCCTCGTACCTATATATGCGTGTTGCTCCTGTCCTGCTGCTGATGTCTTCGGCAATAATTGAAACTCGAAGACAGGTACTAAACCAATAAGCAAAATATGCACGTGAGCGAAGTCGCTAGCAGTCGATAGCTTAGCGACTGGTTTCGACTTGAGGGCTTGGTGACAATTCCGGGAACTATTGCGGTTGTGGTGGTGGCTGTGGTGGTTGTTGTGGTGGTGGTGGTGGTGTTTGTGGTGGTGGTAGTGGTGGTGGTGGTGGTGGTGGTGGCAATCATGCTACTGTTGGTGATGAGATATAGAGATTTGTTTAGCGCCTTTGAAGACATCTATAAATGCTGGAGGATGATAGTGATAATGATCATACTACGTCATGGACATTATTATTGCGTATGTTTACGACATTACAGTTATTTAGTTGCATGATTTCTGATGTTGTGTTAGGTGAATATTTAATTAATATGTATTGATCTGTGCCGCTTAATGAACATGAATTTCCACCGGTGACCATTTAAGTCAGAGGTGGGCAAATTTTTTGCACATGGGGCCACATTCAACGCCAAAAAAATCGGAGGGCCGGATAACATGTTTTTAACTTTTAATAACGACTAACATGAAAAGAAATTTACTTATTTATAATATATTAAATACACTTTGGCTGTTACTAATTAGGGCCTAGATGTATGCGACTGTGAACATGAATGCATTTAATTAACAAGTTTCCCGTAATCTGGAGTGATTGCGCTGGTCGCAATTCACAGTTTGAGTTAAAGTTTAGATCAATTAGGCCTAACTGGATTTGTTAATCTTCATAGTTGAAAATCTTTGTTGACAGATGTAAGTGGATGCGAATAACACAAACACTTTTAAGGCAAAAGTTTGTAGATTAGAGAAGTTTTCCTTAATGAGCAAAGAAAAGAATGTTATCAGGTCTGATCCTTTGAGCTGTTCTTTGAGAACAATGTCACGTTGTGGGTCGGTTAACTCCAGCTGAAGTTCCGTATATGAGCTAATTGTCAATGTCAAATGTGAACGGTATAGTAAGCACAGCAAATTCAGTCTCAATTGATTTAAAATCCAGAAATCGTCTGGAGAACTCTTCTGTGAAGCTTTACAGCTGAAGGCTATATTTTTCCTGCCCTGCAGTTGCAGGGTAGGAAAGTTCCCGTAGTTTTGTTATTTCATCAGCTTTTAAAGCAACATTAGCTTTACTTGAACGGATTTCACTTCTGCGTATACAGATCAGTGGTGTAGTGGGGCGGGAACGCGGGGGAACGCCGTTCCCCCACTTTTTTCCATACTTACCTACCAAAGATTGCACTTTTTGCTACAGTTGCTACTTCAATTTCCAGGCGTTCCCCCACTTCATTTTTTAGGACTACACCACTGATACAGATAATGTATAAAACCTCTACAGGGAAGTGGGGCAGATCCGCAGAGTTAAATTAGTTAATGCATAGAGTTATTATTAAAGACGTGGCCGGAATAGTAAGCAAGAGAGCAGCGCCACTTGAGTAAAACGAAGAAAACTTCTCGCGGTCTGAATTTTTAAAACATTTTCTGAAGAATTATGGGGGCCGGATAAAAAGCGTTGGCGGGCCGGATCCGGCCCGCGGGCCGTAGTTTGCCCACCTCTGATTTAAGTGGTGTTAAGTTCATTTTACATTTTTAAAGCTAAGATTGGACGGCGTCATGTTCGTGATCATGATGATTATTATCATGATCATGATGATTATTGTAATTATTATTATCATCATCATCATCATCATCATCATCATCATCATCATCATCATCATCATCATCATCATCATCATTATTTCCATCGTCATCGTACATTATGATCATCATCAACGTCACTGTTATCATCATCGTGATTGTCATCATCATCGTCGTCGTCGTCGCCATCATCATCAGTTCCTGACGCCTGACATTTGGCGGCGATGAGTGCGAACAAATGCATCTATATGAAGATATATATCCATGGACGACCGCGTGAGTCCCGCTTAATAAGTGCTTGTGTTAACCGCCCCAGGTACGGCGAAGTTATCGTTCTACACTGCTGGGTACCAATTATTCGTATGTAGGCCTATGTATGTATGTATAATAGTATGTGCTTAAATATGAGTGTATGTATCTATGTATGTGTATAAGTATGTATGTATGTATGAGTGCATAAATGTATGTATGTATGTATGAATGTATAAATGTATGTATGTATGTATGTATGTATGTATGTATGTATGTATGTATGTATGAATGCATGTATGTATGTGTGCATTTATTTACTTATGTGTGTTAGTAGGTATCTATGTATGCATGTAATGTATGTATATATATATATGTTAGTATGTATGTAAGTATGTATGTTAGTATGTATGTATGTTAGTAGGTATGTATGTATGTATGTATGTATGTATGTATGTATGTATGTATGTATGTATGTATGTATGTATGTATGTTAGCATGTATGTTAGTTGGTATGTATGTATGTATGTATGTATGTATGTATGTATGTATGTATGTATGTATGTAAGTATGTATGTATGTATGTATGTATGTATGTATGTATGTATGTATGTATGTATGTAAACATATAAAATGCATTTGGGACGACCGACAATGTCTAAATCTGAATTTGAGGCGATGTAAACTGGAGTTGATGTATCGGAAAGAGGAGGAGTAGACCTTCGAAAGTGACAAATCCAGAGGCATATATGTCAGTGCGTTGCCATCAGCTAATCTTCCTATCCTGAGATCGAGCACATCGTGTTTCGGACAGGCGCGTGCATTATGCTAATCCACTATAATATCGTGTAATCTGGTCTAACCTAATCCGTGATTTGTACATCCATCAATAGATAGTCTCCTGGAAATGAACCCACAGTCCGCAATCCGGGTAAGTATCGTCGAAATCCGAAATTAGTGGAAACCAGAAATCAGGTTGCCGTCTGTTGAAACAGAAGATTTTAAGTTTAGTCTTGAATGATACGACCGCAAATTTTGCACCTGAGAACGATATAGTCATAAGCTAGTCTCAAAATCTGAAGCGTTACTATATTCGAAGAAAAAGAACCAAAGACAGGCCAAGACTACGCTGGATAGATAATATAAACGAGGACATAACATCACTAGAGGACTAAGAGGAGCAATGGACTTGACAAATGACCGAGGACAATGGAGATCATTTATTCAAACTCATCGCCGCAAAATGGTTGGCGTCAGGGAGTGATGACGATTGTAATTGTAATTGTAATCTGATATTTGCAAAGCACCACTTCAAGAAAAAACTCGTCAGAGGCGCTCCCGACCCGAACCACTGAAATTACTGTAAAATAATACAGACTTCTGGCGCTTGCGAAACTGTGGAAGCGACAAATTGAGGAGCTCAAGCCGCAGCTCTCGAGAAAGGCGATTCCAGCTGGTGGCTCCAACATAGGCAAAGCTGAGTTGTAGCAGTATGCATACGAGGGACAACCAGGAGTCCATGGACAGCTGAGTGAAGGGTGCACGACCTGAGGCGAGGAGACTGAAATGGAGAAGTCCTTAAGGTATGTTGGAGCAGGGCCTACTATCCCCCCCTGTAAGCTGGAAGCAATCCCCCCTACTGTAACCCCTTTCCCCTATACCTCCCCTTTCCTTCCTTTCCCTACCCTCCCCCATAACCCCTTCCCCTCCCCCTTATTCCTCCCCTCTCCCTCCCCCTCCATGTATTGTATTGTACTGTATTCGTATCTAAACATTTATAAAGAGCCTCTCACAGTGTTCGCTAATCAGAGGCGCTCCCAGTGAGAAAGACCCATTTAATGTACTATTCCCTCCAATCCCCTCCCCTTGAAGTGGGGGTCCGGGGTCAGCCCCCGGAAAATTTTGGATTTCTACATTGCCGTATATGAGTTTTAGCGCATTTTTTAAGAAAGAAAACTGGTTTTGGAAAACTATATAAAGTATATATTTTAGTTCAACTGAACTGTTGAATTATTATTTCTGCAGGGCTCCCAGTGCACTGTAAAAAGTTTATGGGTCAGGCTGTAATAAATATTGGACAAAAACTCCAAAATATGGGACACATGTTAAAATATATTGGGCAATATGGGACACTGTTCAGCAGATATATGGGGATTTTAAAGATTGCACTATGAAAGCATATTTCTGGTGTAATGCAGCAGTAACAGGCTCCATCCCTGCCTGTTATAGTGTTACCCAGCCAACAAATATTTTGCAGTCCTGAATATTTCAAGACCTCATAATCCCATTTTCACTGCACGACAACAATTGTAGCACTGACCAACTAGATTTTTAATCAACAGGATTATGAATATGAACGCTTTTCTTCAATTTATAGATCACACTTCAGGTCATACTGTACTAAAAGCGAACCAAGGTATATTCCAGTAAAGTTTAAAGAAGCAGTATGTAATAACATTTTCTGACAGAACAGAAAATTTGTATCAACTTATTAGGAACTTACAATTGTAGACAAACATTAACAAGAATATAAAATAATAACATTAATACCATAATACATTAACTTTACAGTGTAGAGACCCAATTACAGTCAACAGCCGATACGTTGCAACGGTTGAGTCAGTAAGTCATTGAACAGCAACATCCATTTTTTCATCAGGGGGGGAAAACTTTCCCCCCCTGGCACAAATTGGAAGCAGTCTGATTCCTTCCCCCCCATACGTAGTAGGCCCTGTGTTGGAGCAGACCCAACAAGACAATTGCGCATAAGGCTCAGGATCTTAAACTGAATACGTTGCTGGATGGGGAGCCAGTGCAAAATATCCCGCATAAAGGAAGCAATGTGGCCAAATCTGGGGACACATCCAATAAGATGGCAGTGAGAGAAAATGCAGGATTTAAGGTGAGAAAAGGAAGAAGCAACGCTACCAGAGAGAATGGTGGTGCGGACAGAAGGAGGAATTCGGTTCCAAAGTGAGAGACATAAGCAGGCAAAGGATCTGGATTGAGCCATATATAGTAGCCCTGACACGAGGAACTAAGAGGTCAAGAAGATCGGAGAGGACGCAGCGAAGTAGCAGAATGAGGCCGTTGAATTAGATCACGCAAGTACTGGCAGCACGAAAGGGGAGGCGGCGGAGGATGATGATGATGATGATGATGATGATGATGATGATGACGACGATGATGATGATGATGACGATGATGATGACGATGATGATGACGATGATGATGATGATGACGATGACGATGACGATAACGATGACGAT